>JACEFO010002656.1:1200000-1562234 GCA_015342445.1 Digitaria exilis
GTGTTGGGAGTAGAGTTTAGTCGAGCTTCGCTCGGGGTTCTGGAGTCTTCAGAGTTTTGATAAATCTCTTGTATCTTTTCTTGTATTTCAACTTTCGTATTTAATATAATTTATCTTCTCTACTTTATGAGTTATAGCTCTTCTTTACTTACTCATTTCGGGTTAAGTTATCCTTTAGCTTTAGTTTAGAGTCTAGTTTATCTCTATCGGGTTTTATCTCACGGGTTTTCAAGCCTCGACCAGGGCTGTAAGACGCCGCTGGGAGGACGGGGATTTCCCTCCTAGGCCTCGAGGGAAATGCTAATATCGAGTGCAGACGTGGTGTCTGGCTTGGTATTTGCTAGGAAGTCTGTTGCACCCCATGGAACAGTTGTGGTAGGCGGCAGGTGGTGACAGCCCTATCCGTCCCTTGTAATCCACCACGTTCGGGTGTATTCATAACAGTAGTGCTGGGCCTGGAGGACCCCCTCTCTCATCCCTTTCTGAGGTCTTCCTGCTTTAGCCGTCGAAGCGAGCTCTGTTCCCGATATCTAAGTTAGGGTCTAGGCAAAGTTAGAGAGGCTATCTCATAGGGTGAGAAGCACCCCCGGATCCTTTCTCTTCTTGTTTCTCCCAACATCTTTCCTATTCTTTAGAGTGAGTCTCCTTGTGTCGTTGGTCGTTCAGACCTTCTATCCGGTCATTCATTTGACTATTATCATACACTCAGTGTATACCCCCTAGGATTAGTGAGTTGATATTTCTGGATTGATCTATCATTTCATTCATCAATACTCTTTACACCATAGTGCTTCCCTGCGGAAATATAAATACGATACCCTGGTTTACTCCAAAGTGAAATGCTACAACGGTATATTCTGTGCGCTTGCGGAATCCTTTTCTTATAGCCTACAACGATAAACCAGGCCACTCTAAGGCATTACTAATAAGTGACGCTAAGGAGTGCCAACAACCATCCATTTATGTTTAGTGTGATGGAAGAGATCCATTTACGTTTAGTGTGATGGAAGAGGTTTCTGGTACCGTTGTTTCATGGGACACATCCTCAACCCGACAAAATCAGAGTAAATCAGCCATGGGGTACCCGATGTGTGACGGTTCTGTCGCAAGTTCGCCGTCCACGCTCTCCCCTCCGCCTAGCCCTTCAAGTCATTCGATCGCCTAGGGCATGCTCCAAGGCTCTTTGTTAGGCTGTGAATGACCTCCTGGAGGGCTCATATGTGGATCAAGATCCATTTGCCTCCCTGGCCTGATAACTTGATGCTGCTCGACCGGGACAGCGATGGCCGAGGGCATCACCGATGACAAAGGGGATCGGCTAACAAATATTTTTGGAGGTGCGCATAGCGGCGAACCTAGTGCCAGCATGTATGTGGATGGAACAACCACAAGCCTCGTCGATCGTGGACACAGCTCACACACGATCTTCCTCTGCAAGGTTGGACAATGATAGCGGGACCAACCGGGGTCCCAGTTGTTGCGTGCAGCGTCGGCATGTCCATCTGACGCAGGATGTAGCCTGCTTGTGGTACCAGATAGCTCGTGTTCACTCTAGACACCTACGGTTGGTGCGAGGTCCTCATGTGGCCCGTCTCTTAACCGCGACAAGGTTCCACCACCACGTCTGGTGCCCCGTCTCCCACTTGGGCTGCACAAGAAATGCCTAAATTGCTTCTCCTCATCACATTGCAACCTACATACTTCCTCGGTGCTGTATGTTGCAAGGGCTTTTGTCATCGCACTCACGACTGCAAACTGTTGGGGCTGTGGGTTTGGCAAGGACCATCCCTCCTGCCGACTCAACCTCTCTACCCCATCACACCGTCCAGAATCACAACGACTCCTCACGCACTCAGGGTGACATGCCAAGCCTGGTTGCAGCCGTGTTGGATGCGGTTGGGCATGGTAGGAGTGGGCATCAATGTCGAAGATGCCGGAGACATCGGCAACGGGTCAATGGGCTGTAGCAACAGCCTCCACTGGTGACACTGGCACTGCTGCCCGTGAGGGTCACGATGAGCCGACTAGCATGGCGCGACATTTATGGGGCCTCCCTGAGCTCGACCCACTCATCACATGCGAAGTCTCAAAGAACCCGATGCTGCTGGAGTATGCAGCCTCTACACCACCTCGACGATGGTCATCTACCCTTCTCAGTTGTCAACTGACATGGTTCCTCTGCTACACGAGCACGGTCAGCCTCAGGTGTCACCACCACGAGCGGTGCACAAGGAAGAAGCTTCGCTTGCAAGAAAGTGCAAGTTGGTGTTCGGCCTATTGGGAATCATATAATTCATACTCCCTCGGTTTCGAAATGTAGGTCGTTTGACTTTTTTCGTCTTAAGTTTGACCGCCGTCAAATTTAGATCATTCTTGAAATTCGTTTATTACTAAAGCTAGACATAACAATAAATATGATATTTTGCAAGACGAGCGGTCAAAATTAAGGCCAAAATAGTCAAACGATCTATATTTTGGGACGGTTGGAGTAATATTATTGCTTTGGCCGAACATATATATAAAGGAATTAACAACTTAATGGAAAGGGAGAGTTCGGGTTGGATTGATAAATATACTCGTAAAAATGAAATAATATGGTTTGGCTGGGCTACACAGGGAGGAATAACCCAAAAGCTAATTGGAGAGGGCTCTCTATTTAAGCTTAAGTGGAGAGCCCTTCATAGTTCCTATATTTGGAGGATGGAGAGAACTATAAACATGTGAGAGGGAAAACAGAGAGAGCGGGAGCATCACCAAGCGATAGCTGACATCAGATGTTCAATGCTTTCGGGAGATTATGGAAGAAGTAACTTTTCTACTCTGACGGTATCTTAAAAAGTAACTTTGCAGCAAATAAGCATCAGAGAAAGTACATCTTCACATGTTTTGCGATGTGAAAAGTAACTTTTCCCTATAAAAAAGAAACTCCGCCACCTTTCATCAAAGCATACTCGACTGAGATATTGTTTTGAAGTATTTAACGAGTTGAATGTAATGGTGCGGTCTGATTACCGTTTGGATGCATGCTCGTAAAGTTGCGGCTTTTTTAAGCTTCGAGCTCCACTTTGCATGCGGTTGCACATGGCCCCCACGTGCAACCGGTGGTGCTCCCAGGCTGGCTGGCGCCCCCTGGTTAGGAAGTAACCTTATGCTCCGCTGATGTTTTGAAAAAGTAACTTTACGACCAACGAGCTTAAGAAAAAAGTAACTTTATACTCCGCTACTATGCAAAGAACGGCTGCAATGTCGTGGTAGAAAGTAACTTCGCCGTATCTGTGTGATACAGAAAGTAAGTTTAGATATATCCGTGCGATGCAGAAAGTAAGTTTCTTTCTCCTAAAAAGTAACTTCGTCATTCTTCATCAGAACATAGTCGACTGAGATCTTGTTTTGAAGTTTTTATCGATACGAATATAGCAGTGCGATCCAATTATCATTTGAATGTTCGATCGTAAAGTTATGACTTTTTTTCTCAACCCATCCTCTCACCTTCCCATCCTTGGAGACCTCTCCTCGTACCGTTAAATGGAGAGAGCTCTCCGTATAGTCACACCCATCAAATAATGCTGCCCTCGTACAACTGCAGAGGTTCCACATGACTATGCAGGCAGATTGTCTACCGCGGGCGATGTCAGGAATGGTCTTTATTAATGAGGAATTGAGGATTCTACGTCAAGAAAAAATAGAGTCCATGTATCTTAATTTTTTTTAGAAACTTTAGTGTTAGGCAAGTCTTGTATTGACTCATCCTAGCGGTTATTAGTCCACGGTATAAATATATACCTAGAGTCATTGTAAAATATAGTAACACTCAATACAACCAATCACTTACTCAAACTCCTTTCATTTTTCGGTGGCTTCACATTTCCTTTTTCTTTTCCGGTGACTTCTTTCGAATTGGATCAAGAATGTCTCACATTTGAGCGACTTGGTTCTGCTGGTGAGTCTTCGTTACCGAATTCCTTTGAGCTTTAGCTTCTGGGCGTATCATTGTTGCTTCGTTCAAAGTATTCAATGGTTATCGAGTAGCTTCTAGGCTTAGGTCTCTTGGTGCATCGTTGTTTCCTCGTCTAGAGTTATTAATAATTTATCCGTGTTTGCTAGATCTATAGGTTTATCTGTTTCTCATGCAAAACATCGCAGTTATCCTGTTTAAGACGCGTCTGATCAGCTATTAACGTGCTCATTCTCTTGATATCATCAACTAGCCAATTAGATCCCTTTTAAGCTTTAAGTGCTGCACATATAAATCTATTAAGAGGTGTACATTCGCATTCTTATCGGCTTTCTATACCTTCACATAGATGTCTGGTTAGGTATATTTGTCTTTGTTCATAGAGATATTGTTCACATTACACACTTGTAGCTGTAGTGGCTCAATAGGTTGGGGACTCTCAGTGTGTAATGTGAACAATATCTCTATGAAAATTTTGGGATTAAATATAAAAATAGTGATCCAACATTTGTCTAATCTAGTTTCTAAATTTTCAACATGTCCAATAATAACTCCATCATAGAGCCAAATTTGTTCATAGAGATATTGTTCACATTACGAGTCCTCAATAAACATATCAATACTTAATTTACCCACTATTTAAAACCATGCACTAGAAAATCAACAATACATTTATGATCAAGTCGTGGAATCTCGTGGGAATTATCGTCGATGTTACCTTGGAGGACATGCAGCTCTGCCGCCTTCCTTCCCCTTATCAGTCTCGCGGTTCCGGCTCCTCTCACCTCACCACACTCCCTGTAGGTGAAAGCCTAGTAGGAACTCAAGCTTGTCCTGGAGGACGATGCAGCGTGTGGGATTTTATTTCGGATAGGATAGCAAAATGAATTGGCACAAAACGGAAACCTTGCAAAATAGTTGTTGTAGTTTATCTTTATGGAGTGACGGGCTATGCTGTCGCCCGTCACTCCTGGGCAGACGCCATCATCACCGCTCGGCACGAGAGGACGACAGAAACATGAGTTTGGTTGGCAAAGTGGTCTGGGCATGGATAGGATCGAGCCCAGAATAGACTCGTAATCAAATCAAAGCAATTATAAAATAAAAAAATTAATAGTATTGGGAACTCGCGAGGTTGGGGACAAATTTGGCTCCAGATGGAGTTATTATTGGACATGTTGAAAATTTAGAAACTAGATTAGACAAATGTTGGATCACTATTTTTATATTTAATCCCAAAACTAAGTATTGATATGTTTATTGAGGACTCTTGGAGATGCTCTAGCGAACTACAAAACAGTTGGTGTACTTTATCTTCATGGAGCGATGGGCTTGGCTGTCGCCCGCTACTCCTGGGCAGGCGCCATCATCACCGCCCGGCATGAGAGAGCGACAAAAACATGGGTTTGGTTGGCCATGGTCTGGGCATGGATAGGATCGGGCCTAGAAAAGACTCGTGATCAAATCAAAGCAATTAAAAAATAAAAATTAATGATATGTTTTTTTTACTCATGTAAGGAAGGCAAGGAAAACTCTACTAATATTGTTGTAATATTGCATGCATAAGTGACATGCTCACGAATTTAAATACAATAATGTAAATAAATATTCAAGAATCATGTTTACAAATCACATATATAGATAGAATAATCTCGAGTGCTCGCGTGCAACATTTAATTCCATCCATGAATGTATTAAAATCAGTAAACTAGCCAAGTGAATGAATAAGCCAGACTAAACACAAGAATATAGAGATTATTTTCATATTTTACACTCGGATAGCGGGTTGCCGTATAAGACGCCCGTCCAATGCCAAGGGTGTTTATATCCTCGACTAGTGTGGCATTTCTAGTTAATGAATTAAAATTTCAACTAGTTCTTTCCAATTCAAATATCAATTTTTCACATAAAAATAATAACTCAGTGAAACAAGAGGTGCCCAAACGCTACACAATAGCCATCAGATGGTGTAAGACCACAACAGAGGCAACCAGTGATGGCGCCAATGGTACGTTCAGTGATGACCAAAGTCACCACCCAACGACCCAATGGCGATAACAGTAGAACCAAAGACTGTAAAGTATCTAGTAATCAAGATAAGACAAAAAATTAGGCTTTAACTAGATCACTGTAACACTAATATCTCATATCAACGCTAATCATCATCGAGTTGTTAAATCCACCCAAACGTGCAATCACACCCAAGAGTTAATCTAGCAAATTATACAATTGAATAATTAAACAACAGAGAAAGACAACGGGTAACTCACAGCACGTAGATGGACTACGTGGGAAGACAAACTCAGTGAACCGGAGTTCTGTCCCAGAAAACCAATTCCGCCGCTCACGTCCGAGTCTTCATCGGTGGTAGGTTGACGGAGATACTGAGCCGATGTCCATGCTGGCGGGAACGTCAACGGCCGCGACCCAAGAAGTTGACGTACATCGCACGATAGCAGACCAAAGCACCAGGCCAAGGCGGACACAGAGCAAGGAACGGCGCTACACCACACAGGCGACAACGTAGCACCTACAAGCACAACAGCAGCAACACAGGTGCACGCGCACACAACCGGTAGCAGCATGCTCGCACGCGAGCATAGACAAGCAGGAACCCCACCAGGGCAGAGCAGCTCACCGGCAGCAGCACCGTCTGAATCGCCCGGCCAAAATCACTAGAATAGAAAGAGATAGAGAGAGGAAAAACTCGTGTGCAGTGGAATGCAGAGGGGTTGCGAGGAAGACAGACCTCGATCCGGTTTTGTGTGTGTGCCACTCGATCCGTGAGGCGCGGGCTCCACTTCATGCCAAGGCCGCTCCTGGTCCTCCTAGATATTGTTGTGTGTAATCCTTTTGCTGTTATTGCTTTGTGTCTTAGCTAAATAAGCTCGCCACGTTGTCAGGCAGAGCGAGTCTGTAGGGAGCTCGTTGCATGGTCGTTGTGCAGAGCGCGTCTTTAGGAAGTGGAGGACGACGAGTTCGTGGGAGCGTGGGATGGCGCGTTCCATGATCGGCTTGCCGGACTTGTAGGAGTATCCGATGTGTGGTAGTCTGTATTTAGGGAAGTCTAATACAACATTGAAAAGCTGCCAGTTTTAGCAGCACAAAACCTCGTGTGTCCATCTGTGTTCGCGTTGAGTTTTACAGGTGCTCACCGGAGTTCATAGCTCGCCGGAATTGCAACAATTGGCATCAGAGCCGGTTGCGAGGGAGGACTCGATCGCGGCAAGGTACTGCCGCTGGAATCGTGATCCGGCGATTTGGTGGGCGCTGATGTCGGGCGACGGCACCAAGAACAAGGAGGTCAAGACCCCTCCCGAGTCGCCGCCGAAGAAACCTTTCAAGGGTGACGGCGGAGGCGGGAGCGGTGAGACCGTTCGCATTGTTCGGGAGGTCTCCGCCGGCCCGGCGAACTGGCCGATGCTCACAAAGACCAATTACACACAGTGGTCTTTGCTGATGAAGATCAAGATGCAGGCTCGTGACCTGTGGGAAGCGATCGACCCCGGCAACGTCTCGCTGCGGGAAGATCGCATGGCGCTCGACGCCATAACGAGCGCCGTGCCGTCGGAGATGGTGGCATCGCTGGCGGCGAAGGAGTCCGCGCTGGAGGCGTGGAACGCGGTGAAGGAGCGCCGGGTCGGGAGTGATCAGGTGCAGAAGACGGAGGCGCAGCGGCTCTTGAGGGAGATCGAGAACATCTGCTTCAACTCTGGGGAAGCGGTCGACGACTACACGCTGCGACTCCAGCACATCGTCGCCGCGCTCAAGACCGTCGGGGAAGCGATCCCGCCACGGAGAGTCGTGGAGAAGTTACTGCGCACCATGCGCAAATCGCTCCGGCAGGTGGCTGTGGCGATCCAGGTGTCAGCCGACCTCACCAAGCTGACACTTGAGGATGCCAGCGGGCGACTCCGCGCGGCACAGGAGGTCGAGGCGGAGGACGACGCACCTCCATCCCGTACCGATGGGAAGCTGTACCTCACACGGGAGCAGTGGGAGGCACAGACGAAGGAGGAGCGGCGACGCCAGTCCGACACTGGTGGGTCTGGCACGAAGCCCGGCGATCGGAAAGGGAAGGCACGGCGCGGACCAGGCGGCGGCGAGGCGCGCTCCGGTTCCGAAAAGAAATTGGCCATCAACCAGTGCCGTCGATGCCTGAAGACGGGTCACTGGGCCCGAGAGTGTCCGACGAAGCCCAAGAAGGCCGAGGCCCATGCGGCCCAGGCTGAGGAGGATGAGGGTTCGGCCCTCTTCTTCACCAGTGCAGCAGTCAACGCACATCCAGCGCCGCATGCCGGTGTCGTGGATCTGGTGGAGGCGAAGGTCTTCGCCCAGCTCGACGGGGACGATGTTGGCGAGCGCGATGCGGGACTCTGGTATCTTGATACTGGAGCCACCAACCACATGACGGGGGCGCGTGAAGCCTTCACCGAGCTGAACACCGACGTCTGTGGCACGGTGAGATTTGGGGACGGATCCGTGGTCGCCATCGAGGGCCGCGGGTCAATCCTGTTCGAGGCGAAGACCGGGGAGCACCAGCGCCTCGGCGACGTCTACTACTTTCCCCGGCTCACGGCGAATATCGTGAGCCTCGGGCAGCTGGATGAAAGGGGTTGTCCGGTACACATCGACCACAGTGTCCTGCGCATATGGGACGAGAAGGGGTGCCTGATTGCGCGGGTGGAGCGCTCGGTGGCACGGCTGTACCTGCTTTGGCTGAAGCTCGCCAAGCCAGTCTGTTGTCGCACAGCGGAGTGACGAGGCATGGCGTTGGCACGAGAGATTCGGGCATCTCCACTTCGATGCACTGCGGAAGCTCGCCAAGGACGGAATGGTACACGGGCTGCCCGACATCGAGCACGTCGAGCAGCTCTGCGACTGCTGCGTGACTGCGAAGCAGAGGAGGAAATCATTCCCGGCGGCGGCGAAGTACAGAGCACAGGGGATGCTGCACTTGGTCCACGGTGATCTCTGTGGGCCCATCACGCCGGCGACGCCAGGAGGGTGCCGCCACTTTCTGCTGCTTGTCGACGACTACTCATGGTACATGTGGGTGCGACTGCTGAGCTCGAAGGATGAAGCGGCGGCCGCAATCAAGCAGTGGCAAGCACTCGTGGAGGCGGAGACTGAGCGCGTGCTGCGCACCGACAATGGGGGTGAGTTCACCTCTGTTGAGTTCGGCGAGTGGTGTGCAGGGCGTGGTGTGAGGCGTCATCTGGCCGCTCCCTACTCGCCGCAGCAAAATGGCGTAGTGGAGCGGCGCAACCAGACCGTGGTGGCGATGGCGAGGAGCCTGCTGAAGGGGAGAAAAATGCCGGTGAAGTTCTGGGGGGAGGCGGTGGTAACTGCAGTGTATCTGCTAAATCGCGCGCCGACAAGAAGCCTCGCCGGGAAAACATCGTACGAAGCCTGGCACGGCTTCAAACCGACCGTGGAGCACCTGCGCACCTTCGGGTGCGTCGTGCACGTGACGACGGTGAAGCCGCATCTCAAGAAGCTTGAGGATTGGAGCAGGAAGATGGTGCTGCTCGGCTATGAGCAGGGCACCAAGGCGTACAGGGTGTATGATCCGGCGGCGCGGCGCATCCATGTCGCGCGCGATGTACTGTTTGATGAAGCAACGCACTGGGACTGGGGCGCAGAAGCTGGTGGCGAGGGAGGTGGCACGACACCGGAGTTCTTCGTCACGCAGTACGTGGTGGAGGAGAACGAACCAACCGGAGGGGCCCCGACCATGCCTGCTTCCACAACAACGACGGGCGCCGACGCAGCGCCCACGACGCCATTCCTTCCTGCGACATCGCCCACACCAACGACACCAGCACACGCCGAGTTCGCTACGCCCCCAGCAGACGCCTTCGATATGCTGGACGCGGACCACAACGACGACGTTCCAGCCCGCTTTCGCACTCTGGAGGACATACTTGGCCCAGGTACACCGCCCGGCATTGCTGATCGTGATCTTGAGGGTGGCCAGCTGATGTTCACCAGTGCGGAGGAGCCAGCCACGTTCAGAGAAGCCGAAGAACATAGGTGCTGGCAGCAAGCGATGCAGGAGGAGATGAGTTCAATAGAGGAGAATGGAACTTGGACTCTGGTTGATCCACCTGCGGGTCTCAAACCAATTGGGCTGAAGTGGGTGTATAAAGTCAAGCGAGATGAGCATGGTGCTATTGTGAAGCACAAAGCTCATCTGGTGGCCAAGGGATATGTGCAGCGGCCGGGAATTGACTTTGAAGAGGTATATGCTCCAGTTGCCAGATTGGAATCAGTGAGATTGCTGTTAGCCGTGGCTGCTCAGGAGGGGTGGGAGGTCCACCACATGGACGTGAAGAGCGCATTCCTTAATGGAAATCTGGTAGAGGAGGTGTATGTTGCACAGCCTGCTGGATTTGTGGTGAAGGGTGAAGAACACAAGGTACTGAAGCTCAAGAAGGCATTGTATGGACTTCGTTAAGCACCCAGGGCCTGGAATGCCAAGTTGGACAGGAGCCTACTGTCACTTGGTTTCCAGAAGAGCATGGCTGAGTATGGTGTCTACATGAGGGGCACTGGAAGAGAGAAGTTGATTGTGGGGGTGTATGTGGATGACCTGATCATTACAGGACATCATGGCATCAACAAGTTCAAGGCTGAGATGAAGAAGTTGTTCAAGATAAGTGACTTGGGGTTGCTCTCTTATTATCTGGGCCTTGAGGTGAAGCAAATGAAGGAGGGAATCACTGTGTGACAATCTGCCTATGCAACAAAGCTTGTTGACAGATTTGGGTTGACAGGTTGCAATACCTGTGTGGCTCCATTGGAACCTAGGATCAAGCTGAGCAAGAAAAGTGACTCTCCTCTCGTGAATCCAACTGAATACAGGAGCTTTGTTGGGAGTCTCCGGTACTTGGTAAACACACGCCTTGATATAGCTTATGCTGTTGGGTTTGTGGGAAGATTTCTGGAAGAACCACATCAAGAACACTGGACTGCAGTGAAGCACATTATGAGATATGTGGCTGGTACAGTGGATCATGGTCTGTTCTATAGAAGGAAGAAGAGAGGAGATGAGGAAGGCCATCTGATTGGGTACAGTGATAGTGATTTTGCTGGGGATGTTGATGACCGAAAGAGCACCACAGGGTGCTGTACTGTTTGGGACATAGCCCTATCACCTGGCAGTCCAACAAGCAGAAGGTGGTAGCACTCTCAACTTGTGAAGCTGAGTACATTGCAGCGGGGCTTGTCAGGGAGTATGGCTTGCTCGACTGCTGAAGGAGTTGCTTGGTGCAGAGTCTCGAGCGCCACTACTGAAGGTGGACAATAAGTCTGCCCATGATCTTAGCAAGAATCCCGTCCATCACGACATAAGCAAGCATATAGAGGTCAAGTACCACTACATCAGAGAATGCGTGGAGGGCAGGAAGATTGTCCTAGAGCAGATCTCTACAAAGGATCAGCTTGCGGACATCATGACGAAGCCTTTGGAGCGCGTCTTGTTTCAGGAACTGCGTGATCGCATTGGAGTTGTCAACATGAAGAACCAGCATAAGGATTAGGGGGAGAAATGTTGTGTGTAATCCTTTTGCTGTTATTGCTTTGTGTCTTAGCTAAATAAGCTCGCCACGTTGTCAGGCAGAGCGAGTCTGTAGGGAGCTCGTTGCATGTTCGTTGTGCAGAGCGCGTCTTTAGGAAGTGGAGGACGACGAGTTCGTGGAAGCGTGGGATGGCGCGTTCCATGATCGGCTTGCCGGACTTGTAGGAGTATCCGATGTGTGGTAGTCTATATTTAGGGAAGTCCAATACAACATTGAAAAGCTGCCAGTTTTAGCAACACAAAACCTCGTGTGTCCATCTGTGTTCGCGTTGAGTTTTACAGGTGCTCGCCGGAGTTCATAGCTCGCCGGAATTGCAACAGATATGCGATCTCCTCTTGGCCATATGGGTAGGGACAGCAGGCGGGCTTCCAAAGCCGCACGCCTGCAGCCAACTCAGCAGCACCCAAATCGGGCGCATGGCGGACTCGGGCCATAGCCAAGGCTCACGACAAAGAGCCCAGAAAATCTTAGAAATGGCTATTTGTCGTGAGCCTGGGCCTGTGGCTCACGGCAAAGGAGCCTTTTGCCGTGAGTCTGGGTCATTTCCTCACGGCAAACAATGGCACCTGGGCCTACTTTTTTCTGTTTTTTTTGTATATGATACCCCAATAAAAAATGTATCACACAGACAGTTTACATATACATTGCACAACCACATAGTCATCACAATGAGCATTACAGGCAGTTTATATAGACATTGCACAACCACACATAGTTAATAGAACAAGAAAGGTAAACTAGATATTCGACGACATCCAAACCAAGTTCAACCACGACATTCAACGACAAACAATAGAGTTCGACGACATCCAAACCAAGTTCAACCACGACATTCAACGACAAACAATAGAGTTCGACGACATCCAAATCAAGTTCAACCACGACATTATCAAGTTCAATCAAACGACAACAAGTTCACTACCTAGTAGTGCGGCCTTCGTTCCCAAGGTTGGAGGGGGAGGGTGTGGACAGATCCTGATCCTGTGGGTTTGTCTCCGGCGGCGGAGACGGCTGAGAGCCCCAATGCCTCCAAGGTGACACAGTAGCAGGTGGGCCTCGTGGCGTCGGCTGAGATCCCCAAGTCCCCCAAGGCGACACAGTAGCACCATGCAACACATTAGCAGCAGGATCATTTGATGCCGCTGATAGACCCTGCACAAAGAATAATATATTGCACATGTGGGGAAAGAATTAAGTTACCAACATATAAACTAAAGCATTCATATATACTCACAGGTGTGTGTTGACGAGGCGCTGGGTATAATTGAATCTGTGGCAGAGGTATAGAGATCTGAGCACCCACATTCTGCATCCAAAGATAGATCTGGCTCATGGAGGCCTCTATTTGCTCCCGTTGGCTCCTCTCTTCTTGTAGCTGGGCCTGCAACGTAATATATGTTAGAATTCAAATTAATAGTGTCAGAATTTAAAAAAGCCCGAAGCAAGCAGAAATAACCTGTAGACTCGCTATTTGCATCTGGTCAACGGTTTGTCTTGGGCGTATCGCATCGCTTCCGCTCGATGCCCTTTCTCGAATCTCGGAGAGTCTTGGCGTCGAGGCCGAGTCGATCGTGCCGTCACCCATCCAGTAACGCCCATGCCTTTTGCCTCCTCCTACCTCCATGACGATTCGTCCATCAAAGTTCTGGGTGCTTGGATCGTACTCCGACCCATGGACCTCCCTTGCCCTCTGTGTGTATGCACTAAGCCGTGGGGCGATTGTCGGATTGGTGTACGCTGAGGCCGGTGTCTCCATGCTGAAGTCAGTGTCTGCCGTTGCCTTGCCCATGTGAGCTAAAGCATACGCCTTCACCTCGCCACAAGGCTGGCCACCATGTGAATCAGACTGCGGACAATGAGTGTAAGGTTGTTACACATTGATCACTATGTCTAACATCAAAGCAAAGAAAGGTATCCGCTTACCCATGTTTTCGCAAATGCCCTGAGGTTTCGGTTGCCTTGATGGTGCACTAGTCATTGCATCTTCAAACGCTTTTCTCGGGCAAGGTTGTGCTTTGCCAGCCATTCAGTAGAGCACCACCTATCCACCATTCTTTCCCAGGTTTGTGCGTGATTATTACACCAACTAACAGGCGCCTACAAGACATGAATTGAACGAAGAATATCAAATGAAGCGTGTTTATTCTCAGGAAAGAAGAGTCTTCAAGGTTGTTACTTACCTGGAGGTATTGCCCCCTGTTCAGCGTCATCTTTCTTGCCTCCTCCTTGGTGACCTTCGTGTGAAGCACTTCTGCGTGGTAATTAATGATAGCCTGGATGCGCGCCTCATAATGCATGTCATGCACTAGCTTTTTGCAGGCTCTATGAGCATTACCCTGTGCGTCTACCTCACATCCATCCTCGCACTTGAAGAAATCCTGTATATACATACAATACTTATATGCTCTGAATGCAATGAATAGAGTAATGTAGTATGAGGTCAACTTACCCATAACTCGCTCTTCACCTGCTCCGCCACGTTATCATAAAGCCTGTCCAAAAGATCTCGCTGGTCCACCGCTGAGTACTAGTGTTCAAAAGTCAATGCCGCTCATACACACCACCATGCAAAACCATGCCAGAGAAATGTTCCCTGCATAAAAGGCCTAGTATGCCATTGACAAGGCATGTATGATCACCTACGCCCACAATCTGCCAACTCCTGAAATATTGATCGAGTCAAAAGTGCTTACTTCTGCCCATAGGGCCTAATCACCGGGCGTTTGTGAGGAGCTGGTCGTTTTGGAAGGGTCGACGGACCTCGCAACCAAACTCTCGGTGCATCCCCAACGGCCTCCTCGTACCCCTGGTGCCACTCACCCTCCTCACCCTCCCCATCCTCCCCATCCTCCTCCTCCCCCTCCCCATCCTCCTCCTCCCCATCCTCCTCCTCTCCATCCTCTCCTTCCTCCTCCTCCTCTCCATCCTCCCCATCCTCCCCCTCCCCATCCTCCGCCTCCACCGACTCGTCCTCCGACTCCGGGTGTTGTGCGGGTGGTACAAAGTCATCGTCTTCAAAAGACGACTCCTCCTCCTCAAGTGGAGGTGGCGGTGACCTCCACCCTCGAAGCCTGCGTCCTGTACCAGCCCCCTGACCACTCCCGGACCCCTCACCACTGCCTTTCGGGCGACCCCTGCCCCTCCTCTGCCCCTCGCCTGACCCCTGCCCCTGCTCAAGTAGTTGATTCGATCTTTGGCACACGGAGTTCACGTTCCTCACCTTCCCGCCCGCCATATCTGTTCAATCACCTGTCAATAAAAAGATTAGGCAAATTAGCACAAATAAACAAGATATACTATAGAAATTAGAAAAATAAGGAGAATATAAATTAAATTAACATAGCAATACAAATAAACTAAAATATTAAGGCACGTACAATTTTTTAATAATAATCATCATCATCATCAATATTAGCTTGTTGGTAATACTCATCATCACTATCACGTGCGTCGATATCATCATGGTCATGCTCCGAAGGAGGAATGTTATCACTATCAACGTTTAATTGCAATCGCTCAAGTAATTGTAAGTCCATCACATTTTCAACCTCATCTCCATCGTCTTCGTCACCTAAATCTTCATTGTATACTTCCATTCCAATCGTTTCTACTAAATCTATGACAAAACTCCCTTCAAGTCCATCTTCTTGAAAGAATTCTCCCTCATATGTGTTTGGATCTATATTATAATCATCATTGTTTGGGACAGGTAATTTACCATGTGGCGATACCTTGTACACAACAACCCACCCCTGAAGACGCACGTCGGTCTTACAAGGGTATTGGAGAAAAATAACTTGTGTGGCCTGTTGAGCGACAATATAGACATCGTCTCCTCGATACACGGATGATTGTCGGACTTCGACTAGCCCAAGGTTTGGGGTTCGTCTCACTTGTTGGGGATCAAACCAATGACATTTGAATATGACAGGATTAAATTCTCGACGACCACGAAACATCAATTCATATATTTCCTCGATTCTTCCATAATACTCGACCCCATTAGAGCCCATCGTAAAAACTCCACTACTAGTGGTTCTTCGATTGGGCCGACTATACTCGTGTGTTGTTGTGTGAAAGCGATATCCATTGACATCATAACCAGTAAACAGCCTGACCTTATTACCAAAGCCATTGGCAACCTGTCTCAATTCGGCACTCATGGTAGAATCGGCACCACCCTTCTGTTTGAACCAAGAAATGAAATCAGATACTCTTGATCCCGCACCTTCCCTAAGAAGTCTATCAGATTCCTGAGGCATTGCTTCCCTGGAATGATGCCAATATTGACGATGACATTCCCTGTACCAACAAGACACAAAGGGTTGGATGCAGAATAGTTACTACTCGAAAACAAGTTAGGTTGAGAACTTACAACATGTACGGCTTCACTTCGTCGAGGTTGGTCAAGATATATAGCATGATCTTGCGCCACTCTGACATGTTCAAAGCCTTATTGGTCGCGCCACTTGCACTGCCCAATTGTCCTTGAAAAATGCTAAGATTTGATTCATTGGGCCCAGCATTGTAACGAGGAAGAGGATTATGCATGCTAGGGAGATTGTCTGAATAGTATTTTGTTGTGAAGTTTGACACCTCCTCCAGAATGAATGCTTCCGCAATAGATGCTTCAATTTTACATTTATTTCTACATTTACTTTGAAGAGTCTTTTGACATCTCTCGACTGCATAGCACCAACGGTTTTGGGCAGGCCCACCCATTCTGGCCTCATACGGGAGGTGCAAAATCATATGCTGCATCGGGTTAATGAAATCGGGTGGAAAGATCTTCTCCAGTTTACAGAGCAGCACCAGCGCCAATTTTTCCATCTATTGTATCACGGTTCGAGATATCTCCTTTGCACAAAGCTGACGGAAGAAATAGCTCAACTCTACATACACTAGCCGGACCTGGTCGGGGACATAGCCTCAGACCATCACCGGAAGAAGCCGCTCAAGCCAAATGTAGTAGTCTTGACTCTTGAGCCCATTGACTCGCATGGTGGCAAAGTTAACTCCTCTCCTCCAATTGGCCGCATATCCATCAGGAAACATTAATGTTTGGAACCATTCTAGTACTTCCCTCCTTTGTGCCCTCGTCAGAACGTAATCGGCCTTAGGCTTCTCCAGGTCTTGCCACTAGTGGGAGGCACCATGTTCATCTTTGGCCTATCGCACAACATTGCTTGATCTACTCTAGCTTTAACATTGTCTTTTGTCTTATCAGAAATGTCCATGACGGTTCCGAATAAAGCCTCGGCATTATTCTTCTCAGTGTGCATCAAATCAATGTTATGTGGAAGAAGAATGTCTGACATATAGGGGAGCCTCCACAATCCTGAACTATGAGTCCAGTTATGATCCTGACCATATCCTACAAAACCACCTTGTTGGTTGGCCTGTAGACCAAATACCTGAGCACAAACCTCAGCACCGGTCATAATGTGCGGTTGAGGGTCTGTAACTACAAGACCTTTCGTGAAGTTCTTTATGTCTCGCCTGAATGGATGATTCAGAGGGAGGAATTGCCGATGTTTGTCGAACGCGGAATACTTGCCACCCTTCTTCAACCAAATGAACTTCAAAGCTGACTTGCATATTGGGCATGGCATCCTACCATGCACACACTAGCCGCAGAATATCCCATATGCTAGGAAGTCATGCAGAGAGTAGTGGTACCAAACATGCATTATAAAGTTTCTCTTTGTAGCTCGGTCATATATCAGTACCCCTTCCTCCCAAGCACGGTCCAATTCATCAATCAGAGGCTCCATATACACATTCATATTATTCCCCAGGTGGTCGGGAATTATCAACGACAGAAATATGTTCTGCCGAGTAAATAAGACGCCGAGGGGAGATTGAGAGGGATAACGAACACAGGCCAGCAAGTGTATGAGGTAGCCCCCATCCCATAAGGCTGGAACCCATCTGTAGCCAGAGCAACACGAACATTACGGGCTTCATTATCTTTCAACGGATAAATTTGATTAAATCGTTGCCATGATTCACCGTCGGATGGATGTACCATCTTGTCGGGATTGTATCGACGTCCATCTTTGTGCCATGTCATCTGTTTTGCGGTTTTCTCGGTCATGTAAAGCCGTTGGATCCTCGGTATGAACGGCATATACCATAGGATTTTCATGGGGAGCTTGCTCTGCTTTTTCTGACCATCACCACATTCTTGTTCCACGTACCGAGAGGATTTACACTTTGGGCAGTAATTCGCTTTCTCGTGTTCTTTCCTAAATAAGATGCATCCATTTGGACAAGCGTGTATCTGCTCATAGGGCATCTTCAGTGCATTAAGGAGTTTTATTGCCTCGTACATGTTCGGAGGCAGACTGTGTGGCTCTGGAAGCAGACTGCCAACAACTTTCAACATATTATCGAAGGCATCCCGCCCAAGATTGTATTGAGACTTTAGGGACATAAGGCGTGCAATGCCATTCAGCTGAGAAACCTTAGTATGCTCGTGAAGGGGTTGTTGAGCCACGGATAACATGACCTAGTACGCCTTTGCGGTTGCCTCCGGCTCCTCCTCCATAGGTTCCCCATTGACGTGTGATTCACCAAAGTCATTTAACATGTCCCCTACCCCAGCTTCAGCATCATAATCCATGACTCGTTGTCTCACGACCTTCTCTCTCACACGATCGTCGACTTCACCATGATACTTCCACCGTGTATAGCCGGCAACGTATCCAATCTTACAAATATGTGTACTCATGACATTCTTTGGTTGGCGTTTCTTGTTTTTGCAAATGCTGCACGGACACCAAGTCCTGCTGGCTCCTTTAGCATTTTGAAATGCTAGTTTGACGAATTCCTCGGTCTTCTCAATCCATTCGCACTGTAAACTGACGATTAATCGGACGCCCCATGTACGTCCACTCACGGTCGTCCATCCTTAAAGTATCAACGAGCAATATAAAAATCTTAAGTATCTACACGCTCCTTATACTTTCTAATAGGTGAAGATAGGTCCTAATCCCACCCGAGGATGCACCGATGTGGTTAGTCTCCATGCTCTACTCCTATCCGAGACAAAATTTCGGCAGCACCTCCCCGCTGTTCTCCAGATACACGTCCTTGAAAGGAGAGTGTGTATCTAGAGAACAATAGGGAGATACTGCCGAAACTCTGTCTCGGATAGAAGTAGAACATGGAGACTAACCACATAGATGCATCCTCGGGCTATCCAAAAGCGTGGACAATTCAAAACAGATACGGTTTTAAATATGCAGATATCTCGGCATATTTTGAACTGTATCTCTTCCGAATGGGAGACGCCTAACTCGGTTACGTGAACTACAAACATGCTTTGTGAATTCTAATAATAATTTCAAATCCAACGTTATATCAATACTAAACCAAAATTCACAAGAGTTTATTACAAATTTACCATCAATTCGCACACAATTAACATATATACGAATTAACAAGCATTGTGAGGAGCAATTCTCACCTCGAGTGCACGGCTGGCCGACGTCAAGGGCAGCAGACCTCGGGGCCGGCGTCGGGGGCAGTAGACCTGGCCGGTGTGGCTGGCGGCCTGGCCGGCACGGCTGGCGCCCTGGTGGCCTGACCTCGCGCGGCTGGCGCGGCCGGCACGGCTGGCGGCCTAGCCTCGCGCGGCCTGGCAGCCCTGGTGGCCCTGGCGGCCTGGCCGGCACGGCTGGCGGCCTGCCTCGCGCGGCCTGGCACCCTGCCCTCGCTCGCGGCGCGCGGCTGGCGGCTTGGCAGCCCTGGCGGCGCGGCTGGTGGCCTGGCGGCCTGGCTCGCGCGGCCTGGCGGCCCTGCCCTCACGCGCGGCTGGTGGCCTCGCGTGGGGGAGGCGCGGCTGGCTGGCGGTGACGGCTGGCGGCGGATGGCTGGCGGCGGCGGTGCCGGGAGATGCCAGGAGAGTGAGTGTGAAGTGTGTGTGCGATGTGTGAATGTGAAAGAGTGAGAGGAGAAAGGAAAGAGAGGAGGAAAAGAAAGGCTGTTGGGGGCTTTGCCGTGAGCTGCCAGATCTGGCTCACGGCAAACATGCCGCTGTGCCGTGAGCCAGATCTGGCGACTCACGGCAAAAAGGCCCCTTTGCCGTGAGCTAGATATGGCTCATGGCAAAGCCAACGTGTAAGTTTTTTTATTTTTTCCTCTCGCTAAATTTTATTTTTTCTATTTTTTCTCCCCCATAAATTATTTGTTTTCTCCCACTAATTTTTTTCTATTTTTCTTCCAAAAACTAACCCATGTGGGGGCTGTTTGCCGTGAGCCTCTCCTAGCTCACGGCAAACAGGCCCTTTGCCGTGAGCCTCCTCATAGGCTCACGACAAACATTACCTTTGCCGTGAGCCTCCATAAATACTCACCGCAAACAAGTACTTTTTATTTTAGTTTCACATGTTTTCATATTCTTTCTTTCTTACAAAGTCTCTATAATGATCAAACTATTTCATGGACTTTCATTTAAATAACTTTATCAATATTTTTCATTATTTTCTTCACGTCTTAACAATTTTTCATTATTTCGTGTATATTTTAAATACAAATAAATATCAAATATATCTTAAAGATTACTAACCTTTAAGAAAGACCATATTATAATGTCTACATGATATACACAATGTTTTTAAACTCAAACTCAAACTTAAGCTTCACTTTGACTTCAAAAACTAGAAATCCCTTCTCATGTTTATGAAACTTCTACGGACATCTTCAATTTTGTACATCGTACGAAACAAACTTATGCGAAACCATGTCAAACCTTCTCCACAGTCTTGCTGTCTCATACCAGTAGACATCCACAAAATTTATGATTTTTAGACTTTGTTTCCTATTTTTAAATAATTATGAAACATAATATTTGCCGTGAGCTTTATAAATGCTCACGGCAAAGGACCTGTTTGCCGTGAGCATTTATAAAGCTCACGGCAAAAGGCCTGTTTGCCGTGAGCTTTATCAAGCGCACTGCAAACTAGGGCCCTAACGGCCGTTAGTGCCGTCACGGGGTGAATGGGAGGCAGACGCTTTAAATAATTTTGAAATAATTTTACCAAGAGCCTTGTTATTTTAGCTCACGGCAAAGAGAGGTTTTGCCGTGAGTTTGTGTTTGCCGTGAGCTTTTCTTTCTAAGCTCACGGCAAAGATAGTTTTTTTGCCGTGAGTTTGCGTTTGCCGTGAGCTTCCCTTTTTAAGCTCACGGCAAAGAGAGCTTTTACCCTGAGGTTTTGTTTGCCGGGAGCTGCCCTCACGGCAAAGATGCGTTTGCCGTGAGCCCGGCTTTTGGCTCACATCGCACTCACGGCAAACTGCCGTTTTCCGGTAGTGTGATTCCGTGCACTCTGATACCGCGCTCGTGGTCGCCAATGCTATCTACTTCAAGGGTAGGTGGTCCATGCCCTTCGACCAGGCAGTTCCACCTCCTCGACGGCAGCACGGTGCGCGCGCCGTTCATGCGACACAGGGAGGATCAGGCCGTCGCTGTGCACAAAGGGTTCAAGGTGCTCAAGCTAGCGTACCAGCCGCATTGGCTGCCCCACTGGCAGGACAAGTATATGCGTGGCATGGGGCAAGTCCGCCAAGGCTCGGACGACCACAAGGGGCCACGGTTCTCGACGTGCGTCTTCCTCCCGGACGCCCGCGACGGCCTGCCGGAGCTCGTGGACCAGATGGCCTCCCGCCCCAACTTCCTCTGGGACCACCTGCCCAAGAGTCGCAGCAAGACTGGCGACGTGCGGCTGCCTAAGTTCAAGCTCTCTTTCTCCAGCCGAATCAATAGCACTCTCGAGGACATGGGGGTGCAAGCCGCTTTTAACCCAGGCAAGGCCAACCTGAAAGACATGCTGCTGGAAGGGGACGACCTGCAACTGGTAGTGGAGCATGTTTTCCACAAGGCGGTTATCGAGGTGGACGAGGAGGGGACAGAAGCAGCGGCATCTACCGCTTGCCAGATGATATTGATGTGTGCTACTAGGACCCGTACGGACTTTGTTGCTGATCATCCATTTGCGTTCTTTGTGGAGGAGTTGTCTGGCACGGTCGTCTTCATGGGATATGTTCTCGACCCAACAAGATCAGAGTAAATCTGCCCATATCAGCCCATGTGTGGGGGAAGTTATTATCACCTTTTTGTTAGCTATAGTTGTTTCATGAGGACCTAAAACTCGATGCTAGTCCTATCTTATTTAATTCTACTATTATGACATGTCATAGGTAAAGAGTTGTGCGAGTGGTCTTTGACTCTTATAGCTTGGATGATGATTGATTTACAGGTTTCCAGTATAATAATATTATCTTCATATAGCAGCGCGAGTTTTCATTGTGTGTTTGATTAATATTTGATAAGCGGTGTGATGTTTCAATAGGAGTATATATAGGGCCTTTATTGAGTAGTTTTGGGTCTTTAGGAACAGATCAATCGACTGATATCTAGCTTACTCATCAGTATGTAGGAAAACAAGTTATATAACAATTATAATCTATCGCTTACACCTAGGAAACTTATGACTAGGAGATCGTAGATCGCTACCACTAGATGTGCAACGCAGCAGAAGATGCGTGGAGTAGACTTTGATCCAACGTAGTTGCGTGTCGGTGTAGAGTACGAAAATGTTGGAGAATACTTGATCCAATGTAGTTGTGTGTCTTTGTAAAGGAAGCAATCGATCACGTTACACGAACCAATCTCATCGCGTCGTCGTAGTCGATCGATCATCACAGCAGCAACACCTCCACAGGATCGACATGTTGAAGGATGACACGTGGGTGTGCTAGGACGGGTGGCCAGGGTTTTGGGCGTGGTGGAATGGAGGCGCCGCTGGCTCCTTCCCACGTATATATAGTGTGCTAATGGGCTTTTACCTTGTGTTGATGACCAAAAATAGCTTAAAGCCGATCAGGCTGGGGTCCCAGCCGGTCTAAACCGCCTGTACACGCGGTTAGACCGGCTAGGCTCTGTAGCCGATCTGGCAAATGTGCCAGGCGGTCTGACCGCCTGTCACAGGCGGTCTGACCGCCTGTCCCCGAGTCCGAGTATAAACAGGGTTTTTTACGTTTTTTGATCTGTACAAGGACTTTCTTGCGGGGCAAGACCTCCCTACCCTATAAATATAAAGGGTCGTGGCCGATTGAGGACCTCTACCCAATTGTACAAACCATTGTTCTACTTTTATCTCCAAACCCTAACTTTTCCAACCCCTTGCTTTCCTTCTTCGTCTCTACGGCGTTTTAGGACGTTCTAAGTGGCCTTGCCGACCTTAGAACAACCCTAGGTTCGCAGCCTCCGACGGGGTCCCTTCCGAGGTTGTGATCATAGGCTTTCGCGGCGCCTCTGCTACAGGCGGTCTGACCGGCTGCATCCAGAAGTTCCGACGAGGAGATTTCGACGACCGCGCGATCTAGCGCTTTCGTGTGTTGACCAGAAGTGCGTCAACATATTTTGGCGACTCCGCTGGGGACAGAAATCTTGTTTTTAAAGACCAATCTACTATCCCTAGCACTATGGGCTTCGACATTGGGGAAGACAACATCGTGACAGCTTCGCTTGAAGATCTTAGTGTTGAAGATCATGAGAGGTTTATGGCGCTCCAGAAGCATCTCGAGGCGGAGTTATTGAAGACGTTTCGGAAAGGTCGCGAAGATCGTTCGGCGAAAAGTGTTCGAGACTTTGTAATGCCTTCCTTTAAGATGAGTAAGGGGCAAATTGAGGTAATTGACAATGTAAGCACTTCTGCACCTTTGCCCCCTACATCTACCCCTATGGCTTCAGGTTTTTCGGATCGTGATACATTAATTGAACAATTATTAGAACGACTCGAAAAACTAGAGGGTAAATCTATAGATACTCATGAATTACCTGAGCGTAACATTTTTTATAGTATGCCACCGAATTGCTTTGCTGGACAGACTCCACCACCACCCAATATGCTCAGACCGAAAACGGTCAATGCAAATGGGTCGGCAGCGGTTGGGTCTACAGCCGGCCAAACCGCCAGCGCAGCCGGTCAGACCGCGACAGGCGGTCAGACCGCTGGTTCTGGTGGTCAGATGAATTCTACTAATGCTATGGTATTCTACTAATTCTACTGTTTCAAACTCGGTCTCTCCTGGCCGTGCGGGTCCAGTAGCTACAGCAGGCGCTACTTATTCCACAACTATGCATACTGCGAATTCGGGTGGTGTTCCCGATGATGTTTTTAATGCACATATGGATATGCAGAACAGACAAGCACATCACTTGAATTATATGAATGCTATGCAATTTTCGGCCCAACAAGACCCCCAATGGGCCGAATTTACTAGATTCAGGGATGAATTGTCTGATATGATGAGAAATAAGCTAGGCGTTGATTTTGGTAATACTAGAGTATATCAGAAACCTTATCATGCCAGCTTTGATACTATTCCTTTTCCCAATGGGTGGCGCTTGCCTGATTTTGTGAAAAATTTAGTGGAGATGATGAGCGCATCACTTGGGAACATATTAGTCAATACGTAGCTCAACTAGGGGAGGCTGGAAATTATGAAGCAATTAGAGTACGTTTGTTCTCATTGTCACTTACTGGTACTGCTTTTGCTTGGTTTTCTTCATTAGCCCCTAGTTCTGTTATGAGTTGGGATCCACTAGAGCGTAAGTTTCATGATCATTTTTATAGTGGCAATCATGAGATGAAATTAGCAGATTTGGCATCGGTTAGACAGGGTCGGGATGAAACTGTCTCTCAATTTATGAGAAGGTTTAAAGACATTAAAAACCATTGCTTTAATTTATCTATTTCTGAGGTTGATCTCGCTGGCTTATGCTTTAGGAGTTTAAAATCCTCTATTAGAGAAAAAATAGACAATTTTGATTATTATTCGGTCGCACAAGTACATATTAGAGCTGAGGTAGCTAAAGGCCGAATGAATAAAGAGAAGGAGAGTTTTAAGACACGTCGGTCTAATGTTCACATAGTTGATTATGAATCCGATGTTTCGACCGACGATGATAATGATGTTTATTTAGCAGAGTTTGTATGGCCTGCTAATAAGAAAACTGTGTCATGCTCATCTCTTAAGCCAATTCATAAGAATCAGCAAGAAGATATAAAGTTTACTTTTGATGTGTCCAAATGTGATCGTATATTTGATGAGTTGCACAAATTTGGTTACATCAAGATTTCTCATGTTATACCACCTATGGAAGAATTGAGGAAGCGTCCTTATTGTAAATTTCATAATTCTTTTTGGCATGCTACTAATGATTGCAATGTCTTCCGTCGGCAGGTTCAATCGGCTATTAATGAGAGCCGTTTGAAGTTTTATGAGATGCAAATTGATGAGACTCCTTTTCCAGTCAACACCATGGAGTTGCAACAGCCCAAGGTCTTCGTTCGGCCGCATCAAGCCGAATCTATCAAAGGGAAGAACGCAGTGATCGGAGAGGAAATACCGTCTTCAAAAGAGTCGGTTATGAGAAGTGACTTATGAGAAGACGGCTGATGGCAAAGAGTCGTTTAAGGTCACTGTGAAGTCCTCTGGACAAGGGGGGCAAGGATCAGTCGTTGTTCCTGGACCTCGGGCACCCGAGTCCCGTCTGCTACAGGCGGTCAGACTGGCTGCGCCAGGCGGTCAGACCGCCTGTCCCCATGGACGCCCAAAGATGCTGATTCCGAAGCGTCCGGAAGTTGGTACTTAGAAGATGAACGTGACAAAGGAGCAGGGTGTTCAGAAGCCCAAAGTCACGTTTGATATGCTTTATGACAAGTACACCAAACAAAAGACCGTTCCGAGCGATCGGCCGTTAAAAAAGAATAAGATCATCGATCTGGAACGAGAGGGTTCCTTCACCTCCCCGTATGAGGTTGGATCCGGTGTGGGATGACAATGGAGTGATGTGGGTGCCATAGCATTCAACCGTGCAGCCTTTGTTTCATCCTGGCTGGGAAGGTCCGAGAAGGCGTGTGCAGGACAGGATCGTTTATCCCAGAAGAGACCGATCGGCTTTCTGCCAATCTGGTCAAGGGCACTGGGCACAGGCGGTTAGACCGCCTGTTACAGGCGGTCAGACCGCCCGTCAAGGTCAACCGCCAAGAGCTCCTCCGAGGCAGGTTTATCAACCTAAGAAGAAGGAGGAGGTGCAGAATATGGATGTGGACTCAGAAAAGACTACTGAGTTCGATATTATTCAAGTTGGAACTATAGATGTTCCTATTGAGAAAAGTCTGGCTATGAAGCTAACTTCCAGTGAAAAGATGGTGGAAGAGCAGGGATCTAGTACTAGCAAGACTCAGCAGCGCTTTCTTCCGAAGTGGTGTCCCGAGGGTTTGACTCGTACATAGAAGAGGAAGCTTCAGAGACTTTGTTTTCATGAAAAGCAGGAACAAGAGTTGGAGAAACAGAGAGATGAATTCTTCAACCAGAGCAGGCCTATGATTCCTCAGAAGAAAGAGTGAAAGCCGAATAAAGACCCACAGGCGGTCCAACCGGCTGTACAGGCAGTCTAGACCGCCTGTCATTCAGAGTCCGCAGCCCAGGCGGTCAGACCGGGTGACGCAGAGGAGCCCGGTGTTTCTTCTTCTAGTTCTTCGGCTCGTGACAGCAAGTTAACATCAGTTCCCACTGCTGAGGACGATGAAGAGCTTGTTGATTACAGTTCTTCTCCGGAGCGCATGAATCTCGATGTGAATGTGCTTCATATGTCCAAGGATGGGGACATGCTTTCGGAGGAGAAAGTTGCTCATCTTGATTTTGGTCCCAAGGAAGCTATATTCCAGAAGCCTAAAGCTGAAGACAATCACTTGAAGGATTTATATCTGAAGGGACATATTAATGGGAAGCCAATCTCGCGGATGTTGGTCGATGGAGGGGCTATTGTGAATTTAATGCCCTATTCTTTGTACAAGAAGCTTGGTGGTTCCGATTCGGAGCTGATCAAGACCAACATGACCGTTAGCGGCATTGGAGGAGGAGAGCCTATTGGTGCCAAGGGGGTGATTTCTATGGAGCTTACTATTGGGAGCAAGACCTTGGCCACTACTTTCTTCGTCGCTGAGACTCAAGGTAACTTCAGTTTAATCTTGGGTCGTGATTGGATTCATGCAAATCAATGCATTGCTTCTACTTTGCATCAATGTTTCATTCAATGGGTAGATGATGATGTAGAAGTTGTGCATGGTGATACTTCTGCTTGTGTTGCTATAGCTGATAGCTCTTTGATTGGCATCCATGATGATGTTAGATGTTTGTCAGGCTTAGATCTTTCTGAATTTCGTTTATCAGTTGTACTAAGAATGGCTTCATCCCTGCTATCATAAAGCCGATGAATAATCGGCTGAATCATCTCATATGATTTAGTGGATAATCGAGAGTGGTTGCAGCAGAGACTTGAACACTATCGGTCGCATCAGAACGATATGTGTGAAGCCATTGAAGACTTTGATGATATAAGCAAGTTAGGATGTGGTTTTACGTCGGCCAATCCTCTTGAGGAGGTAGACATTGGTGATGGTTCTTTGCCCAGGCCAATGTTTGTAAATAAGAATTTAGATCTTGCTTTTAAATCTGAATTAATAAAGTTATCAAAGGAGTATGTCGATTGCTTTGCTTGGAATTATCATGAAGCGCCTGGTTTAAGCCGAGAGCTTGTTGAGCATCGGTTGCAGTCTAGTTTTAGGCCTTATAAACAACCAACTAGGCGTTTTAATCCTAAAATTTATGACCGAGTTAAAGAAGAAATAAATCGGTTATTAGAAGCAAAGTTTATTAGACATTGTCGATATGCTGAATGGATTTCTAATATTGTGCCCGTGGAAAAGAAAGGAACGGGTAAGATTAGAGTGTGCATTGATTTTAGAAATCTTAATCGTGCTACTCCTAAAGATGAATATCCTATACCAATAGCCGATATGCTTATCGATGCTGCATCTGGACATAGAGTGATTAGCTTTCTTGATGGTAATGCTGGGACAATCAAATATTTATGGCCGAGCAGGATATATCCAAAACGGCTTTTGTATGTCCAGGCTTTGTTGGCTTGTTTGAGTGGATTGTTATGACTTTTGGTTTAAAGAATGTCGGTGCTACTTATCAAAGGGCGATGAATTTGATCTTCCATGATTTGCATGGTATTATCTTAGAGGTTTATATCAATGATATTGTTGTTAAATCGGCTGGAAGTGGTTCTCATTTGGCCGATTTGAAACTTGCATTTGAAAGAATGCGTCGGTATGGTTTGAAGATGAATATGCTCAAATGTGCTTTTGGTATGTCGGCTGGGAAGTTTTTGGGTTTCATAGTTCATGAGAATGACGTAGAGATTGATCCAAAGAAGGCCGACACTATTGCCAAGTTGCAGGCGCCTAGCTCTAAGAAAGAGTTGCAAAAATTCTTGGGCAAGGTGAATTATTTGAGAAGGTTTATTTGCAATTTGTCAGAAAAGGTGAATGCGTTTACTCCTTTGCTTCGGTTGAAAGATGATGCTGAATTCACTTGGAGGGCAAAACAGCAAGAGGCGTTTGATGAGATCAAGCATTATTTGTCTTCGCCTCCGGTTCTTTGGGCACCTAGGAGAGGGATTCCTTTCAAGTTATATATCGCGGCCGAAGAAAGTGTTATTGGGGCTGTTTTGGTCCAAGAGACCGAAGGGAAGGAATATATTATTGCATATGCAAGTAGAAGATTATTGGACGCCGAAACAAGGTATACTTTCATTGAAAAGTTATGCTTAACATTATATAATGCTTGTACAAAGTTGAGGCATTATTTTTTGCTAAATACTTACATAGTTGCTAGTCAAGCCGACATAATTAAATACATGTTGTGTAGACCTATACTAAATGGTAGAATCGGCAAATGGGCTTATGCTTTGATTGAATATGATTTAGTCTTTGAGCCATTGAAATCTATGAAAGGACAAATCGTTGTCGATTTTATTGTTGAATATAGGATTAGTGAACATCTTAATTTAAATGTCGGCTATATTACTTTTACTCCATGGAGATTGCATTTTGATGGATCGGTTTGCAAAAGTGGTTACGGAGTTGGTGTTATTCTTATATCACCAAATGATGTTGTTTTTGAGGTTCTTAACCGATTAGATCATAAATGCACTAACAATCAAACCGAATATGAAGCTTTATTATTCGGGTTGGAAATTTTACATGATATGAGAGTAAAGCATGTGGAAGCATATGGTGATTCTTTATTAGTGGTACAGCAAGTATCTAAGGTTTGTCAATGCTTAGATGGATTTTTAAATGCTTATCTTGCTAAGTGTTTAGATATTATATCTTGCTTTGATGAATTTGTTGTCTATCATGTACCAAGAGAAGAGAATCCTAGAGCTAATGCGTTGGCTCAGCAAGCATCAGGCTATAATGTTAAGAAAAGAAATTTTCATGAAAAGAGGCCGATGTTTTGTGAAGCCGACGTTTCTGCTCTGGAACAGGCGGTTCGACCGCCTGTTACAGTCGGTCCGACAGGTACGGCCGGTCTAACCGCCAGTACAGGCGGTCTGACCGCCTGCGCCTCTGAAAACACTGATTCGGCTGTTGATGATTTTCAATCTATTGTGGCCGATGCTGGTGATTGGAGGAAGCCTTTGGTGGAGTATTTGCAGGATACTAGTAGGTCAGTGGATCGAAAATTCCGACGATGGGCTTTCAAGTTTACTTTAATTGATGGTGAACTATATCGCCGGACCATGGATGGATTGCTTTTGAAATGCTTAGATCCCGATCAAGCTAGATTGGCTATGGCAGAGGTTCATGAAGAAATTTGTGGTACACATCAATCGGCTCGGATGATGAAGTGGCTCCTTAGGCGGGCTTGCTTTTATTGGCCTACAATGATAGCCGATTGTTTTCGTTACTACAAAGGATGTGAAGAGTGTCAAAAGTTCGGGGATATTCAGATTGCACCTGCTGCATTGATGCATCCGATCATTAAACCATGGCCTTTTAGAGGATGGGGTTTAGATTTTGTTGGTAAGATTCATCCTCCTTCATCCAAGGGTCATTGTTTTGTGATTGTAGCTACTGATTATTTTACCAAGTGGACTGAAGCAATTCCCCTCAAGAATATGACACACAGAGAGGTGATTAAGTTTATTACTGAGCATATTATTCATAGATTTGGGATTCCTCAAACATTGACGACAGATCAAGCGACGTCGTTTATTTCTAAGAGTGTACGTGAGTTTGTTGAATCTTATGGTATTAAATTGCTCAATTCATCTCCATATTATGCTCAAGCCAATGGTCAAACCGAGTCTAGCAATAAGATTTTGATCAAGCTCATAAAGAAGAAGATTGAAGATCATCCTAAGCGGTGGCACGAGGTTTTATCTGAGGCATTATGGGCGCATCGTATTTCTAGACATGGGGCTACCAAGGTTACTCCGTTTGAGCTTGTCTATGGTCAAGAGGCCGTTTTGCCCGTTGAGGTGAATCTGGCTGCTTATAGATTGGCTAAGCAAAATAATTTTGATGCTAGCACATATTGTGCTTTGATGATGCATAGTATTGATGATGTGACCGACAAGCCTTTGGAGGCTTTGGAGAAGATTGAAAAAGATAAGAGAAGAGTGGCTCGAGCATATAACAAGAAGGTAAAACTCAAATCCTTTCAAGTTGGTGATTTAGTTTGGAAGACTATTTTACCTATAGGAACAAAGAGCAATAAGTTTGGTAAATGGTCGCCGAATCGGGAAGGACCCTACCGTATTGTGAAGGCTTGTTCTGGGAATTCCTATATGGTGGAGACTTTGCAAGGATTTCAGCTGCCAAGAGCGCTCAATGGGAAGTACTTGAAGAAATATTATCCGAGTGTTTGGCAACATGGTTGAAAGGATATGACCGATATATGATTTCGCCCTTAGAAAAAAAAATGGCTGACAATAGAGGGTCGCCCTTAGTCTGATTAAATGTTTTGTGGTAAACAAAGTTTTACCAAAAAACAGGGGGGCATATGTTGATGACCAAAAATGGCTTAAAGCCGATCAGGCTGGGACAGCCGGTCTAGACCGCCTGTACACGCGGTTAGACCGGCTAGGCTCTGTAGCCGATCTGGCAAATGTGCCAGGCGGTCTGACCGTCTGTCACAGGCGGTCTGACCACCTGTCCCCGAGTCCGAGTAGAAACAGGGTTTTTCACGTTTTTTGATCTGTACAAGGACTTCCTTGCGGGGCAAGACTTCCCCCCTAAATATAAAGGGTCGTGGCCGATTGAGGACCTCTACCCAATCGTACAAACCATTGTTCTACTTTTTATCTCCAAACCCTAACTTTTTCAACCCCTTTGTTTTCCTTCTTCGTCTCTTACGGCGTTTTAGGACGTTCTAAGTGGGCCTTGCCGACCTTAGAACAACCCTAGGTTCGCAGCCTCCGACGGGGTCCCTCCCGAGGTTGTGATCGTAGGCTTTCGCGGCGCCTCTGCTACAGGCGGTCTGATCGGCCCTTACAGGCGGTCTGACCGGCTGCATCCAGGAGTTCCGACGAGGAGATTTTGACGACCGCGCGATCTAACGCTTTCGTGTGTTGACCAGAAGTGCGTCAACACCTTGTAGCCCCATTAGTAACCCTAACCCCTCGTGAAACATATGGGCCTTTAATCTAAATTGTTATGATGGCCTCTTGGGCACAAACAGTCTCCACTTCAATAGAGACAATCAAATAGAGAAGTTTTTCGACATTCCAACCACTTAAGCGGAAAATCCTTTTCGAATCATAAGTCAATAGCGGCACCTAGCAGGCATAATGACTCCAAATACATAAAGATCATATCAACCCAACCTTAGATATATACATTCACTTATCCCTTTGCCACACGATACCAGCCAAGCTCAAGGTGATAGCTCAGCCACTCACTCGCTCAAGTAGTGGATTCTTTAGTCATTAGGATTAATTCTTAAATCGCTGTGGCGTAGTCATTCACTTTCTAATCCAACTATCTCAAGGGGCCCATATATCTCTCTCCCGTTATCTAGGAGGGCCGAATTCCATCTTGATCTACGTACATCCTATTACATGTTTCATGGTACACTTGAAGCATCTCATAGCTACATAGTTACGAAGTAGTGTTTAGCAGCCTCAAGATGCACCACTACACATAGTGAAAAACAATGGGCATCTTAGGTTTATGGATGATGATACATACAAATAACAATCCCAGCATTTTCTGGAGTGGGTCAATCTGACACTCTATTTACAAATATGTGTCCACACAGTTAATGTGATATCTCAACATCCATGACCCATAATACCTAATTATCATCAATCAATGTGAGCTTCGCCCACCTCCAGCTCCTTTGTGGACATGTTGCCTCCACCTGACAAGTTGTCGCCCTGGTGCCCTGCCTCGCCGGCCGTCATTCACCTCCTCGATGGCCGTGCGGGCTTGCCACATCTCCGGCACCGGTCCCTAGCCTCCCAGTCCGCGCGCACGCCTTGTCGATGGCCGTGCGGGCTCATGCATCACCGCCTCGCGCCGGGGATAGCCTCCCCGGCCGCTACGCGAGCTCGCCAGGACAGCACAACAGCATTGTTCGCCGGCCAAAAGATAAAGCATTGATTTCAACTTTTTTTTCAAAACATGTTGAGTTTCAAGGTTTATAAAAAAATGATGGTAAAAAATGTTGAGGTGCAACGTCTTTCAAAAAAATGTTTGTAATTGTCGAGGTTCAAAATTTTTCAAAAATGTTGGTCATATTTTCAAAAAAATATTGTAGGTTCAATTTTTTTAAAAAGAATATTAGTCAACATTTTTTTAAAGAAAATGTTGGTAAAAATTTTAGAGAATGGCCATTAGCAATTGGGCATTGGTGGGCTTTATTGATGAGGTGGTTAACTATCCCAACCATCTATGGAAGGTATATAGAACGGCACGAACAGAACATTGAGGCGGTGAAGGAGCTTAGTGGCTTCGAAGGGTCGCAATCATGGCCCTCCACGGAGGTTCTCAAGATTATTGGTCAACATTATTGAAAATATACTATGTTCAATTTTTTTAAAAAAAACATATGTTGGTGAAGTTTTTTCCAGAATGGCCCATTACTAATTGGGTATTAGTGGGCTTTATAGATGAGGCGCTTAACCATGTGGAAACCAACATTTTCATTGAAACTATGAAAACTTTAATCTAGGTCACCCAATGTTGATAAAGGTGGTGTTCAGGGGGAGGTGGGAGGGGTGATTTGCAAGGTGTGATGGTGATTTGTAAAGGGTGATTAGAGGCGATTTTACAAATACGCCTCTCATCTTCCCTTATCACAGGGTTTGTGCACGAAGATGGTGAATTTAACTGGCCTGGGTACTTTGATTATGTAAACTTACAAACAAATTATGGAGGGATGCCTCTCTATGAAAAAGAGGTGTTTGTTAAGGAGATGACTGATGGAGAAGCTGTGAAGCTGGGAGATATAAAGGTTGATGAGGCAACCATGAAGATTAGGTTTGAGGACTGGATGGAGTATGGCCGGTCATACAGGACTCAGGAGGAAAAGGCTCGCCGCTATGAAATATTTAAGCAGGTTGCAATGCGTGTGGACAAGGCTAACACTTCAAAGTGAAGAGGTGCTCGTATAGCCACCCCTAATGGCCTTTCAGACCGGACCAATGAGGAGCTTAGTCGTTTTGACAACGACTTTGACTGGGAGACATATGTTGATCACATCAACAATATGGCTGCCCATGATTGGTATATTGGCCATGAACAGTTTACCGTCAGTGAGGCAGTGAAGCAGGTATATTCCGTCTATCTGCACAAATATAGTTGTTGGTTCAATAAAAATGTGCACTGACAACCAGAAAATCTGAATTGGATATATAGTCTTTCAGTTTCCAATTGGTGATAGATATTCATTGTTGGTTCAATAAAAAAAAATGTGCACTGCTAGCCAGAAAATCTTAATTGGATAGAAAGTCTTTCAGTTTACAGATTGGTATTTGCAAAGCAGCTAACTACTACTAGTTGTCAGTAATTATTCGTGCAATAATTCATGTTCTTTCCATAGAAATGTTTAACAACAGAATCTCACTTCCTTTGAATGTGAAATTGAGCTTGGTTATTTCTTGTTCTTGTTTTCTGATTTTAGCCGCACAAGAACTAAGATGTGAAGGGGACAAAAGCTAGGCAGAGAAGAGGTGATATTGAATTTCTTGCTTTAGAAGGAAGCCAACTAATCCTCATTTTCTCCAGACAACCCCACACACATACACAAAAGCATATTTATGCATATTAGTCAAATGCAGTGTTATACTGAGATCATTGATTCTAAAATTGCATGTTTCTGTTCCAATTTAGGTCATGGACACCAAGGACAGCTATCCCAGGACACCCAGGACCCAGGACAGCTCACGTATGCGGGCCACGAGGAAAATTCGCCAAGGCTGACAAGGGGCCACGGTTCTCTATGTGTCGTGTGCGTCTTCCTACCGGACATAAACCACTCAGCATTTCAGTAAAAGTCTTATATGCTGAGTAGGGTAAGGTAGTGAGTTAAGTTCGGCCATATGGGCAAGGTAGTGATGGCACTGCTATTGCCACAACTCATTTTCGGGAATTTCGTATAGGTTACTATAGCATTTTATTTCGGGATATCGGTATAATAAAAATTTCGGAGGTCACCGAAAAATACAAAATTTCGGGAATTTCGTATTTTCAAATGTTACTGTAGCATTTATTTTTCTAAATTAATTAAATTTGTGCTAAAATAAAAATTAAATGGCATATCGGTATTTTTTTTCGTTTTGCCACCGGAAAAAAGAGAAATTCCGGAAAATTCGGTGAAATTTCGCTGAAATTGTGAACCCGTAATCCGTCATATGTTTGGCTACCTTCTCACAAAACTGTATCTTTGTCGGAATTCTCTTTTCTTGACCAGCTGAGCCCACATGCCAAATTTGATGATATGTCACTGAGACATGGGCCAACTGGTCATGAAAGAGGAAAGTCACGAAGTCACAATGATTCATAGAAAGGGGAATGGTCACAGCAACCTCTGTAGAGCCTCCCAGGCATACATGGAATAATGGGGACGATACAATCATGGTGTGTATGAGAGGATTTGTTGGGAGTGGACTACTTGAACTCCACGTATACATCGTAAATACTGCCCCTGTCCTGAAAGTCTTATCTATATATCCAAAAAACGTCGTAGTCCTTGCCGGTTTATGGAGTCAGGTTCCTAAGACGATGCCTAGATGGAAAACCAAAAAATCCTAAGACGATGCCTAGATGGAAAACCAAAAAATCCTAAGACGATGCTTTGCATCCGGATCATCCGTTGTTTCCAGTCCAAGATGCCAAGTATGTTGCATTTGATGATGTGCTGCGCCTTGGCGCAACTGCAATTGTATCTGTGCGTTTCTTTTCTATATTGTCCAGGTTGTAATTCCTGTCTGAAGTCCAAGTCTGCTTAAGATTAGACAGGACCAGATACTGACAACTGTGTAGAGGAGCTCTTTCAGGGAAGGATTAAGTTTCACTGAGATCCTGGTCCCTGAGCAACTAATTTGGGTGTGACAAAAGGAATTAGAGGAATTCAACTAATATGCGCTAAACATCTGTGTAAATATGAAGAAAATGACTCCGAAGATATGAACAATGACACATAGCTGGAGTAGCCAGATTACAAGTTACACACCCCAATTCTCTGTCCGTTTAATTGTTCAGTGGTTACACCTTATCAAGAATGGCACATATGCTGGGCACTACGCTGTTGTGCAGGTAAATCGTCTCCAATTCTGTTCATATTAAAGGACAACACCCATTTGGCCGTTTGTGCTGACTGTGGAGATAGCTGAACAAATAGATGGAAAGCAAACAGAGAACACGCATCAATTCCTGATCATAACATCGTTCTGCTCACTTCCCTTTATAAGCTCCAGATTGTGATGTTCTAGATTATTCTCAACCCATTCAAATAAACAGTCACAAAAAAACCATGAAAATAATACTGCAATAACCACAAGTATACATCAGACATCACTTTATTTCCAACAGTATGCTTTAGCGCTGAACAGATCCGAACTGAACATCTACATACAGCTCGGTTACAGTAACACAGATTACAGTTCAAGAACATATAGCACAATATGTTTCTGTCACCGTGCAAGTAAAACCAAGCATCTCCAAAACATTCACTCGATATCCTAAGATGGCCTGCCGCGGACAATCTAAAATGCTAAGAACAGAAGAAAACCACTTTTATCTTCATTTTTCGTGCTATCTTGCACACAGTTTCACTTGGACTGACGCAGAACCTAGGATAGCCAATGATCTGAAGAAACAAAAGTGAGCTACACTATACAGAATCCTGTTGCATCTATCTGTATCTCCAAACCAAAGAATGCATGCTATACTTCTTCTATGCTTTGTATGTATAATTTGTATTCCTGTTCTCGTTTTAGGGAGTTCTGGACGATGGCTCAACCTGCAAAAGGAACAATGAATTTTAATCAAAAATTCAGAAGACACAAGACATGAAAGTTGATAACACAACCTTACTAAATGAAGACAACTTCGGTTGTCGATGAGTAATGGAATTCTGCACAACTTCTGTTGACATCGATATGAGTGCTATTATTTACTTGCCTGAGCTTCTGAAGAACCATCTGGCATATTCATAAAATGATGTCCTCTCGGGTGTCGGTGTAGCAGCCTCAAGATCCCACCTGCTGGACCATGATGAGTCAGTGATGCTGTTGCCACTTGACGCCAGAGTCTCAGTTACGTGCCTAGAAGTTACTGGCAACTGCATTTCATCAGAACTGCTGAAGTGTCCGGTCCAGCTGCCAGAGAGTGTGGCCAAAGATCTCAGCCACCCAACAGAGCCCCTAACAGCCCCTGGCATCTCCTCACCGACAGTATCTGGCAGTAGCTTCTGTGTGTTAGCACGATCTAAGCAATTGCCAAGGCGGCCACTCGAACCATGGCTTGGGCTTCCAGTGGTGCGCCGTGAGGATACCGGCACCACCACTGCAGCGGCGTGATTGCTGGTGCATCCTCTCCAGCTGCCAGAAAGTCGGTCCAGGGAAGAGCGGAACCACCCATGATATCCTCCCACAGCCCCTGCCACATCCTCTCCAGGTGGGGATGGCACTAGCATCTGAGACTCAATGTCATACTCATCTGAGCAGAAGGTTGGGACGACTTTAGTCTTATCAGGACTGGGGATGGTTATAGAGGCATAGCAGAACGGGCAGCGTGATGGTGTAGTGGGGCAGCGGAGCCACTTGACAACGCATGATTGATGGAAAACGTGGGAGCACACAGGCAGAACGAGGAGAACATCAGTAGGTAGAAACTCACGTTCGCAGATGATGCAGTGCGTGCTCCGCCCAGGCAATGGCACAGCAGGTAGCGAGAGCAACTCCAGTATCAAAAGCTCTACCTCTGGAAGAGATGGTGCTGATGGCACCAGCGTGTCCACCCCACACATTTTCATCACAGCCGAGACAGGTGAGGATCCTACCAAATCTGCCCCCTTCATTTTCCCCTCTGCAGAATGTGCCAGGGACGACGTAGTTGAGGCTGTACCAGAGTCCTTGGAAGCTGAAGATCGCATTCCAAACTCAGCTGACGATGAATAGGCAGAAGCCATTGGGGAGAGGCTTCGGCGAGGGGATAATGATGAGCAGGACAAGCGGCGACGGTGACAACCTCGGCGGAGTATCACAATGCAAGCAGTAATGGTGACCGTGGTGATGACGATGACAAGAATAATGGCGATGCTGGAGCTGATGGATGAAGAGTGTGGATCTGACGGCAATGGGCTTGGCACAAAGGGTGATACTGATCCTATAAGCACAGAAGGCGTAGGTGGGGCAATGGAACCTGGAAGCATATCTACCAATGGAAAACAGAAGTGATTAGACCAAGGTTCTCTGCTAATTCGGAAGAGGTGAGTAAACTGAAATATTAGCAAACATAACAAGCCAACACGTACAGGAAGGTAAATTGTGATCAAGCATGTTGCGGTCGCATGAGCATAGATGAAGATTCGTAATAAGCAACCGAACTTCATCTATCACCAGTTCCCCATACAGAACAAATTTCTAGCCGACCTGCCCCCAAAATTAATTTCCACCTTGGTTGCGAATTGCGACGACTATTCGCAATTGGCACAACAGAGTTCGACCGCTTGATCGCGTCCTGTTTCTAGCCCCGAATCCGACCAAATCGAACAAATTCAAGTTTCCCATGTGTAGCAAACCGAGTCCAACGAGTGGAGGGACACTATCCGCTAGGAGCCTAGGAGCTGGGAAGGAGAGGAGACGCCGACACGCACCTCGTACATCAGCGGCGGAGGGGATAACGAGGCGGAGAAGGAGCGCGATGCAGCGGTGGCGGCGGAGCCTTCTAGATTCTCGCCAGGAACCTGTGGGAAGAGGTGGAGTACAACGATTGGTCGAGAGCTAGGGTTTGGAAGCGAAGAGAAGCGGGGTCGGAGGGAAGCATCAGAGCGCGCGCGCGGGGCGGAGGGGCATACCTCAGCGGCGATGTACGGCGGGGCGGGGGGGAGGCGGAGAGCCGTGGGGGTCGCCGTGGCCTTAGTTCTCTCCGGTGAGGTCGCGTAGAGGAGGCGGGCGGCGTGGAGGCGGAGGCGGAGGCGGTGGCGGTGGGGATGAATGGGAGGCGGAGGGGGAGAGTTTGGTCGTTTGGAAATGGCACGGCGCCCGGTGGCGGTGCGCGGGCGGGAGCGGAGGCTGTGAATGAAAAGGAGAGGGGAGGAGCGCAACGGGAGTTACTAGGGCCCACAGGTCAGCCACACTGAGCGCTGAGTATGTTGCTGCTTTATTTGCCCCTTGGGCGCCTGCTATTTGTTCGGCATGACTTGAGTCAGGTTTTTTTAGAAGGCCCCTTCTTCGGTGGTAGTTTTTTTTTTCAGAGAAGGCATTTTGCTTTCTAGTGGTAATTGCAGTCCCAATACAGACTTTATCTAAAGTTATTAATTATGCTGTCATGTAAGCAAAATGTTAATATGGCGGGGCATTTATCGAAGAGAGAGGGAGAAAATAAAGAAACCAAGTCTTCGCACAAACTAAGATCATCTGTGAAAGAGACGAGTGGGTCATAGCATACTATGATAGAAAATTGCATTATACAATATAGTTTCTTAACACGATATCCTAAATATAGAAAGTATGATAGTTTCTAGCATTAGAACTGTCCTAACGACTTCGAGCCATATTTTGTTTGAAACAAACGGCTGGCCCAATCCACCACCGGCAACGGTGCCGCAAGCCTGGTTCCGGGTTTAGGATCGGGGGATTGAGTTACCTGTTGCGTGCATACCTAGAGGAGACTTCGGGGCAGCCCACGACTGGCGGTAGCGACAGTTGAGACAACAAGGGAATGGAAGCGACACGGACACCAACAAAGCCAGGCAGCGGAGGACACCTGGCTAGGCAGCGGGTGCGAGCGCCAGCGACAAGTTAGCATGAGAGCAGTTGAGACGACAGTGGCAGATCCAATGCCTATGCCACCATATAGACGGGCAAGGCGGCAGAGGAGGCGAGCGGCCATCAATGGAGAAGAAGGAAGAAGAGGATGGGGGAAGGAAGAAGGTAGGACGGTGGGGGCAGGGACTCGATAGTGGGCCTTGTCGTTGCCCGGAATGGCGCTAGCGAGGTGGGAGGTGTGCGGCGGTGATACATCGAGGATGGAGGAGCAGGTAAAGGAGGCCATACAATCGGCCATGTTTTAGATGGTCGTATTTTGGCCATATCTTTAATATAAATATGTAGGCATAGAAAATATGGCGCTATCAACCGTTCGAGTGTTACTGCCATGCTAAATTTGGTAGCACCTAAACTGATGTGTCTAAAATTCGTTCAAAAATACTCAATCCGTTTTAAATTATTAGTCATTTGATTTTTTTTGCCTCAATGTTGACCACTCGTCTTATTCAAAAGGTTATGCAAAATATCAAATCTTTTGTTATGACTCGCTTTTTTATTAGACATTCTTCAAGAATGACTTAAATTTGGTTGTGTTTGCACAAATTTTTTAAATAAAACGAGTGGTCGAACTTGGGGTAAAAAAAAATCAAACGGCTTACAATTTGAAACGAAAGGAGTATGGATGATAGCTTATGGAAATGTGTATCATCATGCAAAGTTTGACGATAAACATAAATTTATGTAAAAAGATAATAAAAGAAGTTAGCACTTTAATAGTAGCGGGTAAGAACTGTTCATGTCTGATCCAAAACCACTACTATTCAAGTAATAATTTCTCTGTTGTTATCTTCTTGCACAATTTTACATTTATTCTCAAATCTTATTTAATAATAGATGTGTTTTATTCTATTCATTCATATTTTTTAATGGATTTTAGATGCACTAGTTTATATGCTACCAAATTTGGTAACTTGGTAACAGCCAAAAGGCCTACAACATCAAATATGTTCTCGGTAGTTCCGCTGTGTGGCAAGGTATAGGCATTATGCTCATGAATCCTTTAGAGTCAACTAGCTAGGATGTTTTTAGTCCTATATATGCTAGATTTAAAACAAAAAATAAAAATAGCTAAAAAGAAGGATATGAAATACTAGGTTAGCATTTTTTACGAAGATTACAAATTATGCATTGTGCCATACTTGTTGAAGGAAATGCACAATATCAACTTGATTTCACCAACAAAGTGTTGTAGTAAATTTTATTCTTTTTTTGCAAGACACAATACAATCAAACACGCTCCCATAAACTGTATTTAAAATATCCTGAGAACCTAACAAAGTAAATGGATAAACAATTAGTTTTAAGAACAGAAAGAAGCTAGAGGGGGGGGGGGGGACACAAAAACAAATAAGAAACATTAAATACATGTTGACACAAAATGCAGGCCGTTGAGATTTATGTAAAAATACACCATACAAAGAATCAAATAACAATTCCAAAAATTTATGTTCAGTGTTAATTTCGGAGTCTTTGACTTTGTGAGACCATATCATACACGATATGGTTATATATGATCTTGGTGATGAACTAATGGCACATTATTCATATCTAGGAATGCAAGTTATATATATTTTAGGTCATTAGGTCAAAAGAGTGATAAAATGAATTAGGATGGCATTATACATAATTAAGTTAGATGATAAATGCATTATAGTGGCATGCGAACATAATTATTCAATTGAGTAGAGATGAGAAGAAATTTCATTTTCTTTCTCTTGCGTTCGGTAGGTGTCTGAGAGAATGACAATCGAGGATAGGAATGACAATCAAGGATAGGCAAAGGCAGCGGCTATGGCAAACTATTTGTCCTAAACAGCGCCGCAAACAAAATTAAAGAAAACACCAGCTTTGACTAGAAAGAGAATCATTTCTTCAACAGAAAAGAACAGCAGGTTTGGCTGTCTCTAGATCCTCCAAGACCATGTAAAAACTTCAGCTTGATACAGACCTCAGCTCATCTTTTGAGCTGCTAGAGAGGTTCTTTAAGGTGTTCAAGCTTCTTTCAATTCGATCTTCGATACATGCAAGTCTCCTCTCAAGTTTCAACACACTGATATGCATGATACGAACGTTAACCTCTGCAAGTTTTGCAAAAGAACGTAGTAACATGTAATAATCAGCATGTGCGACATCAATAAAGCCACCACTTAGTCTCCTCCTTCTATAACGAAGATAACCATCTGACTTCCTTGCTTTCCTAGGTGGCATATAATGAAATCCATGGTCTTGCATCTCTGACTTGAGAATTTGCATTGCATCATGACCTGAGGATGAAGAAATACAACTTGCTTCGACAAATGTTCTATCTCGGTACCGCTTGTTCACTCCATTCGTAATTGTCGTTTCTTCAATACCTTGAGACTGGGATTTTACATGCTCTTTAGGATTGTCATCCTGCAATGCAACATCATAAATATCAAAATATTTCGTAGTTGGAAACAAAAGTATGCGCAAGACTAGAATGATGCTAGCAAAATAACCTCAGCCATAAAATCAACATGAAGACCCAACCCCCTAAACAAAATAATTAATTTGTTATGGGCACAGTCTTCAAGTTACACATTACTCTCTTGCTTTGTACATATCCCAAAAGATATCTATTAGATGCTCCTCTTCAGTTGGCACCTCATGAATAGGAAAATAAGTGAAAACATTGTAACTGAACTGCAATACCTCTCTGGCTTTGTACATATCCCAAAAGATATCTATTAGATGCTCCTCTTCAGTTGAAACTGTAACCCCAGTAAAAATAACTTCCTTGCAGTACTTGAGGTAAGAACGGAGATCATTCGAGTAGTCTGTAAAATTAGAGAACATCAGATCAGCACCCTAACATTAAGAAAGAATTCCAAACAGCCACTGAAGTGTTAGCAAAGACACAACAAATCAGTCCATTTATAACTTTATTAAAGATACAAATACAAGTATCTATACAAATACTTTATTAAAGATATAAATACAAGATGCCATTCAAATAATCCTTTCATAATATTATACTCCCATAATTCTTAATTTCACATGGTCAATATAACACATTAATGACTTTGCAAAGTTAAAATACCATATTTCAATAAATGGCTGAAATTATAGAAAAATCTAACACTTCCCATTTCAGAGCTGAAACGAAGTTACTGAACAGTCAACAACATCTATATAAAAGAAAAAGGATAGACCAACAAAGCAAACTCAGAATAAGTTTGAATTTTGTGTTTGGAAACACGATTATATGATAATTCTGCTGCTTTAAGGTATTACCAGAGGAATAATAACCTTGTAGTTTAGGAAACTTGTGCATTGTTTGTGAAGATTTGAAACACATAATGATGCACATGACTCACTGTGCTCTAGTTTTGGTTTTCACCTAACATTAGCTTTTCACTTCCAAGCTGGAATGAGGACAAGAATTGAAGTCCATGAAACACACGAACTGACATTTGAACTTAATTTAGTATAGAAAGTCGAATATAGATTAAGTATTGTCAGCATAAGAATGACACAAAATAACAGGTGTGTACTAGAAGATAAAGTTAATGTCGACATAAGGCCAAAGGCCATTCAGATTTACCATGCACAACATTGATTTTATCATAGGCAGCTGCAACAGCACACAATAGTTCTCTCATGCCAAACTCCTTGCTGTTAGTGTCATCAAGCTTGCTGAGAGTTGGTAAATTTGCATCAGGATCAGATCCTTCCTCACAAATCTTCTGCAAGAAAGAAAGAAAAAAACCTTCAGTCCATTTGCATTTATCAAAGAAGATAAATGAATCTATGTGCAAACTCACCTCCCATATCCCTTGACCATTGATGTTATACATAATTCGTAGAGTCACTACTAGTATAGCCATCACACAGACCCGTGTGGGGACTCTAGCAGGATTACTGGACAACCATAGTTCTGCAGGCAATGCCCATTCATAAATTCGGCATGCGTGGGGAAGGATTTTGTCTACAGGCAGTGACAAGTCCTTCAAGCAACGTTCAGCAATTGCATAGAAGTTAACTGAAGGAAGCCTCAAGCCTATTCTTTGTGCTATGGATCCAGCGGCAGCTTCCAATTGCCATGCTCCAATAACCCGCACTGGCCTGAACAGCTGCCTTGCATCCAAAGGGCAGCCTTGCAGTTGCAGCGAGCTCCCAAGGAGCCTGTCTGCTTCAGTAAACGCTGCCAGATAAGGGATCTTCGCTTCCATTGCCCACCTGTAAATGTCACTAGGTAGGACGGCTTCACGGGCAATATGACAGGACAAGAAACAAACTGCTAATGTTGAGTAAACAGGCAGCAACATCCTAAGTGAGCGCAGAAAGGCAAATTCAACCCTGCGCGTGTCCTTTTGCCGTGGAACGATATCATCGTCGCATTCGAGCTTCACCTTGTCAGGTTTATTGTTATCTGCAAACAAGAGACACAATCATGTGGAGTTTGTCAGTCCTTCCGATGGCAATACCCACAGAAGGGCGAGGCTAGACTGCTCACCTCCACTGCCAGGACGCTTCTCTCTCCCCGCAGCCTCGTGTTCCGCGATCACCTGTCGCGCCCACATTTCGTCGAACACCTTGGATGCAGCGACCCACCGCAACCAGACGGTTCCGGCGACGCCACACACAAGGGCGCCCACCCGGTGCCGCTCCACCAGCACCTCCAGCTGCCGCTGCAGGATGACCTGGAGCCCCCGCACGTAGCGCCAGCGCACCCGCGCCGCCAAATCCTCGGGCGCCCCCCACGCCCCGGCGGCAGGCGCGAAGTCCCGCGGCTCGCTCGGCTCCGCGAAGTCATCGAACCCGGCGGCTGCGGCGGGCGCGCGGCCGGCCGTGGCGTGAGGGGTCCTTGGGTAGGGGGCGGGGGTTTGGGTGCCGAGCTTGGGCTTGGGCTGGGTGGCGACACGGCGGACGGAGATGTCGCCGGTGGCGAGGAAGTCGTGGGGGTCGGCGGCGGTTGCCTGCGTGGCGTGCACCACAGAGCAATTGCGGCACGTGAACAGGCCGTCTTCAGCGTCGTCGGCGCTGTAGTCGTCGCCGAGCATGCAGTTCTCGCACACCAAGTGGATGCTTCCGCCGCCGCCGCCGCCGTAGGGGTCGGGAGAGGCACCGCCGGGGTTGTAATCCATGGCTCCACGGTTGTGCTTGTGCCTCTGTGCTGGTGTCGCGCGACGCCTCTCGGTCTAGGCAATCATCAATTAATCAATACGAGTTCCAGCTCTCACTACGGAGTTGCCATATCGACCACGTTTTCATCCAGGAAAATACTCCTAATTCAGATGGTTGGAGGCCTCTCTGTAGATTTTTCTTGGTGAATGATGGACTTTGCAGCAACATTTCATTCATTTTTCATGCTCAAGGTCTAGTACAAATTTAAACGAGAAATTTGGTTTTTGATATTCACTTTGTATTTCAAAATATAACATTCGCATAGTAAGTTTTGAGAAATTTAACTCTAGACATACGGGAGATTTTGAGCCTTTTCTTGATTTTTTTTAGGGTGTGTTTAGATTGTAGGAAAAAACACTGTAGCATTAGAAAAACATTGTAGCATTCGATGGGAAACGTGTTTTGTGAGGGAGGAATAGTGAAAAGTTGGAATGAATAGTGAAAAGTTGGGAATGTGAACAAGGCCTTATAGTTTCCTCTCGTGTCTAGGCCTAGTGATTGGACAATCATGCCCTACACAACCCATATATCCTCCTCTTCATTGTATCCTCTTCACCGATGACGCCAGAGAGTCAGGCGGGGCAACGGCGACCTGCTGCACACCTTGTTGGTGAAGCCCCCGCCCAGGTGCACCTTTGCGTCCGCCGTTGTCGTGTTGTCGGAGCGTGACGGCGGCGAGGGTGGCAGAGGAGACACCAACGACTTCATGGGCAGTGGCTTCGCCTTTCAGATGTCGAGGCGCCAGTAAAGGCAAGCGATGACGCGGGCCGATGGAGGGAGATGGTGCGTTCAATTGTGGTATATGAGCAAAAGCGGCCGGTGGGGAGGAAGATCAAGAGGTGGGAACGGGGATGTGAGCTCACCGGAGCCCATGCATGAGGAGAGGGCTATGGTCTATGGAAGACAACGAGGGGCAAAAATATCAGTTCAAGTGGTTTGAAGGGGATAAAGATTAAAGGAAATTTTGAAATCAAGAAAAATGTTTAAAATCCCTTATTTAAAAAGAATTCATACGTTAGGGGTTAAAATTTTTAAAGGCTTACGAATTGAATGTTATGTGTTGAAAGGCTTACAAATTGAGTATCAAATATCAAAATTTCTCAGTTTAAACGTGAGGAACGCTGGTCGTAAGTATCATGTGATTTAAGGAGGATGAAAAAGAAGCGGCTTAGAGCCCGTATGCAATAAAGGAGGGTGAAGGCGAGCGTCTCCGTGAGCCTAACTAAACCCGATTTGGTTAGATAAAAAATAAAAAAGCGGAGATAAAAATGCGATCTAGTAGCCTCTCCTTACTCTCTTTTGGATCCCCTTTGCCAGCCATCTTTGGCAAGCACGCTCAACTCTCAATCTCTGACATTTTGAGAGTATGTTTCGAGAGGTAGAGAGAAGCTATGTAGAGAAGCAATTTTTCTCAAAATGACATGGTTTCAATTAGTGGAAATTAAATTGGTTTCGAAAGTGGAAGATTTGTCGTGTATCTGATTAATTCTAAATTAAATTAAACAAAATCAGGGTAATTAACACTTTTTCCCGTGTACATCATCAGAATTCAGATGTTGTATCTCGGCCACTGGAAGAACATGGTTCAGAGTTCAGACTTTAGAGAAGGGGAAGAAAGGCCCAACACGACCGCCGGGAGGCCCCGAGGTTGAGGCAGGCAGCACCGCAGCAGCATGTCGTCCTCCGACGACGCTCCCCTGAGCCCTCGATCCCAGGTACGCCGCCGCCCTCCTTCGTCTCGCGATCTCACTCCGAATCTCTCTCGATCCGTGACCTGATCGGGCAGCCTCGCGCGCCGCGCAGCTGGCGCTGAGCTGCTTCGAGGAGCTCCTCGACTGCGCGGTCGCAGACGTGGCGTCGGAGTGCCACCGCATCGCGCGCCTCGGCCTGGACCGCAGCGTCGACGCCGAGGAGGAGGAGCTCCGCGTCTGGGCCGCGCGCGCGGCCGCCGGAGGCGACCAGCACCACCCTGGTGGCGGCAGGGCCGCCGAAGAAGGCGGGGGCAAGGGCGGGGTCGACGTGTTCGGCCAGACGCACCCCGCCATCGCCGCCGACGTCGTCGAGTGCATGAACTGCGGCCGCCCCGTCGTCGCCGGCCGCTTCGCCCCGCACCTCGAGAAGTGTATGGGCAAGGTAAATCCGTCCCTCCACCGTTGCCGGTCCCTTTGGATCTCGAGTACCTAATTTTCAGTCCATTTTGCTACTAGAATTCGTTTTAATTAGTGCTTAGGCGGTTAGGTCGTCAAACTGAGACTAGAAGTTAAGGGCCACATTGAGCTTTTCATGGAATTGAATGGATTGTGCTACTGCTGCTGCTGTATGTCATGTAGTTATGCTGATCTCAGTGATGACTTAATGCCTATTTCTGTGATTCCATAATGTATATGATATTAGCAAATGATTTGGACGAGCGCAATTGCTTGCTGTTCAGTGGGTTTTTGTTATTGGTAGAACAAAGGCTCTTAAAACCCTTAAATTATCAGCACGGTTGCTGAAGACGGTCATTGGAATTGCTTTTGGCCTGTGAACTGAGACATCATTAAAGAAAAGACAGTCAGTTCAGTTTTGCTCCAAAATGCAATGGCATGGAGATAAGTAAAATAGCTGTGTACTGGTAAAGGCCCTTAGATATAACATAAATTGTAGATTCAATCTCTGATATACTAAACTGTAACATCGGACTATTGAAGTTCGGTCCTTTGAACTTTGTATTGTTCTTGTTCCTTCAACTGTAAACCTGGAGTTGACTTGAGCCTATCTGTATGGTCATCCACCTTCTTTCTAGTGTTGTGTCAATGTGGCTGAGGAATTAGTTGCTTCTATGTATACCTGGATTATAGTCCTTTGAGCTATGAATTGTTTTTGTTCCTTCTAACAGTAAACAACCTGGAGTTGACTCTAGCCTCTCTGTATGGTCATCCTCCTTTCTAGTGTTGTGTCATTGTGGCTGATGAATTATTTGCATCTATGTGTACCTGGATTATTACAAGTCTTTGTGAAAATGGCTATGTTGTGCAAACTGCAACGTAACTAGATTGTGATTAAAATTAATTTGCCTGTTGTTTTTTATTATTATTGCGTTGTCTTCAGAGCTAAAGGAAAATCATTTGATACATAGTCTCAAACCATTTGATTTCAAGCTTTTTAATTTGGACACCTTTACCTTTCAAATAAAGAAGGTGGTGAGATAATATTATTTCTACACTTCAACAATGATTGGTTGTTCACCTATTTTTATTTTTCATTTAAGACAGTTATACAGTTTCCAACACATGTTTTGTAATTCCTTGTAGTAAGTAATTTGTAGTAAAAATTGCTTAAAAATAATAGTGATTCATGATATATTTACTGATATCATTTCCATGTGTTAAATTCTACTCCTTCCGTTCCAAATTATTAGTCACCCTGGCATTTTACTAGATTCATTGATGATGTTATGAATTTAGACAACTATATGTCTAGGCTCATAGAAGATGTCATGAATTTAGACACTCAAAATAGCACCTAGGATGACTTATTTGGAACAGAGGGAGTAACAAATATTGTTGATCGAAGTTTTTTAGGTTTGGCTGCACCCATTCTAAAGTGACATCTTTTTTATAACAAAGAGAGCAGTATTTAGCCTTTTTAGAATCCTTAATATAAACTGTTTTTATGCGTTGTAGGAAAATTACTGGCCCCAATGTAAGAAATGTGACAGGTCCATGAATTTTTTTTATAGGAGACCATGACTAGATTGTGGCCTTAGTTGTAGGGTAGCATGTTAATAGGGGGGTAATATATTTTGAAACCCTATTTATTCCAAATTCGTTGAAGTTCTGGGATCATCTGAAAAGAAAGTGACAATCCTTTTATACCACTGCTTTGAATTTCGAAACCATACCAACCTTCAATCTTGGTATTCTTGCTAGCCCAGAACCTGGAACTCTTTAAGGCCAACCCTCCTGCACCATTTCTGTCTGACAGATGGTGGCTAGCTGTTAGGTAGTAGTGCTGAAAATACAACATTGGCTTTTGAAAGGCATATGCCTAAAGTATGCTAATTTTATGGTGAGATGGCAACAAGTAATGCTGCAACATAGCAAACTTTTACAGTCAAATTTTACCTGTTTAGCTGATTGAAGAAATATGGTATGAAAGAGTGGGATTTAACCAAAAATGTTAATATGAACTGATGTTGAGAGAGGGAGGATGATGACCTCACACCTATTACATGCATTGTCTGATGATTAAGCAATTGGATTAAAATAATATTTTTTTTAAATAAATCATTATTGGTAATCTATTCATCTCTGAAGTTTGGGCACATGATTTAAGTTTATTTAGTTCAGGCTTCACTATTACCACGTTTCTCTAGCATGCTTCAGCTCTAAGGGCAAGGTAAAAGAAACCCATACTAAAGCCTTAGACCTCTAACAGGTTTGATGAATGATGTTATTGTCTAGATTTGGAGAGGGGTTGTGGATCAATGCTAACATGTAACTAGTTCCCAACTATTGAGGAGGACTAAGATCCTTTGGGCCCTAACATGTCAATGGATGGCTCTTCTTTTTTATTTGGATTAATTTTGGGAAGCTCTTTGTCTTAACTGGGTTTGAGTTCATAGGTAGTAACTCATTTTCACTAAAACATTCTGTGTTTAACTCATCTGGTTTATGTTTTTTCCAAACTTAATTTAATATTGGTTTGCTAGTTGAATTAGCTTCATGCAATGCATCACTCTTATCTTGTTTATGATTTTATTATCGTCCTATCATTATGTATTGTCTCCACCTATTTCCTGGTTTGCAATAGTGTTTCTTGCATAAGCAGAGGAATTTAATATCTCCTTTTAGGAAAATTACAAGAATGCCCATGTCCATTGCTATTTCAGGGGCGGAAAGCTCGAACGAAAACTACAAGGAGCAGTACAGCCGGACGGACCAGAAGCAGCAACGGCATCGCTGCTGCTACATCCTACTCTCCATACTCCAACACGACGAACGCTAGCAGAGCTAGCACCCCTAATGGCGTGACTGACAGTGTTGGTGGCGCAGGTGGCAATCATAGCAACCATGGGCCGTAAGAGCTGGAGCCCTGATGCAGGGTTGCGCTTCAGTACCTTTCCGGTAGTCACTAGTTAGCGAAGGTGTGACAGTGGAACCCCTTTGCAAAGGTTCAGGGTATACCTGTCCGAGAAGATCACCTTGTTGGCCAGTGTTATTCGCCTTGTGTACAGCTTTGACTTTTTGAACGAAGTGTGTACAGCTTTGACGCTTCTGTTACTGGTTAGACTATTTGCAGCGGCGTCCGTGAAACCGCCCTGGACCGGTACTTCACGGTTTTTTTCCCAAAAAATCGTCTGCAGCACTAACCTGTATCCCGTCCTCGGTTCTCCAGGACCAGTTGCGCCTCCCCCAAATCTTCCGGCTCGCGGCGCCTCCGCCAAATCGCCTCCTCCCCCGTATCCCCGCCATCGACGCCGCCCTCTCTCCTCGTCGCCGGCACCGCTTCCCCCTCCCTGTCTCCATTGCCGCCATCTGCGCCTCCCTATCCTCGTCGCCTTCCCCGTCGCCATCGCCGCTATCGACATCGAAGCTGCCGTCGCAGCCGCTGTCGAAGCTGCCGCAAGAGGAAGGAAGCCATCGCCGAACCGGACCACGTCGCCAGCACCGTCGTCGCCACCATCCGGAGAGAAGGAGGTCGTCATCGAACCAAACGCGTACACCGAGCTGTCGCCTCCCCGTCGCGGCGTCGTCGTCGCCACCTCCCACCTCCGCAGGGCCAGTACCGCTGGGGGAATTGCCGTTGCCGCTCCAGCCACGGCGGCATCCGTGGAGAGCACCGCATCGAGCCAATCTCCTCCAAAGTAAGTGTTTTCTGCTCTACTGCAAATCTTCAGATGTAGAGATGTAGATTGACTTGCTGTATGGATGAAATCTACTGCCAATCTCCTGGTTACTACATTGCAGATTGAGCTACTTGGTTCTCATGTGGGTTGGTCTGTGTCTGAAACTAGTGCTTTCAGTTGATTTTCTTTAGTTAACTCACGATTCTCACTTCATTTCAGGTTCGTAGGCGCAGACGCAGATTGAGGTATGGTTTCAATGAATTACTTGATACACAATTGGTACTTGTGACTGATGTTTTTGTATATAGATGCCCGATTATTTAGTTTGATCTACTGGTTAGTTCAAGTGAACTTTCAGTGATGGTTGGCTGGTCTGAACATGGCTGGCTGGTTTGAACTTTCATTGGCATGTTTAGTGTGCTTTTTTAACTGAACTGCTCACGCTTCTTGTGAAAGACTGAAAATGAAGCATATGATAATTTGTAGCTTTTGATCTCTGATGTCTATGCATGTTTGCTAATAGAAATAATTTTTAGTTTGACATGAGCAGCATTTAAATATGCTGACTGAATGTTTCTTTGGAACAATGTAGGATGGATGAACACTGTTGGTTTCACATTTGTTCTGTTTTAAGTGATCTAGTTATTATAATACTTAATTGGTGCCCTGAATTTGTGTTTGAAGTTTCCTTGCAGGAGGAGGCTGAAACGAACCGGACTTTTGATGACAAAGTCTGACTCCTTGTACCATTGCGATAGTCCCAGGAATAGTGCTATCGCGTACAGAACTCGTCTCAGAAGTATATCACAGTCATTCATTCGAATTACATCACATGTCATAAACATAGAAAACAGTACATGTCTCTGGAATAAGTACATAAGCCTCATGGGCTAAATGCAACATAGAGGAAATGTGGCGCGGTAGAAGCTATCGAGCGTCCTCCAAGTGGTCTCCTCTCCACAGGCAATCTCCTTAGCGTAGCTGCAGCCTAGTCATACCAACCATCATGGTTGAACTCGTGCTCGGACTCGTACCCTGCGAACTCACACACTGTTCCCAATGAGCAGAACAGGTTCACGTCACCATCCGTATGCAAGCTTTAGGTGGCCTAATTCTAAAGGATAAGAATAAAGCAAAGGGATGGTTAATGGTTTCCTATGCAGCAGCAGCAAGTATAATCATTCCCATATCCCACTTTTACCACAACTCGGGTCGTCCTGGCTCACCCGTCTCAACACAACGCCTCAAATCTCTCGGGCGATGCGCGGGCTACCTTCCCCGGCATCTCAAGAGGCACGAACGGATCACAAGGGAAGTGGAGCTCAACCTCCCTCTCCCCGCCCGCACCAACAACCTCACACACTCACCTATAGGGGAGAGAAAGCAGATCCCAAAACAATTGACGACCGGCTCATTAACACTGCGCTTTCCGAGACCGAGGTCACGGCTATACGTATATATCAAGGGACTCTGCAGGGCTTGTACGCCTGTACCCAACTCGGGCTGCAAACCAGGGATCAACCGATTGAGATACAACCCACAACTAGTAACTCCTAACCGGAAACGGCACCCTCCTGCTTCCCTCGGGTCTGAATGCTTCGTCACGCTAACCTTGGCCCCAAGAGCTGTGAAGCCGTCCCCCGAGGGCCAGTCGGGGGATAGCTCGCTGATCGGGGGGTGTAAGGACGCATCCAGTCCCCCCTGACACAAATACCACACTGTGGTCGCCAACAGTCCGGATGCCGCTCTGAGAAAGGCTAGTTGGTACTCCTCCCACAAAAGCAAGCTGGTGCGTACGGTACAGTGATCACAAGATCGGTCAACAAGGTTTAAGGTGCCGGGACGGGTGTCATCGTCCCAAAGGCGTATCCACCGCAATGGTCCGCAACCGTTACCATCACAGGTAACGGCCATACTCCTAGCTCTCAATCACAATCACAAGTCACGAACATGCCCGCCACAGGCACAACACAGGGCTTACTCAGAAGCTCGCCCCTGGCTCCCTGAAGGCCTAAGTCGAGTTGTTATAAATACCCGCACCGGCAAGGACCTACTAAGGTCAAAATCACCATACTCCTTCCCAGTTTTCCCACACCCCACACAGAGAATATCTACCAATCCCACACATAGCATGCACGGCAATAGCATCATATCTCAAGTATATAATAAAGGGTAGGTCATCAAGGGTAAAGGCAATAAAGGGCTATGCATGGCTAATCACCATATATTCATCACGTGCAAGCGCTAGCAAACTAGTAGCATATGCCTAATGGGCATTCAAGAGATGGGATGGGCGTGAACCTGGAGAAGGTGGGTAGTTGTCGAAGTCCTCGGTCGGATCCTCAGTCAGGGAAGGTACGGTAAATCCTACGGTTATGGCAAAAAATCCAAATAACAGCAATATGGAAGGACCAAATAACTCCAAACATCCTCCCAAACTGTTATTCATATTTTTAGAAAATTATAGAAACTGGTTTCATGATTTTCTAACTTAAATTGAATTAGTTATGAATTTTCTAAGTTAAAATTCTTTTCTGAAAAAGATAAACGAATTCCCGAAAAGAATAAATCCGGAAAACCAGAAAGCGACACGTGGTAGCGCCAGGGCGAGCCACGCGGCCTTCTGACATCAGCATGACGTAAGCCTGACGTCAGCAGAGGGGTCCGTTTTGATGACGTCAGCGTGGGCCCGGCTGACGTCATCACGACCAAGTCAACCTGATAGGTGGGCCCCGCCTGTCAGCGACTCGGCTCGGCGCGACAACGCGCATGGGCGCAGTCCAACGTGAGCCGTGAGTGCGGCTTACGTGGACCGCGTCCACCGGATCTGGTGCGGCTGCGGCCGTGTGGCCGTTCGTGTGCGCGGCCCGCGTGTGGGCGCCGCGCCCTCCAGCGCGCGCCCGCGAGGCGTTCGACGGAATGCCGCAAAGGCATCCGCGGCGCTCGCGATGCGGTCGACGGAATGTCGTAAAGGCATCCGCGGCGCCGCGGCTCGGCGCGACGTGCACGTGCGTTCGCCAGTGTGCATGCGCGTGTTCGTGCGGTTTGTGTGCGCGGGTGTGGTGTGGCTTTGCGCGCATGTGCGACCTCGCCGCGCATGCGTTCGCGAGCGTGCCAGTGCGGCAAGCGGCGTCGGCGGCGCCCGAGGCAGCAGCAGCGCGCTCACCGGCCGTGCGAGGTAGAACCTCGTGACCGGGTCGCGCGCGTGTGTGCGGACGTGCGTGTGAGCTCGCGGGGTCTGGCAACCCAGCTCGTTGCGGTGTGCGTGCGCGGGTCATGGCGACGCCATGACCGCGACGTGGCCGTGCCGCTCGCGGGTGCCCGGCTTCCCGGTTCCGCGACGACAGGCGTGCGTGCGTGTGTGTGTGAGGTCCCTGCAGAAGAGTGCGTCTCGAAGGCCGGGCAAACAGTTGGGAAACCTAGCGGTGGCGCTACGGCTTGCGGCGGAACGCCGGCGAGAGCAGCGGCGATGAGGAATCAAGGCGGGGCGGCACGAATGGCTCACCTAGGGGCTCGAGAAGAGGGAGGCGAAGCTGGACGACATTGGCGCAGTGGCGAGGCAACGTGGTGCCGGCTCAAGGCGGTGGTCGTCGTCGACGTCGGTGCTCCTCGCGGCGAACGTGTGCGGCGACGTCGTCGCCTGGCTCGGTGTAGTCCTCCGGCTCTCCGCGGCGACTGCGGTGCTCTCCTCCGCAGCGGCGCTCCTCCTTCTCCCTTCCTCTTCCTCCTTCTTCCCCCTTCTCCTCTGCTTTGTGTTCGTGGCGGTGGCGAAAGGGGATGAACCCCGTGAGGGCGATAGGGTTCCAATTGAGGGCAAGGCTGGCTACTTGAGGCGCGGGCAAGGTGTAGGGGTGGCTCGGGGAGCTTGGATGCCGTCGGCCTTGTTGTACGGCGTGAATCCGCGGATCCAACGATGGTGGAGCGCGGGTTAGCTTCGTGGCTAAGGAGGCGTGGCCGCCACGGCTTCTAGAGGCTTCTGAGGCTTGGCTTGGACGAGGGACAGGTGCCAGCTCGGATTGGCGAGGCGCAGAGCGGTCCCCGGGCGCGAATGTCAACGGGTCACGCGATTTGCGTGACCCCGGCGCGGCGGCTGCAATGAGGAAGAAGACGATATTGTGCGGCGTGTGGTTGACATGTGGGTCCCGCTTGTCGGCGCGGCGCGATGAGAAGGCGGGTTGGGCTGGTTGCTGGGCCGGCGCGAGGGATGAGCGAGCGAGCGGGCCGAGCGCGGAGAGAAGAAGAAGGGAAAGAAATCGGCCCAGCGCGGAGGGAGAGAGGAAAGAGAGAGAGAAGGAAATGGTCCAGCTTTGAGTGTCGGCCCAACAGAGATCTAGCCCATAGGTTTGAATTTAAATTTATAATTCAAATTCATAGGTATCTATATATTTCAAATAAAATCCAAACAAATCCAAATAAAGTCCAAATACCACTCCAAATATATTATCCTTAAATCAAATATTGTTTTGCTAGGATTTAGATGAGAGGAGAATTTGACCTTAGGCAAATTTAAATTGTTGCATATTTCATTCAAAATTTTCAAATCCACATTTTCAAACATTCAAAAATCAGGAATGTTATAGAGGCTGCTAACTGCTAAGGTCAAGGCTACTGGAAAGGCATGGTACAAGACAATGGTCTCCGACAGAGACTATACAGAGTTTAACTGTAGTTTTGTTAGATTGAGCCAGTGAGCTCTATGGTTGAATGAGCTTGTACCTGTTACTATCTGCAAGTGTATGGTTCAATCCGAATGTAATAATTAGATGTGGAATCTCTCATTCTACGATGGCTATGTGATCACAAGTAGTCTAATTGAATGGTTACATTGGATGCAGCAGGAAAATGATATGTTTATGTTCCAGTGATTATACTTGCCTTCACTTTTTTTTCAGCATCTCTGTGTGATCACAAGTAGTATATTTATGTTACAGTGATTATGCTTGTTTGGTTTCTTTTATATTCCAGATTTGTTCAGACATGGATGCTACTTGCCATCACAGAATGCCACTTGATAGGTTAAGAATGCCATGTCGACTGCTCTCTCTGATCTTATTTTGGGCATAAGGCAATGAATTTGCTGTCGAATTCTCATGATGGGTCAGTTGATGATCAATGAAATGACTGAACAAATCAGTCAGATTTCTGAATTTTTACATGGTTCACTGCCAATGTTATTTTCAGTGGATTGAAAGCATTCTGTAGAACTTTGTCGACATGTAACTTGCATGCATTCTGAATCTATCTCTTGCAGCTGTAGTAAAATGGTAGTAGTAATCTCTACTTTCATATATGTACAGGTAAATTTCAGTGCACTTAATTTCCCTGAATGAGGAAAGGCACATGGCCACATGGGCATCAGGCAACTTCACAGTGACATCTTCAGAATTTTTCAGATACAGGGAAAAAAAATGCTTCCTAGACATTACAACTAGACTGAACCTCCAGATTACATTCTGGGAAACAATCTGATTAGCTACTGTGAGATACCGTAGAGTGACCATTGTTCATTCTGGAAGGCAATTTTCCAAGCCCGCAACCTGATAAATTCAGAAGCGTGGTATAGTTCACATTCTGGGATTCTTGTCCATTCACCCTCTTCTATTGCGAAGCATACTGCATTTCTCTGCAGGACTCTCTTGCACCTGATGAGAGGGCGCTGGGAGCAGGTAGAGCGGCTCCCGCAAGGAGTGGACGAGCGGCGACGCCGGCTGCTGCTGGTGCTGCTCCACCGCTGTCGAAGTTGAGGCTGCCGGCGTTGGGTGGAGAGAGGGTACAACCGCCAGCGTGGGGAGGAGCGAGGGGGCCGGCACCGCGGCAGTGCAGGGGGAGCGGAGGTGCACAGCGAGCCGACGAAGCGGGCGAGCACAGGTGCACGGCGAGCCGAGAGCGCCGTCGGCGGCGAGCAGGACAGACACGGCGCCGGCGAGCACGGAACAGAAGGGGCGGCTGCCAGAGAGATAGAGGCCATGCATACAGGGTACCGTTGCGTTCGGGGGTAAATTTAGGGGTGGAATATTATATAGGATATCTAAATATTCTTTTGGAGAGTGAAATTTAGGAGACACCATTGCAGATAGCCTTACAGTTCATTTAGGCATGCGTTTGAGTTTGACATCTTGTGAGCTGCTTTGTAGCAAAACAGAGCTGCTTTGTAGCAAAACAAATAGGGGACATATCTGGTGGAAACCAACTTCCTGTGGAAACTATGGAAACTTCAATTTCGACCACAAGATATTGATCCAAGGGCTCACCCAGATCAGGTGGAAGGAGTGAATTACAAAACTCAGGGGAGGTGGGAGGGGTGATTTGCAAGACGTTCTTGCAAATCACCCCTCCCACCTGATTTGGTCGCGCCCTTGGATCAACATCGTGTGACCCAGATTTTAGTTTTCATAGTTTTCACGGAGAGATTGGTGGTTGGTTTCCATAGGATACGTTGCCAAACAAAAAAACTGTACGTGCCTGCCGTCTTAGTGCAGCTTGAGTTTTAAGAAGAAAAGAAACCCCGAAGTAGAGGTAGTCGTCTCAAACAAGACCTCTGTATGTGTCTCCTTTCTTTTTCTCTTTTTTGGCAACGTAGTTTTGCCTTCGTTGTAGTCCGCCACAGGATGACGGGATTGTCACTACAAACTAGACACGAGTATTCTCAATACAATGTTTGGTTTGTGGGTGCGGTCTACTTTCATCAGGTTTAATTTTGGTTAAAGTCAATACTCAACCTGTATTCCATGGAAAAAAAAACACTCAACCTGTATAATTTTAACCAAATTATATGGGAAAATAAAATAAGATGCACAACATCGACTAGTATAACCAAATTTATCACAACATATATTTTCACGATGCGTCTAAACGGAATTATGTATGTACTTTCCCAGAAATCTATCAAAGTTGAAAAAATTACTTAGGGCAAATAAAATGACCTAGTAGTACTTTAACGGAGAGGGAGTATTTCTATGTGACGTGATAACCAGGTCCATTATGAACAAAGATGTAGCATTCCTTTTTTCCTTCATCTTCGTTGTCCCATGTGCATTCTCACCGGCTGTGCAGCGCTCTGCAATGTCCGCCTGATCCCAGCAAAATATAGCCTTGGCCCGGCTGGGCATTCACCAACATCAATCAGATACATAACCTGAATCCTTAAAAAGGTACGGTCGCTTGTCAAGAGGTACAGGGACGACCTGATCCAGATGCCAACAGCAGCGGGCATGCATGTGCTTCCACAACTTCTCAGTTTGCACACTGCAGCTCGAGTATCTTTCTGCTTTGAATGTGACGACCCGGCGTACGCATCCAAAGCGGAATTTGTCCTTGCGGACTTGCGGTGGGCACGCGTACTGGTATCCGAACTAACCCGTTTGTTCACGTGACGGTTGCGGGGAGCTAGTCAGGGCCATGCTTGCTTGCCGCCTGTCATGTACTCTCCCTCTCTTTTTCCTCTGTGACAACAAGGATGGTCCACCGAACGTGTATTTAGTAATTACTTATTCTGTTCTAAATTATTAGTCATCCTATCTTTTTACTATATTCATTGAATATGCTATAAATTTAGACAAGTATATGTCTAGGTTCATAGATAAGGCCATTAACTTAGACACTCAAAATGACACCTAGGACGACTAATAATTCGGAACGGATAGTAAAATGTATTTCTAGTTTGAACAGTCTCATTAATGAATTAAGTAGTAGCTGTGTGTTTCCTCCTTTGATTCCTTGCTCTCTAAGTAAGAACTTTTTTTTAAAAAAAAATCTTGCCTATGGCTCTGCGAATAGCTGTAGCTCTGCCTCTGATGTAGTACCTCCTTCACGCCGAAGTACACTGCCGTAAAGTGACAAAGCTCGCGCTTGCTAGCTACCGCTACGTATGGTACCCCCAGTGTACTGCCTATCGAGCTAGCGTATAATGCTCCATGCCATATGCTTCCATAGTTCCATGGATTGTTTGCAGTAGCAGTTGCAGCCGACGTCCGCACCAGAATGAGCCATAGATGAGCTTTTGTTCGTTTTCTTGGAATAGTCGTTTCCTTCATGGGAAGTCCAACCTTTGGATTCTGGTTTGCAGTTAACCCCATACATGCAATATATTCGTCGAGGCATATGCATGCAAGCAAGTACAACATTTTCATATGAAATTATGCATAGTATAACTGATTCATCGTTAGTTACTTTTTTATAAAGTTTGACTTTACACATTCAAAACAAAGTGTGCCTTACATGGATGAAGTAGCACTGCATCATTAGGTAACTTCACTTTCAAGGCATGTGATCAATCGAGTGCTTGGTAATGGGATTTTTCATGCGAAACATAGACATTATAAAATGGAGGAGAAAAAAAATCAAGAATAAGCTTGGCATACTCTCAATGCTACATGAGAAACCGTTTCTCACACACGCTACATCTACATGCATGATGCATTACATAATATTCTCGCTCGTCAACTACAAACCTCTTTGCTCGTTCCCGATGCATCCGTCCCATTGTCTCTCTTGCTAGCAGGATTTTTTTTCCCTATGTCCACGACCTTCTGTCGCGTGACTCGAACAGTACATCGGTTCGTAAACAACAAAACAGAGACGTATACAGGAGCTGAAGTCTCCCTGGGTATACACATTCCACGCCCGAAAACAAATCCAATTAACCACATTACAAATCATGGCATGCATGTTTCTATTTCAATTAAGGCATAGGCTCTTTGCCATTCAATTTTTTTTTAGATGAAAATGTCAAGAAAACTGTATTTCACTAGGGGTCAAACTCAGATCTCAGCTACCATGAGAACTGTAGTGGTTTCCTTGCAATCTCTATTCGTGCTATGATCACGTATGATCACACTTATGAACGCAGACACCACAGCAGCTTACACCAAGTTATGATCACCTTCAAAGGGTAAATGCCATGTGGGTTTTGGTATTTAGCATGGGACGTGGTCGCCTGTCCAGGATAAATACGTCGTCAGGTTGCCAAAGTGACGCGGGGTTTGGTCATGTCCGTATGCCGCACCTGCTTTTGCACTGTTTCATCAACTTTCAAGCTGTTGCATGCCTAGGTGTGCAGCATGCATGCACATTCTTTGACGACTTTTCTTTCTGGGAACCTGTATGGAGGTGTATTTCACACGGTAGGATCGTGGAAAGTCCTTGGATTTTTCAAGCTTCATTGCACAAAGCAACACGTCTTGAGATTGGCCTAAGCACAGCATTTCCAACAGACTCTCAATAAATATTTTTAACAAAATATATAAAATTATAACGTTTGAATAGAATTAGTCAAATTACTTTCATCATCTATTCGTCTTAAGGCATTCTTAGGTCAGTCAATGTATAACTTTACTGCACAATTACCTAGATTGAGACGAACTAAATAATTATGACACAGTAGTTCCAAGGGGATGAAACCCCTCTCACATAAAACTCCTATTTATCTCTTCTCATAAATATATTGCCAAATCAACAAAATTAGTGATACAACATAAAAATCAGTGCTCATAAAACTCGCCATGAAATTCCTGAGGTTGACTTTAGTGCAAAATTTCGTTGCTCAGTTGAAGCTGCTAGCAACAAACTGTGTTTAGTTCCACAATGTACATTTTAATTTCTATTCATTCCCCTCACAGAACACGCTTTTTAGAAAATTCTTTTTCTACCTTTCCTATTCATCCCCCTCACATATATAACATGCTTCCCTAAAAGAGTACTCTTTTTTCTCTTAAAAACTAAACACAGCACACATCTGAGGACATTTTGAGTCTCTCAATGTAAGGTTTTATTTTACACTAGTTAGCATATCCTTTATATTTTGCACTTTAATAAGCAATATAAGTGAATGAAATGTGTGTAGATTATGGAACCTTCTCGATGGGGGTTTGAAACAATTTATATTTTGAGAATGTCACGTAAGAAAGGTGTCATTTAGTTCAGATATGAAATAACACTATACTATACAGTATACACTATTTCATTGTGTGTTGTTTCTAAGGTCACATGCAAGGCACAAGTTAGTGTATATATGAGTATATGAGGCCAGTCTTAGTGCAGGTTTTATGGACACAGTTACCTAGAGTGAAAACTAGATAATTGTCCCATAGAAATTTCATGGGATGAAACTCCCCTCACATCTCATGAAGCTCTCCCTTTTAATTAGTCTGACATGTCAGCAAAACTATTGAGGTGGCAGCCAATTTAATGCTCATAAAACTCCCATGAAACCCCATTGAGACTGGCCTGATACGACACTTATGAAAACCAATCAAAAGGTGGATTTAAGTTAGGATTGGCCTAAGAGCAAGGCTAATAATACAACCTGATGTTGACTGTATAGATCTTTACAACCCACCTTTTAGCCCACTCATATAGTGGTTAGCCCTTCCACATTAATATGTGGCCCACATGTCTGTCTTACAGCTTTTCTTGATTCTTGTGCCTAAGTGGGCTATAAGTTTACAACCCGCTTCTCTTCTCTGTCCTCTTCTCTCTCATCCGCCTAAGCATTCATCCTTCTTTGCAGCCTGCTATTATACTTGCTCTAAGAGCATCTCCAATAAAATAATTCCCTATAAAATTTTATTGAGATATCCCAGGACTATTCGCATTAATTATTGTGAGAGATGTTTTTGCATTAATCCAATAATCACATCCTATTATTAGCACCTATAAAATATTAGGAGAGATTGAACTCTTTATTTAGGGATTTTTGTTTCTAAGCCATTACAATTATTGAAAGTTGGAGAAATACCATTATAATTCACCTATTTCGAATCATGCCATTATAATTTCGAGATTCTCCGAACCATGCCATTTTGTACGTATTTGATGCTCATGGACTCACTTTCAGATTCTATTATTTTCGTATAGACCAAAATGCCCCTTCCATACCCTTCTCTCTCTCGTCACTTACACGGGGAATCCACCTGTCATTATCATCTTCTTCCTCTCTTCCATTCTTCTCTCTATCTTTCTCTCACAGAAGCAAAGGCACAGCACGCTGCAAGCCCGCTCCTGCTGCGACCGCGGCTGCGATGTAAGCGAGCTCCGCCGGCCAGAGAGCATAGCGGATGCCGCTGCAGCACAGCAAGCTCTGCCCGCTGGTGAGCCTCACGGTTGCGCCTGTGGCGCGGGCGAGATCCAGCACATGACAATAGGAACAAAAGAGACGGGAACTGATTGTGCTTCAAGCGAGGTGAAGATTTTCTAGCGAGAGCCAAGAATCGATAATTTCATGGATTTGATTTTGGGCAAGAGAAGCTTGGTTTGATAGAAGCACAAAAAAAAATTAGATGGGAAGGTGCTACCTGCTGCTAGCTTCTTGCGCTCCGGGAGAGAAGCAAGGAGCGGGTCAGCGGCAGACAGCGGCGCAGGGAGGCGATAGGGATTAGAAAGGGGATTCTCTCGCAACGCTCCAACAGAGAGAGAGGCTAGAGGAAGGAAGAAGAAGGAGATGACAGGTGGGTCCCACGTGGAAGTGACGGGAAAGAAAGGAGGGGAGAGAGGTACGTGAAGGGCATTTTGGTCTATACGAAAATAACGGTATCTGCAGGTGGGCCCATGAGCATAAAAAACGTACAAAATGGCATGGTTCAGAGAATCTCAGATTTATAATGGCATGGTTCGAAATAGGTGAATTGTAATGGCATTCTCCAACTTTCAATAATTGTAATGGCTTAGAACAAAAAATCCCCTTTATTTATTCGAGAATTTTGTCTAATAATTTGTACGAAAATGTAGATGTAATGACTTTGCTAGCTGGAGCATTATTTTTTAATCAATTCACCTAATATATATTAGTACGATTGGTAAAAAAGTTATTGCTAGCTGGAGATGATGCTCTAAGGTTAGTCTTAGTTCACAGTTTTATTGTAAGGTTAACAAGGCTGGGAAACAAGTGTTGCTGGGATGAAACTCCTCCCACTGAACTTTAGAAATAACTGATTCATACTCCTATTTGGCTCTGGTAGTTAGGGCAGTCCCAACCCAAACTCTACCCATAGAGTCCATGTATTGATGACTCTATCACAAGAAACCATAGTCTCCAATGTAGATTTTGTATCTTAGAGTCTATCCAATCATTAAATCATAGTCCTCTCCAATCATTCAACCAAATTTCTCTCGTTTTGCGCGTAGATTTGGTTTCTAAGGCCAGTCTCAATTCATAGTTTCATCACACAATTACTAAGATTGCCACATCACATTTAACATGGGATGAAACTCCCTCTCTCAGTGCATAGTTTCAAGGCATAATTTTATATACAAGCTGCAGCATTTAATTCTCGCAGGTTGTATGGCCAAATATGCCTAGGATGAAACAAAATGACTCTCAATGCAAGTTTCATGTCTTGGTAACTGGCTAACTGCACATGGTGAGTGTCACGGTGATGACACTCCCTTCTTCTCTTTTCTCATAATTACCCTGCCACATAAGCAATTTTGCTGATGTGTCATGTAATTTAATGCCCATGAAACCCGCACTGAGACTGGCCTAACTTAGACATGGTTTCTAAGTTTTTGCCCCTCTCTCTTCATTAAATTGCTTGCCATATCAGCCAAATACCTACATAGCAATGTAATTAATAGAGATAAACTCTACCATAGAGTCTGGGTTAGGACTGCTCTACATAGCAATGTAATTAATAGAGATAGACTCTCCCATAGAGTCTGAGTTGGGACTGCTCTTTTCGCGTGAGAACATGCACGGTGAATTGGCTGTTGACATGCCAATCTGGAGGCTTTATTACTCCTATCCGTTGATAGCACTGGGAAATGGAGTGGACAGCTGCGTGCGCGCGTGCAGTCATTTCCAAGAAAATCTCAACCAAAAGTCGATGACAGATCGAGATTCGAGAGGGCAGAGGGGTTGGGAACACGAAGCGATCGAGAAGCCGTAATTTCATTCTGTTGGATGATCGATCGAAGCGAAGTGATTGCTGATACTCCATTGACCGGAGACGACGTAGGCACATCAACTGATCATGATCAAGTCAGCGATCAGAGCACAGATCTATAGCTAGGCCAGACCGATGCTGCATGCATGCGCACTGATGCAACCCTACACCTGCACGCCTGCACTGCTGCAAACAAGCAAGCCAGCAAAGAATGCACGAAGGCGATCTCCATCCTCCTGTGCTCTATTTGTGCACGACGCTCAACCATTTACCGCATCCATGGCCCCTCGACTGGCCACAGTGAAAAAAATAAAAACTATCGTTTTTACTCTCTCGCTGGATGCTCACTCCACCATCAAAGAGACCTGCAACCCATCCTTCCATTTCACTGGATGCTCAACCCTGCTCGCTTTACTGCACTGCTCTCTCTCTCTCTCTACCCTTTATATTTGACCACCGCCCCTCTCCACCAAGCACATCCACCTCGGCCTCCATCCCATCCCTAGCGCTCTCGCCCCAAAGCACACGCCACAGCACCACCACCACCCTTCCTCTCTCTCTTCCCCATCCCCCTCTTCCCTCCTCTTATACCAGCACCGCTGCCTTCCCCCATGGAACCCAACAACATCCCGCCCCCAGCCGCGGCCGAGGCAGCAGGCACCACCACCAACGTCGCCGGCGTCGGCGAAGCCGCCGAGGGTCGCAACAACAACAAGGGCAAGGCGCCCAAGGGCGGGCCGGAGAACGGCAAGTTCCGGTACCGCGGCGTGCGGCAGCGGAGCTGGGGCAAGTGGGTGGCGGAGATCCGCGAGCCCCGGAAGCGCTCCCGCAAGTGGCTCGGCACCTTCGCCACCGCCGAGGACGCCGCCCGCGCCTACGACCGCGCCGCGCTCCTCCTCTACGGGCCCCGCGCCCACCTCAACCTCTCCTCCCCTCCTCCCCCGCCGCCGCCCCTCGCCGCGCCGCGCTCGCACTCCTCCTCCTCCTCGGCGTCCGCGCCGCCCGCGCTCCGCCCGCTCCTGCCGCGCCCGGCGCCGCATCAACAGCATCATGTCGTCCCAGCGCCGCTGCCCTTCCACCAGCACCAGTTCCAGTACCACGCCTTGCCGCAGCAGCAGCAGCAGCAGCCGATCCCGCCGCAGATGTACTACGCCGGCACGGCAACAGCTTCGACGGTGACAACGACGGTGCTGCCACGGATTGAGCTTGAGCCACAGGAGATTGCAGTTGCGCCGGCAGTGGCGTCGTCATCTACGTCGTCACTATTGGAGCCGAAGGTGAGTACGCCGGAGGAGGCGGCGGCGGAGATGGCGGGGTGGGACTACCACGGCGGCGAGGAGGAGGAGGACTACGCGGCGGCGCTGCTCTGGGACGAGCCGGAGCCCTTCTTCTGGTTTGATGTCTTCCTCAAATGATGATGACAGCACAAGCACTACTTCAAGCCAGCAGCAACAATTATTTGCTTGGCCGGCTTGAATGCATGCTTCAGACTTGAGAGAGGACGGCTGCTCATGCATGCATGCTTGGGAGCAAGTAAGCAACCAAGGTAGATAGGCTTACTAGCTAGGGTTTCTTTCTGATTCTTTTGTTTTTATTGCCTGGGATTTGCTGAGGTATAGTAATGTGATGAGGTGGTATTACTGGGAGCGGATTTAGGGTTCTGCTGATCGATCGATTTGAGATTCGATTTGGATCATGCCTGTTCCTTGCATGGATCCATCATGCAATGGATGCAAACTTAATGATGGCACTAGAAAAGGCCGTGGCGTTGCCGCGGATGGCCAATGATGTACCCATGGTAGCATTAAATTATATTTTTCTATGTATGAACTTTGGTGTTTAGATAAATTTTATATTGAAAAATTGGTTTTTTAAAAGCGTTTTGGTGTTAAGTTAAAAACATTTTGGTTTTCGGATGTTAGCTGTAACGAGGAAATTAGAGAAGTGAGCCTGATATTTTAAGTTTGCTTTACAATATATTTGTTGACTTTTAAAATTTATTTTGGTGGTCGGATGTTAGTTAGAATGGGGGAATTCAAAAGGTGAGTTCAATTCTTATTTAGTTTTCTCTATAGAATTTTTTTATTTTAAATTTTTTGAGCTGGTTCGATTATCATTTTTTTAATTTGGAGATATTTTGGATTCCGAATCATAGATGGGAACAAACTATTGAAACACTTTGAGTTTTAAATTTTGCTGCATAATGTTAGCTATAATGGGGGAATTGAAAAATGGGTTTGATTTCTTTTAGTTTTCTATATAATATTTTTAAAAATTTTGAGCCGTTTGCATGGTCACTTTTTAAAATTTGGAGATGTTTTGGTGTCCGAACCGTAGATGTAAATGAGAATGAATTATGAAACACTTTGAATTTAAAATTTATTAGGCACCAAAGATTTAGAGTTTTAAATTTTAATTGTTCTTTGTATTGAACATTTTTTTTTAATTTAAGGACTTCCCGGTATTTCCAGTATCGGAATCGTATGCATGATGGGGTGTAGATTATCTGCATGGATGAAGGGCCGAAATATTTTTTTGTTTAAAAATATACTTTGTAATAAAAATTTATGTCTTGAATAGTCAGAAAATGTTATGTTAGATATTTTTTTTTGGTTCGAGCACGTTCTAGTGGTTGAATGGTAGGCATAATGTTGCTTGTAGGGAAATAACTAATAGAATGGGTAATTGCTTAATTTAAGTAAAAGCAGAGGGATGTTCCACAAAAAATTCTGAGAGAGAAAAAAGGACGGCGGGTTTATTCTAAGAAAGATTAGGGTGTTTTTTGAAAACATTGCTGGCTGGTTTGGAGTGGAGTGTGGGTTGATTTCTGTAAAACCGGAGGGCTTATTCGCACAAAATCTTGAGAGAGGGATGTGGACGGCGGGTTATATTTTCTTAAAATTCAAGGGCTTTTGTGCAAAGTGTCCGAGGATGGCACGATCTTGGCCGCTCGGCTGATCGGACGGCCGGGACTTGTCGACGACGTGGCTCGCTCACGGGCCAGCGAATTGGTCAAGAATCGTAAGGTAAAGATATATAAAATCAGAGATGCACCATTTCTTTCAGTTCATCCATTTCAATCTATTGTCTCCTTTCGAATTAAATATTGAACTCCTTCGTCAGCTTTTCCTTCGTTGTAGTCCTGACCACTGATTTTGTTGATGTGTTCTGTTTTATTGAAGTGCTATATGATGCATAGTCATTGACCAACAACGATCGGAATGTATCACATAATTTAGAGAAGGTTAAAATTAATTAATTAAATAATGTAATTTGATTTTTACACATGGGGTATATTGAAGTAACTAATTTTTATTTTGTCTCAGAAATATTTAATTTATATATGGCCAGTTTATTATATATCAATCCATATGTCCAGATGCAATAATTGTAGATACCTATAGGCGTATCCTTATTTACCTTTTGTGACTTTCAAGTATTTAATTTAATATTTCTATGCCTGGTTTATTATATTAAAATCCATATTCAGGTGCAACAGTTTTAGGTATCTACAGTTGTATCCTCATTTGCCTTTTGTGATGAGCTTTTGTTTTACTCCCTTTATCTCTAATTTCTTCTCGTTTGTTCCAAAGTTGTTGCATGCAAACTTGTATAAAGAATAGTGCATCCCTATGACAGTTAGAATTGACATATAGGAGTAGCTAGTCAACATAGGGGAATCAATCCTGCATATGTATAGTGGCTAGTTTGATGAACATAAATATATAAAATTTATGTGATCTTGATGATGTTGAAACCTCTGAAAGATACCACTTCATCATCCTGTTTGCATATATACCACGACGATGTTTTCTTTTCCATAAAAGACTCAATTAATCCCTAATTTTTTTATTCGGTGATGTTTTCTAGAGTACTATTAAAAGTTTCATTCTTTGTTGATCTTTTGTTTGGGTGGAAATTTTCCCGTTCTTGGCAAGGCAAAAAATAGTACCCAGCAGAGTCATGGTCAAAGGGATGATGCATGCTCTACACAACCGTTGGATCTTTATTCACGTACCCTCGTGGACACAATCCTGATCCTGTGGCATGCTACAACCTAGATCAAGAATGCATACCTGCTGCTTTATGGAATCTAGTTTGTCGCGTAAAAAACATTTTTCTAAAAGCAGCATTTGATCATTTATAAATTCCTTGGTTAAAGACCACTAAAAGGTTTTGTTTTTATTTACAAATTTTCCTACAACAACACTGGAACTATAAGTTCCAAGTTGGGATGACATAGAGTAATTAAATCACAATTTAGAAAAGTGCATTTTTTTACCAAATGGTCGATCAAAAGTAGCAGCAAGGAGTCATCAAAATCATCTTCTATTTTTAGCAGGGAGTCATCAAAATCATCTATATCGACCCAACGATTGCATGCATGATTTCATACATATAGGTTGGGAAAGCTACATAGTTTTCAGATGAATTGTCATAAAAGTCAAACTATTTATCCTAACTCTAACGAAGATTATGCAAAATAACAATAATATTAATGATTTCAAATATAACATTTATAATATCAAATTAGTATATATCAACTAGAAAAATGGCCCCGCCGGGACCCTTCTCAACTAGGAAAAGACCATGATACGCTGCCTTGGCTTGGCACGTCAGTTCTCCATTTTTTTTTTTTGAGAACATCCAGCTTTGTTCTTTAGGAAATAATAAAGCGATTGGTATGCAGCAGCACATCAACAATATATGTGTATGTATATGTAGTTGCGCAAATTCCACATTGATGCATCACTGATATTTTTTTAGCAAATTGATGCATCATTAATTTTTTTAGGGGAAATTATGCATCATTTGTTTTTTTTTTGAGGGGTAATTATGCATCATTTGATGCACTTCATCATCAAGGGCAGCGGGCGACCTGGCCTGTTGGGAATACGTGTGGGTCGGCCCATGACCCGCATGGCAGTGAAGAAGAAGGAAGGGCACCGATCGGCAGACTCGGCCCAGGGCATCGATCGTTTCGTTTCTTTTCTGGGAAAATTGATCGTTTCGTTTATTTTGCCGCCTCCGTCCCCCGCCGTCTTTCTCTTCTCCACGCACGGTTTTGTTCCGTCAGACCTTTTGTTTCGGTTGGTGCGGTCCAGAACAGAAAATTGGTCCTCCACAGTCCACCCACACCAACCCCCCCCCCCCCCCCCCAAAGCAGGCAGCTGCTGCTGTCGTCATTTGGCAGGCAAAACGGAACGGCCGGGCCGGTAAAAAATTGGGTCCGCCAAGGCCGTCGGCACACCTGCAGGCAGACACCCTCCGTCTCTCTCGACTGCACCAGCACCACCTTCCCTCCGGTCCAGCACTCCCGCTCCAGCCGTTTGCCGTCACGGGCGCGCCGCTCGCCCACAACAAAGAGCGCCCCTGACAGGCTGACACCCACCGTCCCCTCCGTAACGTATTCTCATACCCACAGAGTACAGAGACCCCTCCCAGTCGGCACGGCCTCGCGAGTACGCACATTAGCAAACTGCTGCACGTTGCCTTGTGCGCTTGGTTGCGTGCGTGGAATCGACTCGACGAGCTGGTCCAGATTCAGGCGCAGCAGCGCGCAAGCTGCATGCTTTTGGGTCGAACGGACGGATCGGCATGGCGTGTAGTACGTAGTTGTGCCGCGCGCCGGACCGGCCGGGACGACCTGAACCTGTAGCGCGGCATGCATCCGCTCCGCCCCTGCTGCTGCTTCGGCTATCCACACTGGGGCCTGTATCCCAGCCTCCAGTCTGCTTTAGGGGTGAAAATCTACGCAGTGGCGGAGTGGGAGCCGGCCGCTACGTTGCCGGTCGCTCGCTGAACCCCCAAATTCAGGGCCTTTCCGTTCGACCGCTATCGCCACTACGTGGTGCGGGTCCACGAGGGTGGACGGCAGCTGGCGCACCCCTGCTCCTTCTCCGCTCCCTCTGCTGCAGCACGCGGCGCCGGTCCGCTCGCCGCGACGCGCTCCTGATGCCGCACGCCTGCAGCTCGAGGCTACTCCGGTGTGGAGGTAGCAGGGAAGGGCGGCGGAGCGAGTAGAGAGGCCACCTCCTCGTGACGCAGCTCCTGCTCGCCGCCTGGGGAGAGAAGAAAAAAACCAAATCGAGGAAGGCGGAGCTCCTCGCCGTCGCTCGCGACCTCATCTGCAGCAGCTCCTCCGCGGAGAGGCTGGAGGCGGGGCTGGAGAGGCGGAGCTCCTGCTTCTCCGCGAGCAGCAGCAGCTCCACGGCCTCCACGAGACTGCCTCGTGCGCTTGCAGATCCTTGCCGCAGCTTGCGAGGGGAGCCGAGGCCGGCGTGGGGAAGCACCGGATTGGAGCTGGGCGTGCACGAGAATGGATCGAGCGCCAGCGGTCGACGGAGAGGGTGAGCGAGAGAAGAACCGGATGGATGGGAGGCCTCGTGAAATATCTGGAGAAAGGCCGACGCCGGCACGCCACCGTGGGAAAAATAAAATAGAGAGAAAAAAAGAAAAAAAGGAAAATAAAAGAAAAAGGAAAGGAAAAATAAAAGAAAGAAAATAGAATGGGAGTAGATAAAGAAAAGAAAAGAAAAAGTGATGATGAGGAGGAGAGGGTAGTTGGGATGGTTGAATAAAATATAGATTAATTGGTATAGAGGTTGAGATATAGAGGTTGACGGGTGCGGAAGATGTTGGGATAGAGGTTGAAATCTTGATGACTAGACAAGAATATTCCTTTGGAGGTTAGAAACAGAGGTTGACCAGTGCGGATAGCCTTCGTCATGCGCGTGCGGTTGGCACGTTGCATTGGGCTCTGCTTTTCCGCATGCTCACCGGCCGGTTTGGTGCCAGGTCGCCTACGAGCTGAGGCCGAGACCGACGTGGGTCGTTCGTTACGCCAACTGCTGCTGCTGCTGCCGCCGCCGCCGGTCGCTGTTCGCTCAGCCGTCTCCGGCTGACGACCCGCCTTGATGTGTACCGTTTCACCCGCAGCCCTTGCTCGCATGCATTTTGTTTCTCATCCGTCAGAGCCTAGCCCAGTAGCCTTTCACGGTCACGGTCACAGGTGCTGCTTTTAGCTAGTACAGTATAGTCTAGTGTAGTATATGATGCAGCACGCACGCCCATTTCCACGTAACGCACGTACCCACCTCGCTCAGCTCGTGTCGTCAGCATCAAACCTATATGCATGAGCATGTCCGTACCAGCGACCGGTGTGCGTGCGATGCGTTGCGTGTACAGTAGGTGGTGTTGGAAATAATGCAATTGTATAAACATGACGATAAACAATCCTAGCATGCAATTCTCTAGCACACTAGGAAGTACGAACAACATAATCATGACATCAGAAAACATGATTAAAACATAGTGTATGTAACGAGGAATTGGCGTAGGGAAGACGAACGGCGCAGTCGGAACGACGACGGTTCTACGGACGGAGCGCAGCATACGATGTTGCAGACGACGGTACGCCGCAGCATCAGACTTGGACGGAGGACGAGCCGTGGTGAAGACGTCTTGAGCAGTCGCGCGCAGCGCTTTCCAAAAACCTTATTTGCTCTCTCCCGGTGCGGGATCTCGAAGACGACTGGTTCTGGAGACCTACTCTCCCGTTCACCGGTGCACGCCGGCGCTCGGAATAGAGTAGACCGATGGCAACGTAGCAATGAAAAATAGCAAAACTCTAACTCATATAGACCTTCTTAGGGACTCCCAAACCTAGGGGATTCTCTTATAGAGTCTATGGTGCACTTCTTCCATGAGGGAGGTGGTCTCTATTTATTGGGAGCGAAACCCCCCACACCCTCATTCATTAGCAATATGGGACTAATAGATGACGTACCCCCTCAGGTGCTAATGGGCTTTTGAGATTTACTTAGAATTATTCATATGGGCCAAGCCCAATAATCTAACAGGTGGTTTCGTGACGAAGCAAGCGAACCGGTACGTCGCATTGGCCGTAGCCACACTACTCCATCGACTAGCTAGCAGTGTTTGGTTTGTTGATATGTAACCCGCAGGTCACAGCATATCGACCGACTGACTACTCACCGGACGCTCGAACCGATCCATTGACGAAATCGGCGCCGCACCACCAGCACACACGCAGGCGACATGACTCGTCCTTGACCCCGAGCGTCATCTAGCCTTTTTTCCACGACCGGCTGGCCGCTTTTCTGCTGCTCCTCTTTGGTTTTGCTCTCGTCGTCTCTTTTTGGTATGTTTTGTCTGCTACCGGTGAACGCAAAACGCCTGCACCTGTAGCTGATTTTGCCTATTTTTTCTTAGTGGTTATTATTATTATTATTTCTCTAAGAACTCCATTCTTCGTTATTCTTGTTTCAGTTGCTAACTTGTAATTAAAGTCACCGTCCGGATTACAACGAATCACAATTCAAGCAAGTTGCTAGCCAATTCTTTTTATCTAAGTCGTTCTCCTCTGCTAGATACCCCCTCCACTCATTTTTTTTTTCAAAACTAAGATTTTGACAAATGATAATCCTATTTGCAACTAATATAGCCCGGCCTGCAGTAAGAAATAAAATCAGCGGTGAGGAATCATCAGCAAAATTATCAGAGGACTGGCTAGAGAAGTCTTTGTTAATTAATTGGATGATAAGTAATATTGTTTCTTATTAATAATAATTATGTCAAGGTCACATACTCACATAGAACTATTAAAACAGAATGGTACCCACAGCCCTCTTGGGTCGCCACCAGGTCATCCCATTCTCAACACGACAACACCCATGGCACGTCTCCGAATGTCAGCTAGCCCACCACGCCGCCTGAAGTCTGGTGCCGCCAACGCAGCACACCTCTCGGCTTGGTCAGGCAGGACTTGTCGTTCTCGGCACCATGTACATCATCGCACCAACCTCTCGCGGTCCACACTACCCAAAAAAGACCAAAACGACACACACCTTCGTGTCAAATTCCACGTGAATTATTGAAAAGAGTAGGACGGTGTACATGCATTCAGAAATTAAGCTGTAGACTATTCCAAGACACATTCATACGTTGGATACGCAAACGATATATGTTATTGTACAGCATCCGTCAGTATCATCGTGCCAAATTCAGTTCGATATCGTTTTGCTAGTTGTAGAGTACGTATGGATTTTACTAGAATTTGTATTTCGTAAATATCATGTACGAAATGATTCACATCTTTGGCCTGCGTGCTATTGTTAGTTTAGCACGTACAATATATCAAGCGATGAAGTAGTCGTTAACATGTGTTCATTCAGGACCACCGTATCAAAACCATTTACGTACGTTTGATTAGTTGGGATGGAATTAAGAAGCAGTGATCGATTTGGCTACTTGCATATATATATCATGTCCAAAATAAATGCGAATCCGTTGGATTAATTGGTATCCAAGGAAGCGCGAGCGAGCTTAACAAGACACGGTTGCGAAACCGCAGTGAGTTGTTCGCTCCATCGATCTTTCAGTTTCGGTGAAACAATTTAGTTCTGATCGGATCAGCTCTGCGTACCAACTAACCCCGCTCGTATTTTTGGGCATGCACGGCTGTCTCCTAAAAACCTCCGGATCCGAACAAAGAACCAGGAGCACACAACTGAACCATGCATCATCGCACGTCGACACAAATACCTAGGTTCTATTTTCTTTCTCTCTCTCTCTCCCTCTCTCTCTTTCCGTTTCGGATCGGAACACACAGCACGAACATCGCCTGGCACGCAACGACCGCAGGCAGCAGGTCCGTAGCTCATCACAGAAAGCACCGTCTTCTCCGGTCGGTCGGTCGGTCGGTCGTGTCGCGTGATGACCGAGACCGACCCATGCAGCTAGCCAGCAGGCAGCCGGTGGAGAAAAAGCGCAAAACGACGACGGTGGAACCGCAGCCGCAGCGACACCCGATCGGACGGAACGCCCCTCGCTCGTGCCATGCACAGGCATCCCCGAACCCAACCCATCCCACTGCACCGCACGCCACACGCCACACGCGAGTGAAGAGCCCGGCGGTTGGGTTCGCATTTCCGCCCGCGCCCACGACGCCGCGCGCCACCCAAAAACCCACGCGAAAACGCCCAAACCCCACCGCAAACGCCTGGCCGCCCGCGCGCGCGCCCCTCCACCTAACCTCGCTCGCTCCCATTCATCACGCGCAGATCTCACACGAACGAAACGAACCAACTCCTCCCCTGCGGCTGCGGGTGGGAAAACGAGACCCTCGTCTCGTCTCCAACCACAGCCCCCACGTCCTCAGCCCTTATATACTCCGCCCCTCCCCCCCGGCCGCCGGTGTTCCGCTAGATCGGCCGACGACGATCGATGGTGGCGCCGACGAGCGGCGGCGGCGCCGGGGAAGAAGAAGATGGCGGCGCGTCGATGAGGCCACAGGGTCATCACGGCGGAGGAGGAGGAGGAGGAGGACGGCGCGGGAGCGGGAGGGTGAGGGGGTCGTGGACGCCGGAGGAGGACGACCTGCTTCGCGGCGCCGTCGCTCGCCACGGCCCGCGGAACTGGAGCGTGATCAGCGCGGAGGTCCCGGGGCGATCGGGCAAGTCGTGCCGTCTCCGGTGGTGCAACCAGCTCAGCCCCGGCGTGGAGCGCCGCCCCTTCACGCCCGACGAGGACGCCCTCATCGTCGCCGCGCACGCCCAGTACGGCAACAAGTGGGCCACCATCGCGCGGATGCTCCAAGGCCGCACCGACAACTCCGTCAAGAACCACTGGAACTCCACCCTCCGCCGCCACCGCCGGGCCGCCGCCGCAGCAGCAGCAGCGGCCGCTGGCTCGGCCCCTCCCGCCCTGCTCCGGCATCTGCTCACGACGGATCCTCTTGCTAACAAGGAACCGGCGCCGGTGGCCTCCGTCGGCGTCCCCTTCCAGTCACCTCTGGATCTCAAGCGTTTGGACGACGGCGACGGTGACGAGGAAGAGGAGGAAGACGACGAGGACGAGGACGGGAGCAGCGAGGACTCGGTGCTGATGCCTCCGCGGAAGAAGCGGCTTTGCCTTGGCTCTCCTCTCGGTGCAGCGAAGAAGCCAACAGAGCACGCGACGAAGCCTCTTCATCAGCCAGCGCCGACCCCGCCCGCGCCGCCCGAACCGGTCACGTCGCTCACCCTCAGCCTGCCTGGCGGCGGCGGCGGCGGCGGCGGCGGCGGCGAGGCCCCGGCACTGACGCAGAGCGCCGCCGCGAGCATGGACGGGATTGCGAGGATGCGGGCTAAGCTGGAGCAGGATTGGCCGTTGCTGCTTCCCGTGATGCGGCAGATGATCTGCGAGGAGGTGAGGAGGCAGCTGCAGGGGGCGAACGTGCTCGGCCCGCTCGTCGCGTCGTCGGCTGGCAGTACCGACGGCCGCCGCGAATCCGCCAACGGCCCGGACTGATCGACATGATCCCGGCCGAACGCCGTGCGATCGATCAGCGAGTTTGGCCATGATCTAATCTAACTTCTTGCATTGTTGTTTCTTTGTTCATGTGTCTTCATAAACATATCCATCGTCATGATGCATTTCGTTAATTTTGTAGGCATAGAATAGTTCCATGGATCAATTTTTAGTTATTCTAGCTAGATAGCAGCAGTAATCTAAAGGAAGCAAGTTACAGAGGACTACTGCAACCATGAATCCGGATAGTTGAACAGATTAAAGCTTTTATTTTTCTTGGAAACCATCAGTTCGTTCGTTCGTTGTTTCGGTTTCGATTTCGATTCGATGCATGGGTGGATCGATCGCGGATCGATGCAGCAGTGATGGCTGCCGCCGCCGACGAGGTGTTTGTTCAGTTGGGCGGTTCAGGTGTGGTTGGGTTGATGTGGAAGGATCATTCAATGTGTTGTGCGTGCGTGCGTGCGTTGGGGGAGGGAGAGGGGGCGAGTGGGGTTGGGTGGCGCGCGGCGTTACCCAACCGATCGAAACGAAACCGCTCCGTACGTGGACGCGGCACCGCACGTACGCTGCGCTGCGCTGGACGTCGCCGTTTCCGGTAGGGTAGCAGTTTTCAGTTCCTTCTCCTCCCCCATGGACTAGTAACAGCTCCACTACTGCTGTTGGTTCCGTTACACAGAGTTACTCTTCGTTATTTTGCTAGCGGTGAAACAGCGGCTGTGTAATTTATTATTGCCTTCATTTCAAAATCTCGATGAGATACTCCCTCCATATTTAAATATTTACCATCATGGATTTTTTTTTTACAATTTTGATCATTCTTAATTAAAATTTTCTTGTAAACACATTTAGTTTATTTTGATATGCTTTACTATTGTAGGTATTCTAAACATGGCTTCAATTCTATTTTTATATGTTTGCAATAAATTTTATTTTTGAATAAGAACGGTTTGACAAGGAGAGAGTATGTTTTTTCAGTTCTACGTTTTGATGTTTGTCATTATCTCTTTCGTTCAAAAACAAGAGTTTTCCTTTCTCTTGAACAAATTAAAACGTGATATATTATTAAGAAAATACTTACTCTGACAATAATATATTACCTCTGTTCGCTTTTATTTAATGTCAATTTGCTAGAATTAACTAGACGGTGATAAATGAAAGAGAACTTTGAGAAAATGATTTAAAGATATTTTTATAAAAAATCCAGCTTTAGACATCAATATGTAAAAATAAAACACTATGCACCTTGAAAAACACTTTCATAACAAACAATCAATTTTATGTACCATACTTTCATGGAAATTGGCCATCAAAGTTTCATCTTGTATACCAAGTCAATGCGCTGACTTGTGATTAGAGAGAGCATACATCCTTATTTCTACAGATGACAAGCACATTTAATGAATTCATAAAAATAATAGTTTGGATGCGTCAACACAACAAGATACTGCCTCATCCTTAGGCAGCAACAGACAAGGGTTCCAGCAGAGGGAAGATGCGAGTAAAAACTATAACTGACGCGCTTTATTTCAGCATTAGGATTATGGTGATATACTGATATATACAACCTTTTGAGTACACCTGGATAAATGAAGCAACTAGCTTCCCTACCTTGTACAGCACCAAAATAGATATTTACACGTCAACACGACAGAATATTGGGTACAAGGTAGGGGAGCGAATTACACGCTGATACAAAAAGGAGAAAATGTGGTTGTGAGGGTTGTTAAGAGGTCTCTATAAACTTTATCAAAACTACGTGAAGCCTAACCGGCCTGGTGTTAAAAAACTGCTGGGTTGGTGGTTACCGTGAGAAACCTGTTACCTGTGCACTATAGAGAGCTTTTCTGTGTGGGCTCGCTGAGATTAAAATGTATGGCTATATCATGAGATTTATTTCGTTTATGTCGTCCATAGGGATCTCGAGGCCCATCAGGTCGAGATCCTGGAGTCCATCATCATCGTCCATATTTAACCAGCCACCAAAGTCAACGTCCATTCCTGGCAGCTCGAGGTTAGACAAGTCTGGCATTTCAGCATCATTTGAAGCATTTGCCAGATCATCACGTCTAGCAGCAGCAGGAGCTGCTGTGCTGTCCTTGCCATTGTTCGAAGGTGTTATTTTGGCTGGTAGCTGTGGATCCCTAGGATTGTTTGAAGGAGCAGAGATGTTGGCTGTCTTCTGTTTGGGCTTTGTTTTGTTCTTCCTCTCACCTTTTGCATTGGATGAAGATGGACGGCCAGTCCTACCACCATCCCGGTTGTGCCCCTTCCCTTCCCTGTCTCTCTCGCTTCTCTTTCCTTTTGTATTGCTGACAAGGGGAGTGCCAAGCCCTGAGGTTTTCAAGGTTCCTCCTGTTATGCTACCTACAACCTCATCAAGCAACAGTTCCCTTTGTTTTACATTGTTTGTCCAGGGGTCCTCTTTCGTAAACGACAGATCTGACAGGTGACTGCTCGCTCGCGAAGCATCTGATGCACTGGCCATATGGACAGATTTGACTGTTGTATTATTATCTGCAAACAAGAGATAATAAATCAGATCCCTGATGGTTGAGTAATCTGCAGCAGAAAACAAGGGAAAACAATAACTGCTAGACATAACACCAATAATTATTATGTTGACTGCAATACCTTGTGACGCAGCATCCAGGTTGCTTCTCTGAGATGTCGCTGATAAAAACATATCCTTGAAAGTGGGCTCATCAAAGCAACTTGTCCCCACCTCCTCATAATTTTGGCATCGTGCTAGTGCTCGTTTGACAAAACTTAGAGCAGCATGTCTGCCAGCTCTATTAACATTTTTGCTGCTTGAAACATTTGAACCGCAGAAAGCCTGGAGATTGGCAGAAGACAGTTAATCACTTAGGTATGTTTAAATATTAAACTTCAGAACCCACAAAGCAAGCAAGGTGTTTGCCACCTCCTAGCCTCTTACTCCCTCCGTCCCTAAAAGGATGACGTTATGGGATGCGTGCACGTGTTACTTTCTCAACTTTGACTCAATTTGTAGAAAAATATATGTAATATTTATATCTCTAATTAATTTGTTAAAAAACTAGATTCAAATATCTATCTAATGGTACTAATGATGTATTATAAATATTAATATTATTTTATATATAATTGGCTAATGCTCAAAGATGCTGTTTTTATTGGAAGCGAGAATGACATCAATTTTGGGACGGAGGGAGTATGTGACAGCTGAGCATCATATAAGTATGTGACACTTGAACATCATGTGTCAAAATCAAATGGTATTCCACATAATGACAATACTCAAGCTCAAAGTGCTAATGAATCTTACCACCAGAAAATAACTAAAACTACGCACATGGCACATTACTGAAGCTGTTCCACTTCTGGTAGTTGGGAACATCACCAGTGAACCAAGTCAAAGCTCTAGCCCTAGATGAGCATGGCAAGAACCAATACTCACATGCGTTGCAGAAACTGGTCAGGAAAGGAAAAGTTCCACTTTTTTATGCAAAATAAACCATCCAAGAAGGCTCAAATAGTTTTGAAAACAACACAAGGAGAACTTATCAACTTAATAGACACAACGATACCAGGCTGCATCATTTCCCAAAAAAAACAGCTATATGCTCATAATGCTGAAGAACTGTTGACGACAACATTATTACCTTTTTTGCCATAAAAATATATTTGAGTAAATTCTCATTGTAACGAAAGAAATGCAAGATACACATAGACTTTTTTTTAAAAAAAATGTCAGTAAAATTTTATGTGCTCTGCAAGTGGGAAAAATATTTCTAAATAATGAACCAAGATACTTTCTAGGAAAAAAGATGTTAAAGGCAATGGATTCATAGAACAAACAGATTCATATAAAAGTAGTGACTTCATTGAGCAAATAGTTTCAGGAAACCTAAAACGAAACAAATTAGGTTGATAACAGAACCAAAATAGCAATTAGAAAAAATACATAGTGGTGCATATATCATGATTGATAAATGAGAAATATAGCATCTTGGAGATTTGTGGGAGTTACCATATATCTCTCATATGCTCTCAGCAGAAGTCTCTCCATTGCACGCCGTGAGAATTCCCTGTTGTAGTGCACCAAGTATCCATAAGAGTTTGCGACATGAGAATTTGTTTATGTAAGAGGTGCAAATCGTCTGAAAATACCTCCACTGAGACTCTTTTGCAGTTCTAACAATCCCGTCCAGTTTCAATAGCAAGTTTTTTTTCTGCACAACCTGACATCAGTAAAAAGTAGTACAATTAATGATGGGTATGTTACAAGTTGATCAAGAAATGAAATTCACCACATCAGTATAAGTACAGCAATTAATGATGATATGCTATATTGCAGACATGGATTAAAGATGTTAAAAATAATATAATTGTTCATTAAGAATAAGTCGTGCACACACTTATTAAGTTATAAATACCTCTTTATGAAGCTGGCTTTCTAATTTACAGATTTCAGCATCAATATCCTCATCCTCACTCTGTGCAAGATCAGGCTGAAATGGAAACATGAAGTTAAACATTCGAAATGATTTGCCAATTGCTATGTTATTTTATTCTAAATCAAGATTTTATAAAATGGGAATTCAAATCAGTTGATCAAACAATGGGATGTTACAAACTAGATTAAAAAAATCAACATTACTAAGAATAAACTGCTTCAAGTCAGACGTTATAGCCAATGTTTTCAAATAGTATTCTCGAACCTAGTCGTAAGAGCACCGATGAGACGATTAGTCGTTGATCAGGTCGATTAGTCAAGACTAATCAGTCCTAGTCGGAAGTCTAGTCGTCCTATATATTCTAGGACCAATAAACTAGTCAATACTAGTTAGAAGTTAGTCTTTCATATACCAGAGTTCTCAGTTCTCACTTATAAATTAAATTTGCAGCAATGAAGAATGAACAAGTATAAAGTTGTCTCTTACTTGATGTTTTATCCATGTTCCACCATGCAAACCTAATGGGCCAACCGGCCAAGTGCCCAAGTCACCAATCCAAAATCATCCAAGCCCACAGCGCTAGCTTTAAATTAATCGTCCTCTTCCTGATCGGACGACTAATCGTGATTAGTCGCCGATTAGTCGGCTGACCAGATATCTATCTAATCGACCAAATCGTGTCGGCAGACCTTATCGTTGCCAGTAAACAGATAAGGCCGACTAATCACGATTATTAGTCGGACGACTTAAAAACACTGGTTATACACATTAACATATATATCCTATAAAGCCTTTTGGAGATCCATCACATCACAGAAAACTAATGTTCCTAATAGTAAAAAAAACTACCATGCTGTTGTTCAATATATTCAAACAAAAGAATATCAAATTTAAGTGGAGGAGAGTGCAGCACAGGGTAGGATTTTTATAAGAGACAGAACAAGACAGCATTTTTCTTATTGTGGCCAAATAGTTCATCCAAATACTTTTAAAATGAAAAGAACAGCATGTAAATATGTATTATAATGCTATCAAATATGAATATGTTTGCCAGCGCATCATATTTGCTTCAAATATTAATTAAATAGAAATAAAGGTTTTGTTACCATAAAAGAAAAAAAAAAGCTACACGCAGAAAACCCAGCGAAATGAATTTAAAAAGGAAACAATCAGGTGATCATAGCAGTTTAGAACATGACCTTTGATTGATTCAGATACTCACAGGAAAGAACTGAAGAAAACTAAGGTAATACAATTTTTTTTACATTTTTTTTTATGTATCATAACAATGATGAAGTATCAGGCCCACAAAACTATTTAGGTGTACATATGCACAAACTCAATCTCATCTCTCAATTCCCTCATCCCCCTTGACCACCCTGACCACCTTTTATTGGAGTATATCCAATCGAGCCTAAGTCAGCCTAAGAGGGATGAGCGAACTCCCACCACCAACTAGGGCACCCAGGTTGGATATGAGGGATATGATTGTGTATTTGTGTCTGTGCATGCATTCACCCATATGCTCTTGTGCGTCTATTTCTTCAATAAGATTATCATCTCTAAGGCCAATGCTCAAAAAAGTAACAGACTGGAAAGCAACACCCTCATCAGGAGTGGTAAATAAATAATAAACATAAAACCTAAATAATGTAATATATATATATATATATATATAACTTAGAAAATTGTAGAAATTTTATGGATATAGTGCAAAAAATAACCTACCACAGGTTCAATAGATACACCGACTTCACTCAGCTCGATGATAATCCTATCACTGAAGCACATCTCGCTGTACTGAAATTCAGGCCAGACCTTGGCTTTATCCATGACATTACCGCTTTTGTGTGACAGTTCACCGTTATATTTCCAGTCAGAATCCATCATCAGACCATTTGGGCCCCTCACTGAAGCTTCAAAATTCATTAAAGGTTCTAATTTATAATCATGTGAGTGAGATTTCCATCCTCCTCCATCAAAATGAATTTCATGTGTATCGAATGGATATCCCTCACTTATGTAAGCATTGTTGGTGATACTTTCAACCTTATCTTCATCGATCAAAGCTTGAATAAGTCTTTGGCCAACTGAAGACCCTCCTTGTACCCCAATCCCATGGACAAGTTGATCCAGGATAGGTTCAATGCAGCTTGCCTCCCAGGCAACGCCTATGCCATTATCCAACTGATGCAAGCCAAAACCATTTGGAAGGGCAATGTGATCATCTTTATTGCTTGCAGCTGGAGTTGATGGCTGTGAAATGTACTCAAGACCACCCTGTGTTGAGGAAAAATCTTAAGCATAGGACTTAGTTTAAATCATAAATGACTCTTACCATGTCTACATATAGGAACAACCCAGAAATGCATCACCATCAGGGCAATTTTGCTAGCACAGTGGTACTGCAGTGAACAGAGTTATGAAAAACATTAAGTACCTTATACTTTTGGCCTTCATCTCCTTCCACCGACCTGCTTGCAGTGGAATCATCTGGCAAATGTATCTAGATAAAAAAATATTGATCAAGAAACAATAAATAAATAAATGTACTGAAGAGTCAAATGTCTTTTGATGCAACATAGAATCACCCCCATTTTACCTGTTGACTAAGATAGGCCATGTCTTCTGCAGTTAAGAAAGCGAAGAAAGGTTCAACCTGCTGCCAGAATGGGCTTGCACAGGCAGATCCTGCAACAAGAAAAAAAATCATTCAAATATACTATGGTTACCAAAAGGAGGAAGATTGAAAAAACAGAATTTTAAGGTAAAGTCATTACTTAGGGCTGCATTTGCTGCAGCAAGAAGTTCCTCATGATCATCATCTGATTGCACTGACAAGTGAACAAGGTAAATTCAAAAGTGCCCAACTGTTGTAATTGCAAAGAAAACTATAGTCAAATAACAAGAGAAGCTGTTGAGCATTTACCAGGAGAGTCTGACTGCACACTGCTATTTGCCTGCCTAGGCCGTGCATTGCCTTTGCGCTCAGATATCTTCTTCATCATTGGTCTCCCAGATTTACTACATGGAAAAATCTGAGTTAGAATATTGATGAACCACATATAGCTGCTTTTTAGCTGAAAAAGAAATCACCTCTCGTTTCTCTCTGAGACTGTCCTCACACTTCTTTGTTTTGTAGTTGGAGCATTTTCAAGTTTGTCAATTGGTACAGGAGTGCCAGGCCTGGTTGGAGTAAAACCCCGTCCAACTCTTCCTTGTCTCCTTGCAGCATCTCCAATATCCTCATCACCAGACAACTTATTCCTTTTGGAAGGATGCCCAAGCATAGCAATCTTCTGAAAACCAGAGCCCTGCACATCATCCAGTTCACCAGCCCTTTTGCTTTTGTCCCTCAACTTTTTTTCAGCAACTACAGGTTCGTCACATTCAGATCCAGTTGAGAGCCCATGATCTCCACGTTTTGTTTGTTGAAGGCCATTTACAGATGCACGCCTTGGCAGCCCTGCAGAATCTTCATTGACAGGACTGTCTAGCGAACCTGGTACCAGTGCACCATCAGTGGTGATAATAGGGACTAAATTTGACTTCCTTGCTGAACGGGATATCTTCTGAGGCCTTTGCCCACCCCACTGGGTGGGAGGAGATAATGAATGCGTAGATTTTGTACGCTTAGGATTGCCAGACCCACCAGCAGAAATCAATTTATTTGTACCAGAAGGATGTTCCCAACCATCAGAACTAGTTTGTAATCGATGAATGTTTGGAGAAGACTTCAATAGTGACCCCGAATTTGATCGGGGTCCCCTGGCAGATCCATTTGCCTTCGGCAAGAATGTGATATTACCTCCACTGTCATCCTCGTTAGGCCTGAAAAATTGATGTGTCAAAAATGTCAATCTGTGTTTTCATTTCGGGTGTGTGAGCTGGGTTGGTGGTGGAATGCTAATCACAACTAATTAAGCCGGCTATGGGGAGTAGAAGATAACTACCTAGTTCAATGTGGTACATGATGGAGTAGACGATCACAGAGTGGAACAGGTAAAGAAGCATATCTTACTTGTTAATGGTTCTTGGACTAGGCGTTTCTTTATCTAAAACAACTTGACGCTCCCTTTTGTTAGTAGGATGGAAACCACTATCTTGGTCACTCCTATTTAAGGGTCGTCCGGCAAGACCATTTTGTGCAGAAAGCAAATCTGCTTTACTAGTGCCAGATGCAACAGTTCCAGACCTGTAATTGCAGAATATTCAGAGAGAAACTTATTAACATGTTACAATCAATAGAGAACTAGAGATGAAAAAGTCCAAGCTGAAGCTGAATTTCTGACCTGAAACTAGGGGAACTTGCCAGTCTCGCCCTACCATCACTACTAAACTTGTGTTGCATGCCTTGTTTCGATTCCCGGTCTACATCGACACTCCTCGAAACACCAGCCAGTGACATGTCTGCCTTAATGGCAGAGCGCTTTTTCTTCATCTTTGGCTTCTCCCAACCATCAATACCTGTTGCCAAACCTCTGATTTCTTCTTCTGGGGCTGCAGAACTGCCGTTGGTCGCTTTGCCAGGATCTGAGATTCTATCAATTGATCCAGGACCAGCATTCCTTGCATCCATCTAACAAATCAGATGTTCATCAGGTTACAGGTAAATCTATAAAAGGCACAAAATTCTACCCTAGGCTAAACAAGGCACCAAACGGCATTATCACTATGTACAGGAAGTATATCATCAGACGAAAGTGAATAATGGCAATAGAATATATTTCACAAAATAGAAGTCAACAACTAAGTAACATAAAAACAAACAAATGCATCTGGATAACACAAGGCATATGTTGATGTGCAAGGAATTTTACATATATAAATGCCACAGCAGCCAGCTCGTTCTCTGCTTATCCCAAACCCAATTGTATCATTTTGCCAATATTATCGCAATCAACTATTAAAACATTTTAAGGATAAAAGTAAAACAAACAACTAAAAAAAATTTGGAGATGCAAGGCACAACCTCAGCCATAGATGTACGCATTCTCCTGTTCTGTCCTGCATCCTTTGTCCTCTCTTCTCCTCTCTGAAGTCCAACTTCCATATCATCTCCATTTAAATGGCTTTGAGGAACATTTTTTGGGATAACTCCTCCAGATGATAATATCCGTTCATTTGACGAACCATCTCCTCGAGAACGTTTTCGAACAATATTGGGACATAGTTTATCAATCTTTGTTACAGCACCACCAAAAGCTCTAGACCTTTCCCTGCAAAAATACTTCAAATGAGCAATTGTTGAACAGGATAGGACAGGAGCAATAAGGTACCCACACATAAATCCCTATGTTCTGGAAAAAAGTGCCACATGACTTCCCCAGAAAGGGCAAATGAACAGCATCACTATAAGGTCTTACATTAATAATTTGTTTCTTTGTTAAAATGGAGATTACGTTCAAGTATCTGCTACCCCCTTTCGTCTGATAAGTTCATCTCAAGATAACAAAGTGATTGATGAAACATTACCTGGCCTTATTTGAGACATCGTTAAGATTACTCCTCATGCGTCTGATCTCTTCAATAGAATTTGGAAGATTTCTTCCTAGAGATGGAATTGATTTTGAATCTTCCGTGGTGGTTCCAAAAATGGAACTTATTGATTTCTTTAGATCTAACCGAGATGCCTTGTGATCCACAGTTACCGTTCTTAATTCTACGGCAAGTGATTTTAGTAGATTGACAGAGTCCACTGTTGCAGACCTTGATGAGCTTGATGGAAACATCGCATAACCATCACCACCTTCACGAAAGCTTCCTGACCGTTCCAATGAAGCAGCTGCATAGGGCACACGCTGCGCATTGAAGTATCCATGCCCATCAGGGCTACCAGACACTAAATCGGATTTTGTACCAGATGCCATTGCCCCCAATTATGGCAAATTTTAAACCACTAACATGTCGAATACAAACTCAGATCGTGACGACAACTTGGTCTTGCAACCATAAAGCTAAAGGAAGTATGTAACCTTCCAATCACTGAAGTACCTGTGAATACAAAACTCAAAATTACTCCTCCCTCAATTATATCTATTCAATTCACACAGCATATGACATGTCCAAAGTTAGAAGTAAAACCTAGTTCTTCTATAGAAAAAATAGCTTCTCTGCCACCTTCTGAATATGAACTCCTTTATGTAATCCATAAAAAGAAGTTGAATGCATTCTAATATGCCAGTGTTTCTTATATCTAAATATGTAAAGCGATTAAGTTGAAGAACTCTGCTACGGATAGTTCCATAAATGCCGCAGACCAACACTTCAACAGTATAGTACTATGCACCCATCCATATTCCACAACCGTTAACGAATATGATCGACGGACGATGAATGAAAACCAGCATGATACAATTTGTGAAAGCATCTGAGTGAGGCATCACCTAGTGATGACTGACGACCATTAGAAAACTACCATGATCCATCCAAAGCAACCGGAGGTAACAATGCAAAGCCACCATGATCCATCCAAAGCATGCAGGCCTCGGAGCTACCAATGCAAAACCACCATGTTCCGTGATTCATGCCCTTCCATATGCAAATGAAGCAGCTCAAGCCCCTCTACTTCAATTTAAGACAAACAAATTCACAATGATTCACTAGATAATCACCGCCAACCGCTAGCTATCACACCACCAAGCGGCACGTAGCAATCAAGAATCCCCATCCTAAACGCAACGCGGAGCAAGAGACCAAAATTGCCACAACCAGAACCTAGCATACCCAGCTCAATCCACACGGCTCCACGCCCCCACCCCAGATCTCTGCTGAGATCCCACCAGTTCGAGCAGAACGATCCGTCACCATTTCTGACACGGAGTAGCTCTAGCTCACCCGCGAGAGACATCGCCCCACACGCAAGCGGCCCTCCGACCCCTCGCCAGATCCCACCCCCCAAACCAGGGGCGGACCCAGTATAGGGCATGGGTGTACACATATTGCAAAAAGATCGACTTTAGTAGGTAAAATCATGGTCAGATCCGTATACAAATCCGTATACAAATAGCATACGTTAGGGGTTTGGGTGTTTGATTTCGCGCAGCAGGATCGGAAGAGAGGGGAATAGGCAGGCATACCCCTGTCGGATGTTCGTCGCTGGTCGCTCGACGCTCCCGTCGCTCGATGAAAAACGGGCAGCGCAACTCGCCCTGTCGTCGCCGCTAGTAAAGCAAGACCGAGGCCAAGAGAAAGAACAGAGAAGTCGTGGGAAGGAGGGTGCTTCCGCACCAGCCGGAATCGAGCTGCAGCTAGGGCAGGGGAGCGTGGAGGGCGGCGCACGTACCGACCGCGTGGAGGGCGGCGGGCGCTGGGGGAGCGAAGGGAGGAGAAGGTCGCAGGGAGGAAGAAAACGCCGTCGCACGGACCGAACCGGTTCGACCAATTTCGTGGGTCAGAGTCTCAGATAGGAGAAAAGAAGACTCCATAATCTAGATAAACTAAACTTTCAACTTAACAAAAATTAACTATTTTAAAACATCAGATTAACATTCGAAATAACATAATCATCATTTCTCAAAACATATATAAATATTTATACAATGTAGTACAATCAATATTTTCTATAGGCTACATATGAGTAGAACATATTCAACATTTCTCAAAGCAAAGATATACATTTTGATATGCTAGTTTCTTTTTATTTCTTCTTCTTTCCCAATGTCAATAAATGCAGGGCACATTGGCAAGCACAAGAACCGCGCGCGATGGAGATAGATAACATCGATGGGCCACAATGATGGGCACGGTGGGGATAAGCGCTCGTAAGGAGCACGACAAGTCATGACAATTCACGAACCTTGAACCCAATTTACTCCAACCTCGATCTTGAATTACCCTAACCTAATATATCTGGTCACTAATTTCGGGCATGAAGTCTAGAAATCCAATGTAATTTGGGAAATTCGGGTATTAATCCTCCAAATTTAATACAAAAATTCAGGTATTAATCTTTGGTACCTGAATTCTTAAATTACCAGAACTTTACTAAAGCGTAATCTATCTTCGCATTCACATCAAAGAAACCTAGTGTGGAGGTCATGGATTAGGGGGCCCACTGTCAGTACGCCAGCGAACGACGCGTTAACAGAAGAAGACCCTGGCAACTCCAGCGATAAACTGGTCGGAAGGTTCCATCTCGCCCGACCCTCCGAGGGTTCCGAGGGCGCGTGGACGAGAGCTCCCCGCTTCACTCGGCCTTAGCCTGCTCCGGACGACCCGTGGGCCGGAGGGGTCGGGCGCGTCCGTCTCACCCGACCCCCGACCCTAGGGTCGGATGGGCAGACCCCCACGAGGGGCCCTGCCAGTCAATAAACACTCACGGCGGAAAAGGGGCAGGACTCTCTAAGACCCTCCCCAAGTCAAATGTGACTTGTGCGGAGGAAGGCGTGCGACTAACGCTTTCTCCCGACCGACACCCGACATCACCTGCTCACCTGCCATCTGCAAAAGCTGATCTGCAGCCCTGCGCAAGGAAAAAGGGCAGTTGTATGCATGCTCCCGCGCTAACAGCCGAGGAAGCTACCGGGAAGTTGCGGATGGGAGGGATGAGGACACGAGGCGATCAAGGAAGGGGTCGCCAAGACGCACTAGACCGACAATGCGCAACCACCGAGGGCATCCGGCCCTCGGGGGTAGATAGGTAAAATAACGTTGTAAAGTTGTCCTCCCCTTGGACTATAAAAGGGGAGGGCGTCCCTGCGAGGGAGGGGGAGAATTCCTTTTTGATCTCTAGAGCACTAAGTCCCCTACACGCACACTTCACACACAAGGCTAGAACCGGCCTTCGCTGTAACCCGCCGCCAAGAGAGCAATACGATTTAGAGCTCGTTTCACTGCGTCTCTTGAACCATTCTCCACCGAGACGTGCGTGTTCTGTGATTGACACTCGCCGGCGTGAGGTAACCCGTGTGCCACCCGCCGACAATTGGCGCGCCAGGTAGGGGCCTGCGCACGTCTACGTCTTTTTCGACACCCGGTGCGAGATGGCTGGTCTCGGCGACCATCAGCTCAGGTTGGGCGCGACCATTCGCTTCGGCAGCCTCGAGTTCCTCGTGAACGAGATGCCAGGCGCTTGTGGCGGCGCGCTCTGCCTCGTCCTCGTCGACAACCCCGGCCGCCCGGCCGCCCGTGCGGGGCACGTCCTCTGTGGAGGCCCGGCGGTGCCCGCGGCCGCTTCGAGAAAGGCCATGACGGCCTCGACGGCTGAGAGCGCCGTTTCTCGGAGCTCAATCGAAGTTTCCCGGGTGGGGCGCGAATGAATCGTGCACCACCTTGGCGAAAGCAACGACCTGACCAAAGCGCCCCACGGGAGGCGTTCGGGTTCGCCCTCGTCACGCGGCCCCAAAGGCCAAGTGACCAAGAGGATCGACACAAACTCGCGAAAAGGCAGGGCGATAGCCTTTCCCTTTGGGCTGAAGAACGTGTCACAAACTTTCTCCGACTCGGCGCCGTGCCAGGCTTGGAAATGCCTCGAAAGGCAACACGCCAAGGTACGTCTGCTGAGGTATGAAGGCATCTTAGGGCACCACTCGTCCCCGGACGACGTGACCGCCTTGAGCGAGCCAGAGCAGGAGAAGGGTCCGGAAGCGCACGTCCCTCCAAGGATGCGCGCGCACTGCCCCACGCGGGAGTGCTTCAACGTGGTTCCCCCGGATGACGCAACGAACGGGGCTAACGCGGCTGAGATCCGGCTCACGCCAGAGCAGATCGCGGCAAAGCAGCAAGAGCTGGAGGATATGCGGCTCACTATCGAGATAGAGTAGGCCCAGCTTGACGCAGGCATGGAACCGTCCGCTCGGGCGCGTGAGGTGAGCCGGAGGATCGAGACCAACGCCGATGGCTACCCTCTCTTCGACCGGGCGAGCCAGTGCATCGCGGCGGCTACGCTGCTCAGCAGGCAGCTGCCACAGCCGTCCACCCCCGAGGAACGCCGGATCCAGAACGGGCTGAGGACACTCCTTGAGCATGCTGCGGTGCGGCAGGCGGTGAGCTCCACGGGAAGAAGGCAGCACTCTGCCGGAAACTCGCGCTCCCCCAGCCCCGTCGACAGGAAGAGGCCGACCGATGGCTCACGACCGGACCCTCTGGATATGGAGGCAGCGAGGGTTCAGAACCGGCTGGGCCCCGACCGAGACGTGCGACACACCATCGAGGCTCGGCGTCGGGACAAGTCGGAGGAGCCGGAGGATCGTGTTCCCCGCATCAGATATCGTCGGCGCGAGGCGTACGTCGGGACGGAAGAGGAGTGGGACTCGAACTCCGACTCCGACAGTCCCGGTCCGGTCGCTTTTTCTCACGAGATCCGCACCGTAGCAATTCCCCCACGGTTCCACCTCCCCGCCAACTTCAGCAAGTACGATGGGGAGACAGACCCCTCGGTCTGGCTGGACGACTTCCGGCTTGCGTGCCGAGCGGGAGGGGCTTCCGCTGACAAAGTCATCATACGAAACCTCCCCCTGTACTTGGCAGAGCCAGCTCGCGCGTGGCTCGAGCGCTTGCCAAACGGGAAGATCCGAACCTGGGCGGACCTGAGGGGTATCTTCGTCGGGAACTTCCAAGGCACTTGCACACGCCCAGGCAAGGTCTGAGACCTCAAGAGGTGGAAGCAGAGGCACGGGGAGACCCTGCGCGATTACCTGCGTCAGTTCTCTCGGCAGTACAACAACCTCCCGGACGCCACTGATGCCGATGCCATCGCTGCGCTGATGGGAGGCACCAAGAGCCGACCCTTGGTCAATCGGATCGGCAGGGAGTGCCCGAAGATGATCAAGGAGGTCCTCGACATGGCTGCTGAAGAAGCACAAGGAGAGGAAGCCGTACTGGCGCTTTTTCCCGAGGACGGAGGGAAGAAGAAGCGCGAGGAGACTACCGACGAGGCAGGACCATCGGACTACCGAGAGAAGAAGAAAAAGAAGAAGAAGGAGAGGCGGGTCGAGTTCATCGCCGTCGCAGACCCCAAGCCCTCCCGACCCCAGGGCCGGATGCCACAAGGCCAAAGACGAGATGACCGACCCCAAGGGCGACGACCCAACGAGGGTCCGACCCCCGACTACTTCGAGCAGCTGCTCGAGGGTCCGTGCCCGAACCACGCGACCCCCATCAAGCACAAGTACCGCGAGTGCGGACTTATGAGGAAGTTCCTCATGGGTAGGCTGGACGGGGTCAGCCCGACCCCTCAGTCGCAAAGCAAGGGAGCAGCGACTGACTCGTTCCCCGAACTCGACGAGTGCCTCATGATCTTTGGTGGCCCAGAGGCACAGGCGTCAAAGCGACGCACCAAGCTAATGGAGCGTGACGTGTTTGCAGCCCATTCAGCCGACCAGGAGTTTCTCCGATGGTCTGAGGCTGCGATCACCTTCGACCAATCCGACCACCCGAAGTATGTCCCGCATCCGGGGAAGCTCCCTGATCGTGGCCCCGATAATCGCAAGGAAGCGCGTCTCCAAGGTGTTGATGGACGGAGGAAGCGGCCTCAACATCATGTACGCGAGCACACTGGACGCTTTGGGTGTCCCAAGGTCCCATGTGCGCCCAGAACGGGCTCCATTCTACGGGGTCGTCCCAGGGAAGGAGGCTGTCCCGCTGGGTCAAATCACCCTACCGGTCACCTTTGGAGATCGGGAGAATTTCCGTACCGAGACACTCTGTTTTGAGGTGGTGGACTTCGACGGTTCCTACCATGCGATCCTGGGCAGGCCGTGCTACGCTAAGTTCATGGCCGTCCCAAATTACGTCTACCTCAAGCTCAAGATGCCGGGTCCCAACGGTGTCATTGTGGTGGGAACATCCCCGCAGGTGGCGTACGCAGCTCTTGTCGCATCTCGACAGCTCGCCAAGACCAGGGCGACCGCGAAGGCTTCCGAAGAGCTCACCGTCTCTCAAGCGGCGGTCAACGCCATGGCGGTCCTAACCTCCATCCCCGAAGATCGAGAGGTGCACGACGCTGAGGATGGCGATGGCCCCGCCCGCAAGAAAGCGATGCTCGAGTTGGAGGCTGACAGGCAGTTCCAGCCGTCGAGCGACACGAAGAGGGTGCTCCTCGACCCTCAGGGCTCGGGGAGCAAGACGACCATCATCTCCTCCACCCTCACGGAGAAGTAGGAAAGCGCGCTCGTCGACTGCCTCCGGGCGAACATCGGCATGTTCGCTTGGGTTCCCGCAGACATGCCAAGAATCCCCCGGGAAGTCGCCGAGCATTCCTTGGACATTCGCAAAGGCGCGAAGCCTGTCCGTCAGCCCACAAGGCGCTGCAACGACTTCAAACGCAAGATAATCATCGAAGAAGTAGCCAAGCTGTTAGATGCAGGGTTCATTAGGGAGGTACGCTACCCCGAGTGGTTGGCAAATCCTGTACTCATCGAGAAAAAGAATGGGAAATGGAGAATGTGTATCGACTAGACCAATCTCAATAAAGCTTGCGAAAAGTTCCCCTATCCCCTCCCTCGCATCGACCAGGTCGTAGACTCTACCGCTGGGTGCGAAGCCCTATGTTTCCTTGACGCTTACTCCGGGTACCACCAAATTGCGCTAAGGAATCCGACCAGCTGGCCACTTCCTTCGTGACCCCTTGTGGTGTATTCTGTTACACCACGATGGCCTTCGGGCTAAAAAATGCTGGTGCAACATTCCAGCGTTGCATGAACCAGTGTTTATGGGACCTCGTCGGGCGAACCGTCGAGGTCTACGTGGACGACATCGTAGTCAAGTCCAGGCGAGCGGACGATCTAGTCCAAGACCTGGAGGCCACGTTCGAACGCCTGCGGGCGAACCGCGTAAAACTCAACCCAGAGAAATGCGTATTCGGGGTCTCGAAAGGCCTCCTCCTGGGATTCGCTGTCTCCGCCAGGGGCATCGAAGCGAACCCCGAGAAGATTGCAGCTGTCACCAACATGGGGCCGCCCAGTTCCGTCAAGGACGTCCAGAAGCTGACCGGTTGCCTCGCTGCGCTGGGGTGGTTCGTAGCACGTTTGGGAGAGCGGGGACTTCCTCTCTACAAGCTCCTGAAGAGGGACGGCCGCTTCGAGTGGAGCACGGAGGCTCAGCAGGCGCTTGACCACCTTAAGCACATGCTCACCAAGCCGCCCGTCCTCGCGCCCCCACGCGAAGGGGAGCACCTTCTCCTGTACGTCATGGCGACCACTCAGGTGGTCAGTGCTGTTCTCGTGGTGGAACGCGAGAAGGAAGGGCACATCCTAAAGGTGCAGCACCCGGTCTACTACATCAGCGAGGTATTGACCGAGTCAAAGACGCGTTATCTCCACATACAGAAGATGATCTACGCCATCCTCATCGCCAAGCGCAAGCTCCGACACTACTTCGACGCTCATTGTGTCACTGTCGTCACGGAGCACGTGTTAGGAGAGGTGGTCAACAATAGGGAGGCGACGGGAAGAATCGCCAAGTGGTCCCTCGAGCTCATGGGCTACGACATCTTCTACGCGCCAAGGTCAGCAATCAAATCTCAAATCCTTGCAGATTTTGTCGCTGAATGGACGGAGACACAACTCCCTCCAGCCCCGGCCGACCTTGAGTACTGGATCCTTCACTTCGATGGGGCTCAGAATCGAACCGGGTCGGGGGTTGGGGTCGTCTTCATCTCTCCTATGGGGGTGATGATGTGCTACGCCATACGACTCCACTTTCCCGCGTCGAACAACATGGCGGAGTATGAAGCCCTGCTCGCCGGGCTGTGGATAGCCAAGGAGTTGGCATCCACAGGCTAGAGGCTCGCGGCGACTCTCAGCTCGTGGTCGATCAGGTCAACGGCGACGCCAAGTGCTACAATCCAAAGTTGGCAGTCTACTGCGAGGCCGCGCGTAGGGCGCAAGAGAAGTTCAAGGGTTTAGGTTTCGTCCACCTCCGACGGGAGTACAACAAGGCGGCCGATGAGCTAGCCAAGCTCGCGTCCTGGCGGCAGTCAGTCCCGCCAGGCGTGTTTGCGGATGACCAGCATCAGCCGTCGGTAAACTTCAACGAAGGAGCGTCTGCCTTGGGGCCCGACCCCGAGCAGTCGCTCGACCCCAAGAGAAGCCTCGACCCAATGAGGGTGGTGGCGTCCATCGTGTCCGACCCCGACGGAGGGCCGGATCTTGATGAAGAACAGCCTCTAGAGGACCCACCCGAGCTGGAGAGGGATTGGCGTACACCCTTCCTAAGCTGGCTCGTCAACGGGGCCCTCCCAGCCAGACAAACAGAGGCCCGACGCCTCGTCCGAAGGGCCAAGTCCTACAGAATAATCGAGGGCAGCCTGTACCACCGGGGCCACAATGGTGTTCTTCAGTGCTGTATCCTCAACGAAGAGGGGAGATCGTTGGTGAAGGACATCCATGGCAGGGTGTGCGGTCACCACGCGGCGCCCCGATCGTTGGTGGGGTCGGCCTTCAGGCAAGGATTCTACTGGCCCACAGCCGTCGCGGATGCCCAGCGAATCGTGCGAACGTGCGAAGGCTGCCAGTTCTATGCCAACAAGACGCATTTACCAGCCCAGGCGCTCCAGACCATACCCATTACCTGGCCGTTTGCGGTCTGGGGACTGGACATGATCGGGCCTCTGCCAAGAGCGCCTGGAGGCTTCACCCACATGTTTGTCGCCGTCGACAAATTTACGAAGTGGATTGAAGCACGCCCGCTGACGGAAATCACGTCAGAGCAAGCCGCCCGCTTCTTCCGTGACATCCTGTGCCGGTTTGGTGTTCTGAACACCATCATCACCGACAATGGATCTCAGTTCACGTGGAAGAGGTTCACCCGCTTCTGTGACGACTACAGGATCGAGGTGGCTTGGGCGGCAGTCGCTCACCCACGCACAAACGGCCAGGTCGAGCGCGCCAACGGCATGATCCTGCAAGGGTTGAAGCCGCGGATATTCAACCGGCTGGTCAAGCGCATTCATAAGCTCGGTGCCAAGTGGATGGAGGAGCTACCCTCCGTCCTGTGGAGTTTACGGACGACTCCGACCCGCGGCACGAGTTTCTCCCCGTTCTACATGGTCTATGGGTCTGAGGCGGTCCTCCCCACCGACGTAGACTATGGCTCCCCAAGGGTTCAAGCCTTCGACGAAGAAGCGAATAGGGTCAACCTTGAAGACGTTGCGGACCAGTTGGAGGAAGCTCGGGAAGTAGCGGTGGTGCACTCGGCCAAGTACCAGCAAAGCTTGAGGCGTTACCACGCGCAGCGAGTGCGTGGTCGCGCGTTTCAAGTGGGCGACTTGGTCTTGAGGCTAGCCGAAGATCGCCGCGGCTTCACCAAGCTCTCACCCCCGTGGGAGGGGCCTTACACCATAGTAAGGGTCCTCCGCCCGGGTTCCTATAAGCTGGCAATGCCAGATGGAACCCACCTTTCCAACGCTTGGAACATTGAGCAGCTCCGACGCTTCTACCCATGATCACCCGCGGAGGAAGGAGAGGGCAGCGGGTGCGGCACCAACCCGCCCGACCCCACGGAGGGGTCGGAAGTTCCCCGTCAAGTGCGAGGGGTTCGACGAGGACCCTCACAGGAGGATAGGCCCAAAAGGCCAAAACCGGAATTGGGCTGGGACCGAACGAGGTCCATTCCTTCCCTTTTATGGGAAGAGTCCGGTGGCGAATGGTATCTATTTTTAGTACCACATCGCCAGCGGACGGATGAGCCACACAACTTAAAAAGCAGTTTGACCGTGGTTGAACCGCTCGGCGGTACTGCCCCGGAGGCAGAGGCCACCACCCAACCGATGGAGCCCCGTCTCCGGGGGCACTATCACCGACCGTAAAACACTCGGAAGCTACAGTAACTGTGAGCCTTGGGTCGCGACGGCAGTCTCATCACAGCCTCAAGCTCACGGTGCTGCGTCTACTCTTCGTCACGTGGCAGAAGACTCGACAGGGGTGGGCCACGGAAGCCCTCCCCCAGGCCCCAAGCCGGCCAGATAAGTGAACCCTCTACACTCTAGTTATTTCAATTCGGTTTATTGTCATTTCCTTTGAGCTTTCCGTTTATTATCCGGCCCTATGATTCTGAGGAGACCCCTGGCGCTGTTCAACGGGTAGGCAGGGACGTCTGGCGCAGCCGCGTTGCGACGGCCTACGCCTCCGCGGCTACGGATCGCACGGTTGCCGTGCCGGACGGCCGACCCTGCTAACAAACCCAAGCAAACACAGCCGGGCCGGAGGACCCCTTCTCGACACGAATCAAGCCGAGAATGCACAAAGGCATTCCTGCGACGAAACTCGGATGAAGGAAACTAACTATGTTTTTGACCTACCAGGTCTATCTTTTTGCAGGGACCCACAGCCAAGTGCTGGGCGGCGCCTAGCCACGGCAAGGGATACAGAGGCCCGGGGGGCTCAGGTAATTTGGCTAAGGGACCACTTAGCGTTCGGATCGCCCGAGAACACGAGCCTCGGATCTAAACCCGACGACCCTGAAAGCCTTAAAGATCCAGCCTCTCGAGGTCATCTCACAACTGAGTTCAAGGGCTCGGGGGCTCGGCTGAACCATCGGGTTCACCTTGCTTCCCCCGCAGCCAAAGCTCAGGAATTCAAGGGCTCGGGGGCTCGGCAGAACCATCGGGTTCACCTTGCTTTCCCCACTGCCAGAGTTCAAGGGCTCGGGGGCTCGGCAGAACCATCGGGTTCACTTTGCTTCCCCCGAAGCCAAAGCCCAAAGGCTCGGGGGCTCGGCAGAACCATCGGGTTCACCTTGCCCACCCCACCGTCAAAAGCTCAAAGGCTCGGTGGCTCGGGGGCTCAGCAGAACCATCGGGTTCACCTTGCCCACCCCACCTCTAAAAGCTTAAAGGCTCCGAGGCTCGGGGGCTCGGTAGAACCATCGGGTTTACCTTGCTCACCCCAAAGCTAAGGTTTGAAGGCTCGAAGGCCTAATCAGCAACCAAGAGTTGCCGAGAAAACAAAGCCAACTCTGCAGAGGCCGTCTCAAGTGGCGCCTCCCAACCAGTTTGTGAAGAAACTGGAAGGTAGACCCCACTCGGGGCTGGCAGGGGCATAGCTATAAGAAAAACAAACAAAAGCCCACCCGTACAGGGCAATGAAAAAACGAAAATACGACGAAGAAGAAGAAAGGTAAGCTAATTATTACAAATATTCAAAATATGGGAGTCCCGTCGATGCGGAACCTCCCAGAGGTTTGAAGTCTTGATCCCTCCACGCGAGGGCACAACAAGGACATCAAAGAAATAAAAAGGTGTAACTCCAAGGAGCCTGGTCAGGGGCGGCGCCGTCCACCGGGTTGCCCTCCGCGTCGGTTCCGGGCGCCAGGCCGTTGGCGAACTGCTCCGCAGGGGCCCTGAGCTCCTCGGCCATGGTGTCCAGAGCCTCCGAGGTGAACTCGTTGGGGAAGCCGGCGGCCATTCTGTCGAAGCGGATCCCGTCATAGTGGGAGCGCACCAACGTGAAGGCCTCCTGGACGCCGCGCACCAGCGACTGCTTGGAGAGGGCTCCGATCCGCGCCGGGGCGAGGTCGAGCTCCGCCAGGAGACACGCGGGGTTGCCGCTGACCGACACCTCCAGGGCATCCAGCATCCCGAGGGCTACGGCGCATAGTTCACCGCAGCACTCCGCCGCGCGGTGGAGGTCTTCGGGGAGCCGCTCGATGTCCTCGGACAGAGGGAACCCGAGCCTCGTCAGGACCGCCCCCGCCGCGTCACGCAGCATCCCGAAGCGCGACAGCAACGTGTTGCGATGGGTGATTCCATCCAACACACGAGACTTGAGCGCTGCAAAAGAATGAGATCACGGTTAGACAACAAACAAGCATATGATAATGAAGGCTGAGCAAGAGACAGAGATGGAGAACGTATCCTCGACCTCTGAGTCCTTCTCTTCTAAGGACTTGCGCGCCGCGGATAGGGAGGCCTCCAAGGACTCGGCACGCCCGGTGGCGGTCTGCGCCTCGGAGCGAAGGTCGGCGACGAGCTGGCTAAGCTCAGCGCATGCCCCCTCGGCGTCCTCCTTGGCGTTCACCGCCTGGTTGTGCTCCCTCTGGGCGTCGGCGCACGCCTGGACCGCGGCAGCCCTCTCCTCCCGAAGGGAACTGAGCTAGGCTTGAAACCCTGGAAGGGCGGCAAGCAAGATCATCATCGAGCCAATTCGAGCATTCGAAAAGACAAGTGGTTAAGAAGCGGAACGAACCGCTGCGGACGTCGGAGGCGTCAGTGCGGAGGCGGCCCAGTTCGGCGCGCAGCACCGCGAGCTCCTCCTGGTGCGCCGCAGCCTGGGAGGCCAGCTCACGCTCCAGCTCCGAGATTCGACGGGCGCTGCCCGCAGCCTCGTCCCTCGACGCGTTGGCAGCGTTCCACGCCCCGCGAGCTTGGTCGATCGACTCCCGTTCGACGGTCCGGGCCCGGGAGAGCGATAGCAGTATCGACTAAAACGACCAAACAGCCCAGTCAGGGCGGCGACAGGGTCAGACCTGGAAAGCAATCGTGCGACAAACAAAGACGAAGGGATGGAGTAGATCACGTACCTGGCTCGACGGGTTCGCAACGGAGCGGAGCGTCAGGGCCATCTGCAGGAGCGTCGCGGGGAAGGTGCGCATCTGCTGAAGAGCCTCCAGCCACGCGCCGGCCTGCACAATGTGCTCGGGATCGACCGCGGGTTCACTTAGGGCAGGGTGGGTGACCCCCTGGCCGCCACCCGACCCCGAGGCCTCCACTGGCGCGGCGGTGGGTGGCGATGCTAGCACCGACACCAGCGTCAGTGCCGACAGTACCGTGGGAGGCCCTGCCTCGGAGCGTGCCAGTGCCTCCGCCTCGCCGAAGAGGTCCTCCATCGACCACCGGCTCACCTCCATGCCCTCTCTCAGGTTCACTGAGAGGGGCTCGGAGGTGGTCGGCACGGACAATGGAACGGTTGGCGCCTCCGCGGGGACGTCCACCATCACGCCCTCGACAGGCATCCCAGCAGACGGGGGTGGTTCCACGACGATCGCGGTAGGGCCCACCCCTGGCTCTTCACCGGCCGCTACCCCCGCGGGTGCGTCCACATCCATCACCTCCGCCGATTCCGCGGCCTCCCCTGCCACGGGCGACGAGGCCAGCACATAGGAGACCCCTGCCCCGACCAGGGAAGACAGGGCAGGCGGAGATGGAGCGGCGACCACCTGCGCGGACTCCACGCTCGCCGTGATGGACGGGGAGTTCCCAGGGGCAGGGGCTAGGACCAGCCCCTCAGCCACGACTGGGCTTCGATCGGCACGTCGAGCCTCGGCGGCCACCCTTGGCTCCGAGGAGTCAGGGGCGGTCACAAGTGGGCGTCGCGACGAAGACGCTTCACCGGTGTGGAGCCAGGACCCGACTCCTGGCCGGCCCGGCTGCAAAACACAATGACGATTCTAAGAGACCCTATCGACATGAGCCACGAAAACAAGACACGACAAGCGAGGAAACGCCGACGAACCTGCTCGACGTCCCGGGGCGGCGAACCGACAGCCGCACCGGCCTGGAGGAGGTTGGCCGCACGCGGGACGCCCCCGCCGGTGGGGCACCCAGAGGAGAAGCGGGGAGCTCGTCCACGATGATGGGTGTGAGCTGATGCTCGCCGTGCGCCGGGGGATCCACCGCGATGTAGTCCTCCACGGTGTACTCTAGCACCATGGGAGAAGAGCCTCCGGGGTTCTCCTCCTCGTCGCACGAGGAGGCCAGGTCAGACCCGATCTCCTCTCCTCGGTGCTCCCTGCGCTCCCTCTCACGCCTCTGCTCCTTGCGCCTGAGGCTCTTCTTGGCTTCCTCCCTCTTGCGCTTCCGAGCGGCCTCCCAGGCCTTCCGGTTCCTCCGCCGCGCCGCCTCACGGGAGAACACCTCCTCGAGGACGACCCCCCTCGAGGCGCGAAGACCCCTAGGGGCCTCGAGAGACTGCGGGGTGAAGACGACACGTTGACCCACAAAAAGGAAGACATAAAAAGACTAAGACAGAAAGCGAGACATGTTGGGAGAGTGTGACTTACGAGGTCCACAGCCCCGGGCCCCGGAAGCATCGATGGCTGACCCGAGATGGGGATCAACATGGAGGTGGTCCGCTGTGAGTCGACGAGCTCCGCCAGCCGCGCCCGTATCTCGTCCTCCGAAGGGATAACGTGCGACACGAGGCTGGCGCGGAGCTCCGCCTCGGATGTCGTGGGGAGCATCTCGAAGAGGCGCAGGGGTCGGGCCATGAGCGGGGCAACGCGGCGCCGGTGGAAGGCCTCCGCGATACCAAGGCCGGTGAGGCCGCTCAACCGGAGCTTGGCGAAGCATGCGAGGTGCTCCGTCAGCTTCTTGCGGGCAGCGGCCTCGGGGCCATACTGCCAGTGCGCCAGCTCCTTGGCCGGCGGCGAGCTTGTGGGCTCGAACGGAGGAAGGGCAGCCTCCGCGTGGTTCTTGAGGTAGAACCAACCTTTGTTCCAATCCTTGTTGGAACCCCGCAGCTCGGAGCGTGGGAACTTGTCCACGCAGGACTGCTTCGCCTGTAGCGAGCAGTATCCCTACGGGGCCAGGGCGCCTTGCACGCGAACGAGCGCCGCCTTGAAGAAGAGGAGGAAGAGGTTGAAATCTGGGTCGATGCCCAGATGCCCTCGCAGAGGGCCACGAAGTTGGCCAGCTCCTGAACCCCGTTCGGGGCGAGGGCGTGGAGCTCCACCCCGAAGTGGTGAAGCACCTCGCGGACGAAGCGGTGAGCCGGCACGGCGAAACCATGGACATGGTACGCCATGAAGCTCACCACGTACCCCGCCGGCGGCGACGGGGTCTTGTGGGAGGAGGGCGGAGAGATCCACTCCTCCCGCTCGGTGCGCGAGCAGAGAAGCCCTCGAGTCACGAGCGACTCGAGTGTGGCCTCGGACGCGGTCGACCGCACCCATGGGCGAAGCTGCGCTGAGGAAGAAGAACCCCTGGTGGCCATCTTGACGGTGGAGGACTTGGGGAGAGGAAGATTGAAGATTAGATTGAAGCAAGAACGGAGGACAAACGGAAGCAAGGAGGCAAGAGCTGTGCGATGGAAGGCGAAAAGCGTGCCCTGTCACGCCGGCGTCCTTGAATATATAGGGGCGGCGGGGTCGCGGACTGCCACACTGAGGGGTCGCATGACCGAGCGCTCTCTGCCCTCGGATTAAATCTGACGGCGTAAGGTGCGCCAGACGTGCGCGCGTGGCACGAGGAAGCGGAATAGGGCATTAACTGCCCACCACGCCCGCACGCCTCGTTGGGCCCACCACGACCGCAGGGTCGAGTCCGAAGCCTGACCGCCGCGTCGCGTCGTACTCGATGGCGAGTCTGTTCCCATCTACAACTGGTCGGACCACCGCGATTCGTGGGCCCAGCTAGATCTCTGCGATCTGCCTGTTCACGGCCGCGCACAGCTGGGCTCAGGCTGACGCCTCGTAAAGGGGACCGTGACCCCCGTGACGTATTGGATGCCGGGCCTCGCCGTCGAGGCGTCGCCCAAGTCAGACTCCAGGAATTCCGGAGGACGCCAGGAATTTGTGAGAACGTAGAGGGAAAGAAGGGCCTCCCTATGGAATCCAACTCCCCTGAGGAAAAGGAATGACCTCGCACACGAGTCCTTGACTCCTCTGCAAGGTCGGGGGCTACTATGGAGGTCATGGATTAGGGGGCCCACTGTCAGTACGCCAGCGAACGGCGTGTTAACAGAAGAAGACCCTGGCAACTCCAGCGATAAACTGGTCGGAATGTTCCGTCTCGCCCGACCCTCCGAGGGTTCCGAGGGCGCGTGGACGGGAGCTCCCCGCTTCACCCGGCCTTAGCCTGCTCCGGACGACCCGTGGGCCGGAGGGGTCGGGCGCGTCCGTCTCGCCCGACCCCCGAACCCAGGGTCGGATCGGCAGACCCCCGCGAGGGGCCCTGCCAGTCGATAAATACTCACGACGGAAAAGGGGGAGGACTCTCTAAGACCCTCCCCAAGTCAAATCTGACTTGTGCGGAGGAAGGCGTGCGACTAACGCTTTCTCCCGACCAACACCCGAGATCACCTGCTCACCTGCCATCTGCAAAAGCTGATCTGCAGCCCTGCGCAAGGAAAAAGGGCAGCTGCATGCATGCTCCCGCGCTAAAAGCCAAGGAGGAAGCTACCGGGAAATTGTGGATGGGAGGGATGAGGACACGCGGCGATCAAGGAAGGGGTCGCCAAGACGCACTAGGCCGACAATGCACAACCGCCGGGGGCATCCGGCCCTCGGGGGTATATAGGTAAAATAACGTTGTAAAGTTGTCCTCTCCTTGGACTATAAAAGGGGAGGGTGTCCCTGCGAGGGAGGGGGAGAATTCCTTTTCGATCTCTAGAGCACTAAGTCCCCTACACGCACACTTCACACACAAGGCTAGAACCGGCCTTCGCTGTAACCCGCCGCCAAGAGAGCAATACGATTTGGAGCTCGTTTCACTGGACGTAGGGATCGCTCCCGAACCAGTATAATCCTCTTTGTCTTGCGTCTATTGAACCATTCTCCACCGAGACGTGCGTGTTATGTGATCGACACTCGCCGGCGTGAGGTACCCCGTGTGCCACCCGCCGACACCTAGCATATTATATTGCTAATTCATTTTATCAATGAGTTTACTTATTTGTTTGATCAAAACATAATAAGTTAAACAGTAGAAAGATCCATCACTTTTTGCTCTTTAGACAAATAGTATTTTCTAAATTCTTTATCTACCTTAGCTCTCAATTAACATATGCTTTAGGATCAAACTTAGCATAGGAAGGCAAATAGTGAATGGCGTCCTCAACCTGAAAGGTAGTTTTGTTGGCTCAACAATTTTCATATCAACTGCAATGATTAATGGGAAACATGAAAAAAACACGACAATATGTATGCTCCAATCAACTACTAAGATGTGGTTGTTATAGCTCTCTTAATTTAGCTATTCAAATGAGATCTTACAAGTTCTAACTAAGCAAAATAGGAGGAGATGGCAACCAACAAGACTGCAACCGTGGAGAAAAGTGTATCGGTGCCACGGCAGCAATAGTTGTCAAGTTGTAATCGAATATGTAGAGCTGGAGGTGGGTTGAAGTAAGAAAGTATCAGTACCACGCTAGTTGCACACGGAAGCTAAATATCGTTCAACGGTGGTGTTGCGCTGGTCCCAGGCTAGAACGTGCTAGAGACGCGAGCCTCACAAACAAGACACTGAACTACTGCAAAGACGTACCACAAGTAGAGGAATAGCACCAAAAGAAAAACATGTTGTTTTATTCTTTCTCTTTCTTTTCTTTGTCTTTTTATTTCATCATTTTCTTTCTTTCTCTTCTGTTTTTTTTTCTTTCAAGCAGTGCAAACCTGAAAATTTACAAGAAAAGGGCAAGCTACTAACAGCAATCAAATGCTCCTTTGGGAAGGGTAATCCATCAGCAAAGTCAAAACAAAGGGTTGTATTGGGAAACCAACATAAGTGCAAATCTCCAGGGCAATTGCAACGTGCTCACAATAAATTTTAGTGTGAGGTTGGATCCATTAAAAAGCACATGAAAAAAAAACTTTCAAGGTTGTACTTAAACTCCAACTGAACTCCAAAAGGAATTATATGGAACTTATTATGTTTCCTTTTTGTAGATGAAAGGATGGACATGGACAACATTATGGTGCTGAACAAAACAAAGATATTTGGAAAACTCTGATTCGTGGACAGTAATAAAGAAACCCTAATATGCAGTGGTAATATAAAGCGTGACAAGAACTCGAAACTTTAAACAACTAGACGCTAAGACCAGTAAGTCGACACAAACCGATGCAACCAAAAACTCAGCAAGTCCCAACTAAGCTCTAAGCTACTAGTAAACGAATCAAATGTTTATACTTTATAGCATTATGGACAAACTAATCTAGTAAATTTGTTTGGCTTTTCTGGAGGATATTAAAAACAACAAAGATAGTAAAGTCTCTTACTGATACACATTGCTCTAATTACTAACTCATTTGAACCCGCTAAATGGTTTGTTCTCAATCTTTCGATGAGAGGTGGATAATTTTGATTTGAACTAGAGAGACATTCATGGCCTAACTAAGGATATTGTGTCTTAGCAACCGACACACCAACTCTAGCGGTTGTTCAATGTTTTGTGGAGCATGATCAACCAAACTACTAGGGCCATGTTTGGCTGGCTGGGATGGTTCCCAGCCAGCGCTAAACCTCGTAACTCACCTCAGCGCATTCAGCGGCGCTGGCTGGGAACCAGCCCAACAAGCCAAACAGGTTGTAGAGTAATTCCTGTAAGTTATCAAAGAATAAGCAAAAACAAGTAGAAAAGGAAACTCAATTTTAGACCTAGAGAAATAATACGCAATATGAAATTACAAAGTCGGGATTCAATTGAGTAGAATGGATGGTCTAGCCCACACATGCATCTACAAGGAAGATGCAATGGCTAAACTTTCATCTAAACAAAACAAGATCTATTTGTGGTGGATATGGAAGTATGAGAACATGCTGTAAAATGTTTCTTAGTATGAGAACATGTTGTAAAAATGAGGAGATTTAATTGTGTACCGAACTCGAGTAATAAATCTGAGTTTAAATCTTTGATTTAATAACTAAATGGTAAAGGTTGTTTTTTCACATGGGATTTGAATGTTAATAAGAACCTTTCTAAAAACCTACCTAAAAATATTTTGTGAAGTAATGAAGTTACTAACCTTATATGTACACCATCAACATAAAAAAGAAATTTGGTAATGCACCTTTCCAACCATACTTTTGTGAAGAACTTGAGCTCAACAAGAGTATCGAACTTCATTTTTTTGCTTAATCTCTGGGGTCACACTGTATGGCAGATCTTCTGCGTGCACCAAGGTGGTCTCGCAAATAGCTTTGTCGACCTTGCTTATGTCTTTGTCATTGGGAATAGGTGGCATCTCAACATGACATTGCTTCAGCATATGGATCTCACAAGCTGTGTAAGTCAAGGAGCCAAGCACATGACAATTGTCTGCTATATCATGCACGACAGTGGGGTTCTCATCGAGAGTAGTTGTGTTGCCCTGCGGGCTTCTTCATACACTACAGTGTTCACATGAGTCGATTCTTCTTCAGATTCTGATTCATCTAATTTGGACTCACCACCAGCATCCCCGCCTTCGGAACCCTCATATATGTCATCATCATCCATCTCTGCTTCTTCCCTTCAAATGTATCATCAGGGAAATTATCATGCGTCACGGCTACGCCGAAATGACCATCAAACGACTCTATTTCATCCATCTCGAATGTCTCCTCAGGAAAGAGTCATTCGCAATGTCTACATCAAATTCACCATCACCCCTCTCTGTTTCCTCCATCTCAAATATCTATTGTTGGCTTCCACCCAAACCAAGCTGTGAGATTGATGAATATTGTGTACCACCCTGAGGCGCAACCTAAGTCACAGGGAACGGGGAACGGTGCCGCGTTCCTCGTCCCGGGAACGTCGTTCCCGTCCCGGGAACACGGAACCATTTTCGTTCCCGTAGTGTTTAAAATCACTTTTAAGTAGCGTACCACGTCCCGTGTTCCACGTTCCTGTTCCATCGTTCCGGGAACTTTTGTGACTAGGGGCGCAACATTACCGGTGGTCCTACGACTGATATTAACCACCACCTCTAAGCAAGCAACGCTTGTTTTTTCAACTAATCTCTTATATTGATCCCATTGAAACTCGGTTGCCAAGTCCACAAGAGCGTAATGAGCTCTACCTCTACCACAATCAACACGGCCTCTCAAGCTTATCTCATCATCTACCCACATCTAAAATTTCTCTGTGCGCCATTAACTATCTCTTGCAAAGACAGGGCAACTTCAAACATTTCTGTGACCACTTTCACATTCTCAAACTCAAAAAACTCTTTCACAACCCCCATCCCCCACATGGAATAAACTAAATAAACAAACCATATACAAAATAAACATTCATACAAACATTAGACCAACAAAATGTGAATTACATAAACATTAGACTAAATATACACTAAACCCAATTACTTCAACAACATCCTACAATAAAAGATTGCAACTAGTTCTACACGTTAAAATCGCTGGCAGAGGCTAAACCACGTTTGAGCTAACCATCACATCGCAAGAAACAAACATATAAATTAGGAAAAATTTTCAATCTCTATCCAAGCCTTCAACACCAAATAACCTAGCCATATCTATCAAATGTGACGATAGAAGAAGGGATAAAGGGAGATACATTCACGAGAGGGAGAGGATCGATTTCCCCTACTTTCCCAACCAAAATCCGGCGGATTTGGCCAGAGTTGGGGGTGGCGGCGGCGACCGACGACGAGTGGAGCTCGGTTCTGTTTAGGTGGAGGAAGAAAGGAGGAGGAGGAGGAAGAAAGGAAGGTCCGCACACACCTTTACTCACGCCCTCTCGTGCCACCGCCTGGCACGGCAGGCTGCATGCAGCGTGGGCCCACCAGCCGCCACGCTGGAACACGCTGGCCTCCTGCATCCAGCTTGGCATATCTGCCGCACCGCATGCACTGGCGCAATAGCGTGTTCTGCCACGCTAGTTGGTCTAGCGCAGGCAAACCAGCTAGCTGGTGCAAATATTTCCCCGAGCGGGCTGTTAATAAAGTACAATTAAAAAATGGTTAAAAATAAAAAACAACGGGGAGGATGGGCACAAGGGTGGGGGCATCATCGGCTAGGTTGATGGGCCAGGTCATGGCGGGGCGACGACAGCGGGATTAGTGGCTGGCCCGAGCGGGCCTAGCACGTCCATGCATAGGGATGGGGGAGGGGCAAGGCGACAACACAGAGTGGGAGGCGGCTATAGGAAGAAGGTGAGGAGAGGGAAAGAATAAGGTTGGAGGAAGAAAGTAGGAAGATGAGGGAGAGGGAGGCGGATCTAGGTTGCCACAATTAGATGCAACTTAGTTTGGTTACGAAGGGTTATTGATACATAAACTAAATCTAAACCAGTTTTCGAGAAGAAAGATAAATTATTTTAATAATTAAATAATTCTACATAATTAAAGATTTAGTTAAATTTTAAAAAAGCGTATAAAATATACTACCATTCCTAACTCTAAGTTGGCACCCAATGGAATATTGCGACGGCCTCTAGCGGCACGGGTGCTGCGCAATAACTCGGGATCTGTGTTTAGTTAAAAATATTTTTTAACTTTTCTATTCATTCCTTCACAGAACATGTTTTTCAGAAAATTTATTTTCCAACTCTCTTATTTAAACCCTTCACAGAACACGCTTTTTAGAAAAAGTTTTCTTTTTACTTTTAAAACCGAACACAACCCAACACGTAGAATTTACAGCTGAGCTGCGAGGGAGCTTGTCGCGGCCTCTATCGACTAGCTGGGGTCGCGCGCTAAGGCTTCCTTGGCCGGCTGATCAATAATTTAGGTCCAGTGAGGAATAAATAAACAGAGAGTGACAGATAGGCCACACGTAATCAATAAATATGCATTGGCCTACAACGAATAGACAAACTATTTTAGCATTGGCCTACAACGAATAGACAAACTATTTTATCAGTTTAGTTGGACTCTAATTTTATATCTAGATTACATGGATGGTCATGTCTATCCTTGTCTCAACTATTAAACTTGCTAATGTAAATGGAGTGTAAATGGGCGCGCTCCTCCTAGAAGAATGTAAATGGCGCAGTCGGGCATGGCGTTCCCTACGCGGCGGTGCCGTCCTAGCATTTCCGGAGCAGCAGTAGTGTGCAAGATAAAATCACATGTATGGACATTAGATACTCTCAAATTAAAATTTATAAATCACATGTACCGAGACACCTTATCTAACTTGTCTCCAGCGACGATCGTTGGCAAGTATACAGTATGACACGTATTGTATATTTATAACGGAAATAAAATATATGAATTGAACACAATCCATAACGACCCATGCGGTAAACACTCGCAACTGACAGACCAAACGTTCCATCTGATACCGGACTTCCAAGTTCCAACAAAATCAAGCCCAGACCTGACCAAATCCAGACGCTAACCCTGAGCTGGAACAACAACCTTGAAATGAACAAATGGAGCCACTCAGACACGAGCGCACTTTGGAAGAAGACTGGATAACTATGCGCTGACTCACCCCATAGGTTAGCAGCATATTTCATGGCTGACCGCAACAAATTCCAAACTTACACTTGGGAGGATGGACAACTGACTCGCCACCAAGCAGATCTGCTAGGCGGTGACAGCTATGACAACTACTCAGAGGGGGTTGCCTCGGCTTTGCTTTGTATCTCCTTGCCAGATTCGGCGGATTCTGCCTTCACACTTTCCTGAGATTTACTCTCGCTCACAGTGAGCTTCTCCAGCAAGCCTGCACTAGATGCACCACCTTCAGTTTCCTTGACGTCACTGCTTGCAAGAGACTCGGCTATCTCTTCAACCTGGTCCTTGAACTTCTTGCAATCTATAATGAGATCAAAAGACACTTGAAGTAAGCAAAATGTAATCAAATTTTGCAAGAGTATAGAACACTGACTTAGGAATTTGGCAACGAAAGAAGGATATAAGTCTAGGTAGTTCCCTAGGAGCATTCCACATAGCAAGTGCGATAGCCATTGACTAGCAGGAAACAGAACGCAGAAATATGCATCTTTCTAAACAGACTTATCAAAACATCTATAGACTCCATTTGATCACATTCTAGGAGAATATGGTATCATGATTTATATACTGTACTAAAATTGTGAAGGGCGCCTCTGAACCAGAGGAAGAAAACACAGCAGAAGATAGCACTAAAACTGACCCAAAAAACTAAGGTCACGTTTGGGAGCCCGCCAGACATCGCCACACCAACCTGTGGCGCCGCCGAAACTGTGGAGGCAAAATTTTGGGTCACAACCGCAACACCAAAATCAACCGGAGACTGCTGTGGCTGCAGCAGACTATTTACCAACCAAACAGAGTGTTAAAAGCTGTGGTGCTGCCAAAATTTGCCTTGGTGAGTGGTGAAAAATCAAACATCCCCTAACATTAGGTTGTAACTAACATAAACTGGGCTACTTAGGAAGTTAACAGTAAATATATTGCTAATCGCATTTAACAGAATTATCACCAAATTGAGGCCAACACAGCACATATGAGAACATGCTTATTCACACTTAACAGTTGAAGGACTAAAATCAATGTGTGTTGCTGTCTGAAGGAATGTAACTACGAGAAAGAACTACCAAAAAGGAGATAATTATGTAAAACCCATTTTCCTGAAGTCTACTGTAATAGAAGTACAGAATTGAGTTAATGAGACATTCTTACAACTACAGGTTGGCAACGGGCTACTACCAGACTTTGATGATTAGTTGTATATCAATATGTGCCTCTGGAAACCTTTATACGAAGAAATTAACTACCATTAATTAGAGGCTAGGCTGGTACGCTTATAGTCTCATACGCAACAATATGGTTATTTAACAATGTAGATGTGACATCAGGTTTGGGTTTACAATGTGGAATAGCCCAGGAATTAAAAAATTAAGAATAATGTTTTATGGAAAAAAGAAAAGATATTCAGGCCCAGTACAGTAGGAGGCAAATACACTAGAAGCCCAAGGCTTGTTAAAACTAACATGTTGCGACTTAGAACTAGATGATGCAGACTAGACATTAGGAATTTCAAACGACCAACTAGTAAAACGGTACCATGCAGATGTGCCATCAAAGGATAAGTTGTGCAAAACAATGAACTCAGATAGATTGTAATCAATTGACATGATCAACCCTTTCAACCCATCCACTGAACCCATTGCGCTGCGGTGATGTAATCAATTGACATGATCAGTCTTCCTTGTAGCAAATACAATTTGGCCTTGTGTGATGTTTACTATTTATGATATACTAAAGCGCAGGAACAGATCATCTAATTTATGCATAGAGGCCAGAAAATTAAGCACCCCTCATTTGTCAACAATATTCTGACAAAATGAACAAACTTCCTCCTTCAGCATCAACTGTTAGAGGCCTTGGATTGTGAAAACAGTTTATAATATACCAAAAAGCAGGCCCTTTATTCTGGTAATCTATTAATCCGGTCACTTTGCATAAACAATTAAGTGGACAGCATTAGTTCTTGCAAGCAGCCTATTATCAGTTTATAACGACCTAATATGCCTAGTTTAAGAACACATCGATTTAAATTAAGAACAATGAGATTCAGAAGTTGTGTCAAATAACCAGTCGGGGAAAGAAACAACCAGGTGACCGGGGTAGAAGAACTCACTCTCAACGGAACCGAACCGGATAGCAAACATCTCCTCCTTCAGCTCACCGTCAGCGAAATCCAAGGCATGCCACACGCACGACTTGTCGCTGCCGGCGTGCTCCTGCATCTTAGTGGTCGAGACAACTGCAAACCCAGCACGCGGCATCAGAATCACAGCTATTTGGGATCAATTGATCAAACAACAGCTCGAAGTAAATTCCAAGGTTGAGCTTCGAATAGAGAGGAGGGGATACCGAGGTGGTTCGCGCAGATCTTGAGCGTCTTTGCCTGACGCATGACGAGGCGGACCTTGCCGGTCTCCTTGTGTTTAAGCAGCTTGACGGTGCCGGTGCCCCGCTCTTTCCATTGGTTCCCATCCTTATCGAATCTGTAGAGTTTTGCCTTCCTGCAAAGGCCAACACACCCAAATCAGCACCAAATCGAGCCGGCGAGAGCAATCGCCTGCACCAAGGATCAAAGGAGGCATCTCACATGTCGAGGAGTGCATCCTCGTCCTCCTCCCCGGTGGTGACGGCGACCTCCTCGAGCCGGACGATTGGGGCCACCTGGGCGCCCGTGTCCTCCTCCTCCCCCGCGGCGGCGGCGGCGGAGGCGCCCTCCTCCTCAGTGGCCTCGGGGCGCTCGACGACGGGCTCCTTGTCCGCCATGGAGTGGATGATCCCCGCGCTTCTCGATTCGATTCGAAGAGGACGCGACGGCTGAAGGGGGACGGGAACGGGAAGATGCCTCCAGAAGCTTTGGGGGGAGGGTTGGCTGCGCCGCGTGCTAGGGTTTTTGTGCTTGAAGAGGCGCCGCCAGGGAGGATGGGTCCCACTGGCAGAGAAATAGGGTTGGGCTGCTCGGGTTTTTTTTTTTCCTTGGAAACGATGGGCTGCTCGGTTGTGCTTCTTGGCCAGGAATAACTGATTTTTCTTTGGGCTCGTATGATTTTGGCCACGAATACAGTTTGTAGTCCCAGCCTCCATATCCAGATTGGTGGCAACTTTTTTACGGGTATTAACTAGGAATCCCAATTACAATCAAGTTCTTAGAGGTGGGCGACCCACGCAGGCCACGCACTACTTAACTACGAGTACATCTTTACTCAACTCAGATCTATTGGATAATTGAGCTAACTCATCAGCCACAAGATTGCGCTCTCTCTCTTTACCTGGATTACCTTCCATTCTTCCAACATCTTCGGGTGCTCGCGCGTTTCATCAATGATGAAGCCAAGCTGACTAATCGGACTCTCCCAGGAGTGCATGGGCCAAGCGAGCACAATCCATCTCCAGTACAACACTTCCTGGGTCCACTGCGCCGCCAAACGAACCCCATGAGACAAGCATTAGCCTCAGCTTCAACAGCATCTGACCATCGATGAAGTTCTTGACAGGCCGCAAAGAGAACCCTCCCCTTGTTATTACGGGCAACCATGCCGCACCCCGTCTGGGCCACAAAGGACCCATCAATATTAACTTTGGTCCAGCCTTCCATCAACACCTTTGACAAGACATGAATACCAAGGCAATCAACTTTTTAAGTAGAAATGACCAAAGTACCTTTGTAAAGTATATTTTTGGATTTCTAGAACATTTCTATAACGCAATAGATCATGCTACGGAAAATGTGATGTGTCAAATCTCTACTCCTAAAAGGAGTGTAGAGGATGTCGTGTAGCGCTTCACCGTCGGTTTCACCATCCCGCGTTGTCCGCCTCCCCCCTCAAGCGTCACCTCCGTCTCTCCGCAATCTTGCATCATCGACTCCCCCGCCTCCGCTCGCCCGCCTGTCGCCACGCGCCACGCGACGCCTTCCTCCTCGCTCCCGTCTGCCATCTCCGCACTCCCCTCCGCAATATCCTCCAATCCACCATCGTGAATATCATCCGGCCCTACCCGCGCGCAGCCGTCATGCCTTCCACCCCGGCCATCGCAGCCCACGGCCTCACTTCCCGCCGAGAAAATTGCATATTTGACACTTGAAATAACGCACTTCGCTATTTTAGGACTCGAAACATTGTACACGTAAAAATGACACTCGAAATGTTAGCTTTTTTATTTCCATGACATTTCGGATATTTTTTCTCTTTTTTGATCGGAATACATATATTAGAGACCTTTCTTGATTTCCACGGCTGCTTGCCCTCTGTGCTGCCGCTGCTGGCTGCATGCCGTGCTAGGTAGTAGGAACCCAAAGCGCATCAGTGGAACAGTTCGCTAGCTGCTTCTTTCATTTTTTATACTCAGATTTAGTCATGATCAAAGACACATGTCGCGATTCAGAGGCAAAGTACAGGTGGTGTTGGCCACAAAGAGAACTTAAGTGCAATAATCTCGATGCACAATTAAGATCATATTTAAGTGCAGAAAAGTTCATCTCACAAATCCACGAATTTAGCCTAAGGCTATTCCCAACCCTCCATGTAGGATGGTTTCCATAGCATTAATTAGGATGCCACATAGAACATTTTGCTTATGTGTCACTCTAATAAATAAGAGAGAGAATGAGAAAAGCAAGAAACTGGGTCTTGCATGAGACCCAGTGTCTACACGAGAACCTATGCAATAGACACTACCAAGTTATGCATTTAGGGAGTATGGTGTCTTCATAATAAATGTGAAACAAATATGATTGGTGAAGAGAATATGGAGTAAGTTTATTAGGGTCCCACACCAAGAAACCATAGGTTGTGGAGTATAGTTTCTATGGTAGTGTCTTGATGATATGGCAACATAGACACTCTCTATAGACACTATGGGTTGGAAATAGCCTAACCAGGTTGGGGACAACCGGTGCCTGACCTACGGTGTCCATGGCACAGCCAGCCAGCACCTCCCCTAGAGCGTCCAGGCCAGGCTGGGCTGCGGCGGCTTGTCCGGCAGTGACGGCGGCTCCTCCATCCAGTGGTCCGACGGGCGGCGGGATCGAGACGAGATCTCTCGTACAGTCGTACGTGAATAGAGAAACAAATCTCTACATGAACAGGCTTGTAGAAGGAATAATCGTCATTGGTGCAATCAAATTAGGAGAGGATAAAAGTGTATTTGTAGGCCTCTAATATATCTATTTGGACTTAAAAAGGAGAAAAAATACCCAAATGTCATGGAAATCAAGAAGTTAACGTTTCGAGTATCATTTTTACGTGTACAATGTTTCGGGTCATAAAACTACGAAGCGCATTGTTTTGAGTGTCAAATATGCAATTTTGTCCTTCCCGCCGCCAAGCGCTTGTACGGTCGTGCTAGCGCATGAAGGAGGAGCACTCCGCCTGGCACTCCGACGCCGCAGCAGCTGCGGAGGCCGCGAGGTTGACGGTGCTCAAGAGGCATCAACTCCCCACGCGCATAGGGATCCGCATCGGCCCCCAGATCCCTTGCGTCTCTCCACAACGGCGCCGTCAGCCATCCATGAAGCCGCCGTCGCATGGCCAGATCCCTCACGTCGCGCAAATAGACGGCGGCACTGCCGCCCCTTCCCAACGACACTACGGTTCACGACGTCAGCGACCACTACAACTACTTCCCTGCCAGCGCCGGCGCCACCCCCAACACCAAGAGTAACAACAGTAAGTCCGTCAATGAATGCTACTTCAAGAAGGCCGCCGCCGTCGCCCACGACAAGAAGAAAAGTGCTAGCAACGACAACGGCAATGGCGTCGACAAGAGGTTCAAGAGCCTGCCGGTGTCGGACCCTCGGAGGCGCTGCTAGGGGCGAGGCCATCAGCGAGTACATCTGTCGGAGAGCACCGGAGAAGTGGTCGCCGGTGATGGAGAAGAAGCACTGAACACTGTGAATTTGGTGCTGCAAAATACGGGCAGCTTTTCTTGTGTATTGAACATCAATTTAAAGACTAGGCTAACTAGAAGATAGGCAGCTAATCCGCTGGAACGTGCGGCAAGCACTTTGCTACTTGACCATGCCATCCCATGGCCACGTACCACCGCACGAAGTCCTACAGACTCGGTCACACCCCCGCATGAACCGGCATGCGTCAGGTTTACAAGAACGTGTACTGACAAGCTAAAAATAGAGAGTCTAATTATGTACAAGGTGATCCATTGAGGTTTAATCTAACATTTCCCCCCCTAAGCCTTAATCAGATCACCTGGAAGTGTGTTGACGCCGACCTTGGCACGCAGCTCCTGAAAGCAAACGCGCCCAAGCGCCTTGGTGAGTATGTCACCGAGTTGGTTCTCCGTTAAGATGTGACTGATGTTGATGCTTCCCCTGTCATGAGCCTCACGAATGAGGTGATAAAGCACCTCAATGTGTTTTGATTGGTCGTGAAAGACAGGGTTCTTCGCCAGTGCAATAGCAGACATGTTGTCCACCTTGAGTTCTGGTGCTGTGACCTTCTCACCGATCATGTCACTGAGAAGCCGAGCAAGCCAAATACCTTGACACGCAGCGATGGCTGCTGCGATGTATTCCGCTTCGCAGGAGGATAGGGCCACAACCTTCTGCTTGGCGGACTACCATGTGATTGGACTGGAACCAAGGAAGAAGATGACTCTGCTGGTGCTCTTCCGGGTGTCGATGTCGCCCGCCATGTCGGAGTCGTTGTACCCGATCAGCTTTGCATCATCCTTCATCCTTGAGTAGTGAAGACCATGGCTGCGTGTGCCTGCGACATACCGGAGTACGCGCTTCACAGCAGAGAGGTGGTCCTCATGTGGTTCCTCCATGAACCGACTCAGGAATCCCACCGTGAAGGCAAGATCCGGCCGGGTGTGCACCAGATACCGCAGGCCACCAATGATCTTGCGATACTCTGTGGCATTGACCACGGGCGTGGTGCTCTTCTTGCTCAGTTTCAGGCGATGCTCCATTGGTGACAGTGCTGGATTGCAGTCAAGGAGACCAGCATGCTCCAGCAGCTTGGTGGCATAAGCGATTTGACGGAGCGAGATCCCGTTCATGTCCTGGTGAACCTCGATGCCAAGATAGTACGACAATAAGCCAAGACCACTCATACGGAATACCTCTTTCATCTCCGCCTTGAAGTCGTTGATGTCGCTGGTGTTGTGCCCGGTGATGATCAAGTTGTCGACGTAGACGCCGACGATGAGGCGTGAAACTCCTCTGGTCCGGGTATACACGGCATGCTCCGAGCAGCTCCTCTAGAAACCAAGTGCCAGTATGGTGGCGTCGAACTTGGCATTTTAGGCCCTAGGTGCCTGGTTGAGGCCGTATAGCGCCTTCTTCAGCCGCAACACCTTGTGTTCAGCGCCGTGGACGATGAAACCGGCAGGTTGGGAGACATAGACCTCCTCCATGAGCTCGCCATTGAGGAAGGAGCTCTTGATGTCCATGTGATGGACCTCCCAGCCACGGTGCGCAGCGAGTGCCAACATGAGTCTGACAGACTCCATGCGAGCCACAGGTGCGAAGACTTCATCGTAGTCGATGCCGGCGTGCCGAATGTACCCTTTCGCCACCAGTCGTGCTTTATGTCACACCACGTTGCCGAGCTCGTCGCGCTTGACCTTGTAGACCCACTTGAGACCTATGGCGCGGTGTCAGGAGGAAGCTCGACAAGCTCCCAGGTGGAGTTGTCGGTGATGGCCGTCATCTCCTCGATCATGGCCACCCTCCAGTTCGCATCTCGTCCAGCAATGGCGAAGGATGGTGGTTCCTCTGCAGATGTGCAGTGCAGCTCGTGGTTGATGGCGCGAGCTGCCAGTCCTGGAGGAGAGGATGGCCTGAGGATGTTGTCGATGCAGCGGAACTTGAGTGGAGCATCAGCATCATGGTCGTTGTCGAGGTGGAGTTCGTCGCCTGGTGGTGGAGACGCATACTCGTCGGGTGGTGCGTCTCGTTCAACGTGGACAAGCTCTAGCGTCGCGGCGTTCGTCCTGGGTGGCATGTCTCCGGGCGCGTGTTCCACCATGTGCTCGACGAGGAAGGGCTCCGAGCTGGATCTGGAGATGTTGTCCTGGCTTCGTCGAAGATGACGTCGCGCGAGATGACGACGCGTTGAGAGTTGGGGTCGAAGAATTGGTACACCTTGGAGACGTTCTCATAGCCGACGAAGATCATAGGCGAGCTCCTGTCGTCGAGCTTCTTGAGCCCCGGGCGCATGTTCTTGACATGGCCAATGCAGCCGAAGGTCTTAAGGTAGTGAACGTCTGGACGACTCCCGTTCCAGGCCTCAAATGGAGTCTTGCCGTCCAGAGCGCGCGTCGGTGATCTGTTCAGAATGTGAACAACGGTGGTGACGGCTTCTCCCCAGAAGTAGTCTGGAAGCTCCTTGGCCTTCAGCATGCAGTGCGCCATGGCCAAAACGCTTTGGTTCTGGCGCTCAACCACCCCGTTCTGCTGAGGGGAGTAGGGGGCGGTGAGCTGCCGGTGCACTCCGCGTTCGGCGCAGTACCTACCGAACTCGACGGAGGTGAATTCCCCCTCCCATGATCAGTGTGGAGGGCCTTCAGCTTGCGCCCAGTCTCCACCTCGACGCCGGCTTGGAAGTTCTTGATTGCTGAGGCCACGTGATCCTTGCTGGGAAGAAGCACTAGCCACATGTACCAGCTGAGGTCGTTGACGAGGAGGAGGAAGTACTTGTTCCCGCTCGGCATCGTAGGCGTGACAGGGCCGCAGAGGTCACCGTGAACCAAATCGAGGATGTTCGCCGCGCGTCGACGAGCTTGCTCCGGAAAGGGGTTGCGGCGTTGCTTCCCGCGGCGAGGCAGGCGTTGCAGATCTGGTCCACTTGTTCCAGGGACGGCAGACCCCGGACCTTGTCGTGGTGGGCGAGGCGTCGCAGCGACTTGAAGCTGATGTGCCCAAATCGGGCATGCCAGCGCCACGCTGCCTCCTCGCCCTTGGCTGTCAGGTAGACGGGGCACCCGATTTGGAGCTCGAGATGTACAGCCGCGTCGAGGAGCGATTGACGCGAGCCAGCAGCTTGTGCCCCTGCTCGTAGATCTTGAGGACACCTTGCTCGATCTCGATGCGGCACCCAACTTCATCGAGTTGACCGACGGAGATGATGTTCGCCTGGAGACGAGGTAGGTAGTACACCCCGGTCAGCGTGCGGTGCTCTCCGTTCCTACAGTTGAAGACGATGGTGCCGCATCCTTCGATCTCCGCCACGGACCCATCCTCGAAACGAACGGTTCCACTAACGTTGGCGTCGAGCTCGGAGAAGACGCTCTTCTCCCCCGTCATGTACTCTCGTGTCCAGAACCCATCGGTGGGACTCCGTATGCGCACGGGGGCCAAGCTGGGCAAAGACGCGTTCCTCGTGGATGTCGACGCGTCGACGCAGTTGCGACGAGGTGGCGGCGGCGGTGCTCAGATCCGCCGGGGCGGAGGAAGTGGTGATAGAAGTGAGAAAATGGGACATTAGTAGAGTGGGCTCGTCTTCCTCACCTAGGGCCACATGAGCCTGTCCCTTCTTGGGCTTGTTGCCGCAGTCCCTGGCCCAGTGGCCATCCTTACCGCACTTCGGGCATGGGCCTGGTGGCGACCGTGCACGTCCGCGCGAGGACGGCTTGCCACCGCGGCCCATGATGTGTCTTCCTGTCCTTCTTGTCGATGGCGCTTGATCCGCCGTTGCCGTCGTCGTGGAGCTTGAGGTGAGCCATCCACTCGTCCTGGGTGAGGAGCAAGCGGCCGTGATCTTCGACCCGATTTCCCCGCGTCGCTCCACCGGCCTTCTGCTTCTTCTTGAGCTCCCGTTCCTCCACTTGGCGTAGTCGCCCCACCACCTCCTCGATGGAGATGTCGTCGACGTCGAGGAAGGTCTCGATGGCGATGGCGATATGTGACAGATGGTCGGGGACGAATTGAAGCATCTTCTTCATTATCTCCGCGTCGGTGACGGGATGATCTAGCACACGAATTTGGTTCGCGAGCCCGACGATCCGTAGAGAGAAGTCGTCGATCGTCTCCTCTTCCTTGAACTCGATCTCGCCAAACTGCTTCTTGAGTTGCGCGGCTTTGGAGTCGCGCACGCGTTGGACGCCGATGCGGATGGTCTTCACCGCCTCCCAAGCGGACCGAGCGGTGCGCTTGCGTGCGAGGGAGCCGAGCATCTCGCCGGGGACGGCGCGGAGGATGGCGAAGAGCGCGAGACGATCTTCGCGGTAGTCGATGATGTCCCCCTCCTCCGGCTTGACGGCGTGCCAGAGGCCTTGCGCCAGCATGTTCACCCGCATGAGAAGGGATCACTCTTGGTAGTTCGTGCGGGTGAGCATGGGGTAGATGATGCTGCCGCCGGCTTAAGGCACGATGCGCTCGATGACGGTTGTTCCGGTCCGGCGTCCGCGACGCGGTGGTGGAGAGAGGGAGAGGCGACGTCGTGGTGGCGGCGATGGCGATCGCTCGCCGATGACCGGTGCAGACGATGCGCCGGAAGCCATGGCGGCAGGAACGTTGACACGGCTCTGATACCAACTGTCGGAGATCACCGGAGCAGTGGCTGCCGGTGATGGAGAAGAAGCACTCAGAAACAAAGATGAACACTGTGAATTTGGTGCTGCAAAATGTGGGCAGCTTTTCTTGTGTATTGAACATCAATTTAAAGACTAGGCTAACTAGAAGATAGGCAGCTAATCTGCCGGAACGTGCGGCAAGCACATTGCTACTTGACCATGCCATCCCATGGCCACGTACCACCGCACGAAGTCCTACATACTCGGTCACACCCCGCATGAACTGGCATGCGTCAGGTTTACAAGAACGTGTACTGACAAGCTAAAAATAGAGAGTCTAATTCTTCGTCTGCAACAACGACACCATGGAGGATCCCACACCATGGAGGGGAACCTCAAAAAGCAGCTCTGCGGTAAGTCTCGTGATCTTGTTTGCCCAGATTGGGTTCCAGCATCCAATCCTGAATCGAATCCAAGCACAAATGATAGATTGCAATTTCACTGTTCGATCGGGACGATATGGGGGAAGAAGATAAATCAAATCGATGGATTGCTTTTGCTTGCAGGGCTGCTGTCCAGTACAGGGCCGTCCAGGTACAGGGCTCTTCCTCTATTCCACCCATCAGCTCCACGGCATCCTTGAGGTCCAGTACTTTCCCTTTCTCAAGCATCAGACTATCAGAGCATATACATATCGCTTCAGGATTAGTTACTGAAATTTGATCGCAATGCAGGCTGCAAGGTTCGGCGGATCCAACATCAATCCAGCAGCTTGGAAGGACAAGAAGTGCCCGGGAGAATTCTATTTCCCTGCTTAGGTATCAATCAAATCATCATTATAAATCAACATACTGTTCATCCTTTTTTATAGTTGTATGCATTGGAGTAATTCTTGTTCCTCAAATCAAATACAGATTTATAGCTTATATGCAAAATAAAAAGGGACCAATTTTCCTTCCATAAAAGACAGCTGGCCTAATCTCTATCTCTACTATAAAAACACGGATGGGAAATTAGTGCCACAAAACTTTGTCCTGCTGGTCTCTTATTGCGTGTATATTCTTTATGAAAGGTTAAGTTAGTATGCAACCTTTCCTTTTATGCTAATCTAATTAACAACTGATTTCGAAATGACTGTTCGTTGAAGATGGGACATTTTTTTTATGTGTTTTTTTGTCTCTCAGTTTTTCCCCATCTTTGTGCAGCCAAGAGCATTGGTGAAAAGTGCACATAGTTTTGGTGGGATCCATGGGTTGGAAAGACATCGATCACCCATTAAGCAAATTAGGAAAAGATTTATATACTCGTAAATAGCATAATCAAAGGTTTCCTTTCCTTCTGTTTGTCCTATGAACAAGAATATATTCTGCATTGTCTGCCTACTGCCAATTAACTTTCATCTAAACAGAACAGTATTTAGTAGACTCTGGTCTAGCTTATACAATCATACAGGTCGTAACACATAGAGAGAGGTGTAAAGGCTGTCCGTATTCGTGGTACTCTATTTCCATCTCCTAAAAGGAAAATCCCAGTGCGGACGGCCTAAAGCCAAAATTGCGAATGTGTCTGTTGATTATGTAATCTTTTCTTTTTCTTTGTATTCAGGGATGGAGGTTTGCAAGATAAAGATGGTGGCTTGAAAGAGTTGATTGTTGGGAAGTATGGCGAGATCCTAAAAACAAAGTAAAAAACTATTGCTCAATGTGATATTAGGCAGGTGTTTCAGAAGTTTGCATACAGGTAGATAAGCCATTGCTCAATGTGATCTTGCTGACTTTTGACCTTTATAATGGATAACATGTATTTGCATGATTGTTACCATATGTAGAGAAGGGACTCTGTTAAGTGCTAATTCTATTAGCTGATTAACATGCGACTTTCCAATGCAGGCCTTGCTATTTATGAGGCAAAGTTAAGGCATTTGATCTGGCATCAAAACCTGAAGATGAAGGGACGTCAAGTATGGACTTTATGGCACTTTTTACACAAGTCAATAGTCATTTTTGAGACGGTAAGATTGTTGCGGCTAAAAATGAGACGTTTATTAATGGAGTCTGCACATAGTCCGTAAAATGTTATGGTTGTTCCATGTGGTGCCCTTTTCCTCTTTAGCCTCTTTTTTTTTTTGCTTCATTTCATGTCATACAAAATGGATTATGCACATAGTGCTGCAGGACTCTGTTCTATTAGGATGATTGGAGTGTATCGGTTTAGCATTTAAGGTATGATGTTTGTTAGATTGATTTCAATTTTTTATTACCATGTACAAAAGTCTTCAGATCAATTATATTTTCAAATACCCATGTCGGAATACAATAATGTACATTGTATTTTTTCAGCACTTGTGACTTCGGTCACTACTTGTCTTTCATAACCTTGTGATACTTCATTCTTGATTATTTATGTATTTCTGCAATACTCAGTGCACATTGTATGTTAAATAATACTCAGTGTGCTCATGAGTTTTTGCATATGCTTGCACCTTTGTAGAGCAAAAACAAGAATTAACAGAGGAGCAACTTGAATCAAGGCGTGCAAAAGATAGGATACGGTATGCAAATATGACTCATAAGCAAACAAGCAATGCTTGATCGTCAAAATGCAAGTAATATGAAGCCCGAACAAAAAGAGGCAAAGAGGGACCAAGATAAAGCACGTAAAAAATTACGCCACAACACTCTTCACAAAGACTCCATAGCAATGATCAACCCTTCATATAATCCCTTGGAGGACTCTCCAAAGGGTCTGATTTTTGTCACTTTGAATAAGGGGGAAATGAGATGTTTTCGTGAAATAAATAAATTGTAAGTGAATGAGATGTTATGTATGACATCAACAGAACCAAGTGCAAATTATATTGTTTACTGGACTTATTTTGTGCTTGATTAAAGAATCATGTTTGCTTTTGAATTCTCGATTAGCCTCAAAATATTGTCTGCGTAGCTGTACACCATATAACCCATGTTCTATATATATAGTATATATTATATCTGAAGCATATAAGGCTTCTACTTTTTTTATCGGTCCTGGTATATGAGACTGACCTGTCAGCTCTTGTATCTTATCCCATAGCAACGCACGGGCATGAAGCTAGTATTTTTAAAAATAAAGTGGTTAAAAGGGAAACGGAGGCTGGTAATATAAAATTTATGTAGCACTAACACCTTTAATTTCGTAGTGTCACAAACAGTGTGTCATTCTTTTTCACAAAACACATGTGTAACGGCTCTTTGATTTGATGAAATTGATGATTATAGCATAGACTCCCTCCTACCTTGACAATTAGGCCGACAAAAAAAATGAACTTGGATGTCATTCGTATTTCTGAACCTAAATTAATAGTGAGTATAGTAGTACAACTAATAGAGTAACATTATATGCATGGTAACTCAAGCTTTTATTTTACTTGTAGAGTGCATGTGCGACACACACTTGTTTTTAAAAAAGAACAAATAGCAAAAGCTTTGTTATTTGTAGGTATAATGTAACCTCAAAATACCACGATCTGCACTTTTGGTAGTTTTGACAATTTGAGACAAAATTTTACACAAAATAGCCATGCAAATGTAATAGAGAAAAAGTGCTTTTTTACAGTATATAGATTATTTACATGTCAATTACAAGCATATAATATATGGTACAACAAAGAACTTGAGAAGAATAATGTGAACAATCCACTTTAAAACATCTTGAAAACTTGAAAAAGACTAATTTATTAAATCACAGACATGGCATGTGAAGAATCTACATAAACATTTTGAGCTGCTAGTGAGCAAATTTTTTTGGGCATAATAGAAGTTGTGCTCTTAGAGTCTACGGAGATTTGAATAGATGCACCAAGTATAAATCTGCACAAATCAGAATAGTTATTAGATGTGTACTACCACACATAAACATAGTTGCCGGCCATTGATCAATACTAGAAAGAAGGGCGCGCTCCGCTGCGCCCCTATATGGACTGTATTCATTGTGAGCGTTGGTCAGCTTTAACATCTATTTATGGATTCATTAGGATTTGAACTCCTGTTGTATTTGTAGCACAGTAAAATGCGGCCACCTTAGGACTAGGACTGGAGGTCCAGAAAAGCTCCTGAGTTAACGACGCTTGCAAGTGTTGTAAACAGCATGAGATCTTTGGATCTGCATAGAGGTGCTTAGATATGGGCGTACAGGTGTACATCAGAATTATCTTGGTTTGCAATTTATTTGCATTCTTTTTACTTAACGAAACAGAAGCATCCAACAATATCAATGTACAAAACGATGGAAATTATTTACAACAGAACACAAAATCTTTGATTATGTATTTTCATTCCTTTTCAGATCCAAACTTAATTGCCACAAACAATCACAGTATACTGGAAACGTGGTTTAGGCAGAAACATTTGCCTCCCAATAGACACTACCGTTCAACATTGGTTATTTATCATTTAGTTGTTAGGATTGTCCTGGTTATTTATCGTGTAGCTCTTAAGATTGTCCTTTGGTCTTTATACTGCTGAACAAACAATTTTGATGTCGTCCTCCTTCAGGAATAATTCGTAATTACAGTTAAAGTGATTTCACAAATTAGTTAGCCTTCAAACTTAAGTGCATCGATAATGAAGAGGCAGAGAGAAGATAAATCTTGATGTAGTGCATGTCAAAGAAACCAAGACAAAAATAAAGGACACCTTATCTCTACTCTTTCTTTGCCGGAGAATGATGTATGTTCACTTTCAAGAAGGCATTAAACATGGCTACCTGCGTCTCTTATTTTCCCTTTGGAACCTGCACAAAGAAGTACGAATTGAGCCAATACTTAAATTAGATGTAAAACAGGTGCATGCAAAGGGGAGGAGGAGGAATGCACTCCTAAGTACCCGAGTATAATCTGAAGAGGCTACCACAAGATTTTCCTTACTAATTCACTGTTGCAGTGGAATACAATGCGGGGAGTACACATTGACTGACAGGTGGCACTGGAGTGAAAAATGACATGTGGCACTAAAGAGTGAAAATGGCTGAAATGTTTGATGGCATCACCAAGGAATGATCAGTAAGGACTGTCTTTGCAAGGAAGGGCAAACCAAAGGATCAAAAAAGTGAAAATCATTGAAATGTTTGATGGCATCACTAACGAACGACCAGTAAGGAATGCCATTGCAAGGAAGGGCAAACCAAAGGATGAAAAAAATTCACTTTGCAATTTGCATTCCATGCGCATAAACCAACATTTGTCTTAGAGACTTCCTCATCCCTGATCCCATATTTCATCTTCGTGACACAGAGCACCCTAAAAGGCTGAAACGTCCAGAAAACTGAAAGAAACATAACAATATTAAGGGCAAAAAAATAGAATTGACGAACGTAGCACTATAACAATTGCAAAGCAGGTCATGGCAACATGCGGTGTAGGGGATTCAATCAGAAGCCTGTAGGTTTACATGGACCCAAAGATTAAGAAGGGCTTTCATGCCCTGATAGGTAAAAAGCATAAATTATCTGAAAAGCTGAATTGGCCAACTAACATTATTTTAATTAAGTTTTGGACAAACAAATAAAAATAAAGTATCACATGAATAGGTGTATATCCTCTCAATTGAATTGTAGTGGACAATTTCATCGTTCAGTTCACAGAAGGCACTAAAAATTCCACAATATTAACTAAAAGGCAGTGGCAAAGTACCACATGTTTTACCTGAGGCGCATACTACAGAGAATCCTGAATCAGTATTAGCATGCCCTACAGCATCCTTTCCAGAATTTGCAAAGGTCCAGTAGATTAGGGGCAATCATATCGCACATATGAGAAGCGCATATCAAAGTTAGGATTCCTTTCATTTTCTTTTGTTTGCTTGGAAATGGCAAACCCATGGATTTATTTGTCTTGCTTCAGGAATACGTGGTATAAGAAATATTAAGAGCCAAAACTGGCACCGATTTGATTGTATACCAGTTTTGTTGCCTAATGCTGAAAGAATAATAAAAAGATGATATACAACCGAACTCAACTATTGCAATGTGACTGGGCACATGAAATTATTGATCATAGAACAAAATATGTGGTACTGATATGAGGTACACTACCCTGTCAGTAGCTACTAAGAGGTACATAACACCAGAAATCGGTTAATTAGCCTCGTCAACTGGTTCGTATGAACATGGAAAACAAACTAAGCTTAAGCTGTCATATTGTCTCTGTACTCTGGGCAGACCGTGGGCCCATTTAAATTACCATGTAAAGGGATATAGTTGTTCTAGAAGGGCATGTATATGCACTTGTTCTGTAGAACATCTAACACTTTCATCTAAATCAACCATGGCAAAAGAACATAACATGTAAATACATAAATAGGTTAAAAATTTTCAAGTAGGAATTATCTGAATGAAGATAGACTCTTGTAGGTTGACAGGGAGGCATTTTTTACTTTCAGTTGTGGTCATGGTCTTAGTAAAAGGCAAAAGGCTAATTGACAATACAAAATTTGGATGGCTGAATGAGAGCCATTTACTGTGCAATAAAGCGCAGTGGTATCTCTGATTACTAATTTGGATCGAATAAAACAAATGCTAATGCTGATACATTGCGGAGTTGTTTATGCAGAAGTAGGATGCATCGCAGATATTTAGCAGCTTTTGGACCTTAAAAGGCTGCTATTTGAGTTCTCAATTGCATTGTACAGCACGGTTGTAAAAAGTAGATTGTATATTAGGTACCAAAGGAGTCTCATAGTAACCATCTCGTTCTTTGGTATGTTTGCTACATCAAAGGGGAAGAAGAACACATCTGGAAGATGATAGATAGCTACAGATGGGGAAGATTCGTGACTTTGCCCAAACCAAATTGTATTTAACTAATAGCAAAATAGAATAGGGGAGAGATCTTTCTCAGTCCCCTTCTGCAATGTGGGAGAGAGAGATTCGTACTTTGCTTGGAGGGAGGAGTATGTGAGTATGTACATGCAGGGAGGAGAGCAGATGAAGTTTGGGCGGCCAACCATCGCCCATATTCACCTTGAGGACGTCGCCGTCTCTGAAGAAGAAAGAAAAGGATTGGATGCTGACATATCTGCGGGCGCGGCGGAGGATGTCGGTGGCGTGGGGCTTCAACTCAACGAAGAGGGTGGGTGGATGGTACGTTCTTCCCTGTGTAGAGAAGCAAAAAGCTAGGGGATTAGAAGGTGACCTCCATTGCCGCCGCCGCAAAAGCACGTGCTGGGTTCAAGGGATGGATTCCACAGCTTGGGAGGGGAGGAAGCACGACCCCTCAATGGTTGACCTCCTCTTGCTCTGCCCACTTTTGCTGTCACAATCCCCGCCGGCAACGAAACCGCCGCCTCGTTGATTGCAGTCTGTTGTGCGCTGGGCTACCGCTGGTAGCCGTTACGGCTGTTGCCTTGTGAGCTGCTGCTTTTACCCCCACTGCTGCTGCTTTAGTAGCTGCTGGCGGCTGCAGCGAGCGCAGCCAGCCGAACACCGCCTGATGGTGTTGCGAGGTTGAGGTAGAGGTAGGGCGCCACCTCAGATAAGGCCCCATAACGAGTTGGCGATTTTATCGGTAGACACCGACGAGGCATAAGGCCCCATAACGAGTTGGCGATTTTATCGGTAGACACCGACGAGGCATAGGCCTCGGTCTGCAGCGATGCGTGCCAGCGCAAGGCGAAAGGCCACGCGGCAGGCGGCAACGCGGAGAAGCAGTGAGCTGTAAAAAAAACAGAAAGAGACACAGGTAACATCGCAACAGGGGCGTGTAAGGCAAAAGGCTCTGGTCGCCCAGAATGGTGGAGCGATGAAAGGTTACATATATAACTAACCAACCTAGTTGTTATCGATCAGCATAGCATGTTCTTAGAAAAAAACATGTTTGTTCATACACCTCTCAGGGAAAATTATATTACCTTTTGATTTCATATAAAACATTTCTCTTTCATAAATAAAAGGAGAAAGTTCAAATTACTCCTCTCAACTCTCAAGTATAGCCAAAGTTTGGATAACCCTCTAAACCATGCTTTGGTTCGTTTTACCTCTAAACTATGTCATTTGATTTAATTTCCACCTTAATACATTTTATTCTTTTTGTTGATTTATGCACAAGTGAAGCCTTGAGTTAAAATTTTGTAAGATGACACTAGACATCATAACACATGCTAGAAAAATACATCATAATTTTTATCATTATTTTGATAGGAAATATATTTAATAATAAATTAATACTTTAAGATACAAAATTATACAAAAATCATAAATAAAAAAATCATAATATATTTTCTTGACCTGCATTATGATGGCTCCTACCATCCTGCAAAATTTTGAATTAAAATTCAACTTATGTATGGATATATAAAAAAGACAAATTGCTTTATGGGGTAAAATGAACCAAATCTCATAGTCTAGGTGGTTAAACTTTTGCTGTTCTCGAGCGTTTTCCTAAATAGAACTGCAATTTGCAGTGAACATTTTGTTGTTCTCACCGCCTCCTAAATAAGTCTGTTGTTCTCACCGCCTCCTAAATAAGTCGTAACCTCATTGGTTTTGGATCTGAAGCTTCTACCTGATGCAAAGAAACAGTAAGCGTGCAAGCCTTTGAACTTGTGAGGAGTTTAAGCAGACAACAATGCAACAGATAGGGACAATTGTTCTTATCAATGTAAAGTGCATCTTAGTGTGGATTTTTTTCAAGGGCAATATGAGAGTGACATTGTATTAAGGAAAATCAGATGGAAATTGTTCGGAATCCTTAACATGGTATCGTAATATGGAGTACAGAAAATGCCGATACTAACTTGCTGAGTGAAAAACTTACTGTAAGTGCAATGCCACCTAGACTGCAGCAATAGAAAGAAAAAAAAAATCAAAGCTCACAGAATTGCCGAGAGTGGAAAGATTGCAAAAAAAAAAAAATGAACAGTTTAACACCTAACTGTAACCATGACAAATGCTCAGTTTACTTGCACGGGGACGACAGGGGCGATGCGTGGTCACGCCAAGGAGAGAGCCATTGCAGGGAGATGACAGGCAATGTGAAGGAGAAGGCGCGGTGTCGCCACGCCAAACATGTGGTATTCAAATCGGACGCCAGAGTTTTGACGAGTTTCTTTGCCCAAGTACACTACCAGCTGCACCTAACTTCTATGGCATGCCACGGGTCCCGACACCATCCAAACAGCAGCCTCAATTTCTGTGGTACGCCTGAAGTCTGGCGTGGGAAGTTGGGACACCAACCAAATAACCCCTTAGGGTGCGTTTAGATTGGAAAAAGATTCCCCGAAAATACACTGTTTACTAAAAAACACTGTAGATGAATAGTGTTATGTGAGTAGAAGGGATGGAATGAATAGTGAAAAGTTGGATGAATAGTGTTTTTTGGGGAATATTTGGGAAACTAAACGGGGCCTAAGTTTGTAGTGTCCTCACCGCCGTCGGCGGGATGTGCAGGTCAGGGCGTGTTCGAGCGGCTAGCCAAACGTTGTGCGCTGCCAGGTGGAAAAAGCGAGGCAGGTAGGACGCGTGACGGTGTATCCCTCGGTCTGACGTGAGAAGTACAGTTTGGCCTAGTTCGAGTGAGAATCTTTTAGGGATAGGGAGCATGGGTCAAGCTCACCATGCGGCACAACGCACAGCAGTATGCCGAAGTCTCTGGCGTCCTCATAGCCGTCAGTGGGATGTGGGGGCGTCACGGGGGGAGGCGGGGCGAGAGCCGGGTAGGACGTGTGACAGTGTAAAAATTAATTTAGTTTGGCATAAATATTTTCTAGCTCACCGTTTTAATAGCTCTACACTTCCTCTGGTCCTTGCAGGTGGGTCAACTTGAGATGTACGGTGGAGCTAATTTGGATGAGTTGTTTTCAATTCTACTAGTTCTTTATAGTGCATATTTTTCTTGGAATAATGATAAAGTAAATTATGGCCACTTTCTAAATGAAACCTTTGCCAAGATGGCTAGAAGTGCCCTTTCTCTCTCCCGCTTCAATGTTTCAAGCTTCACTAAATTGGGCTATTAGCTATAACCCTTGTGTTTCTCACTGATAGGCTTTGTTTGCGATTTCTGTTAGATTTTAATACGCACTGTTGTGTTATCTTTCAAAATGGTCATTTGAGATGTTGAGAGTATCTTTCTCTGCCACAGAAAGCAATTATCAATGCAGTATAAATGGTTCTTTTGAGAAAACAAATTTGGTGTGCGAAACATTTCTGAACATTGTATACAATTTGTCTTTTTCATCAGAGTGAATAGGTAATTAAGAGCTAACCCACTAACCATATCAACTGCAGGACCATACAATAGTTCTGTTGCACGGTTGAAAATATCCCATCTCACGTCCGAGTCTTAGGGCAAATACATTAGCATAGTCTAATGGACGGTCTCATACATTAACATGTCATCTTGAGACGATATAACAGGTAACTCATACAATAGGTTGTCTTATATGTTGTCCTATAATTAATACACAATCTTTAATTTATGCATAGAAATAAATAAATGTTGTGAGTTGCATAACAACAACTCGTGCAATTGAGAGTAAGTCGTCTCGTAGTCTTAAATTTTAGCCTATGAGACGATTGCCTCATGAAATAACCATCTAGTTATCTCTCCGTCACCTTATCAAAAATCCTACAGACTTACATGAGACGACCTATGAGATCACTGATATGTAGCAATGTACTTAGCCCTGGGATTACATTGCCACACAGGTAGTTATTTCGCGAAACGACTACTTCGTAGTCAGACTAAATTTTAGAACTGAGATCAATTTTTTTTTATTATTGTACGAGTTGTTAACATCTAAATCATAATACTTATTTTTTCTTATGTATTGGCGACTACACCAATTTAACCTCTAATACCCTCGAAGTGCCTCTCCTCCGGAAGAGTGCAAGTGGATTCGATTCAGGCCAGCAACTAACAAGATTCTGGCCTTGCCATCATGAATCACAACCACCAGAGTGTCCCGTCCAGGGTTAACTGCACATCCAGATTACAGGGCCAAATGGACATGGACAATTATAAATTCATGTTTGCAGACTACGTTGCACAATACGAATACGAAGAGGGTAAAACGTAGTCTGATGACCCGATGCATTCACCAAAATAAAGGCGCCATGAATACCATCCATGATATTTGACGTGAGGGCATGCCTATCAACAAGGTCCTATGTATCGTGAACATTCGTTTTCGTTATGGTAAATGCCTACATCGAAGCAATGAGCCAATGGCAACAGTGTCCGCCAGAAAATGTCGCTCCTTCGAAGCAGCACGTTAGACCCCCCAAGGAACGTGAGAGAGATTATGCAGTGAGAAGCAATTATGTGTCATTAGATGCGATAATGTGCAGCAGGATGCGTCATTTCTTAGATACTTGAAACAGTTCTAAATTTTTCCACAACTGAATGTAATATAACACCATCAGATGCAGCAGAGAAACATGAGCAAAACTAGAGGTAGCAATTCCAAAAATCAGAATTATTCTTGGCTTGGAGCACCATTTGTCGACTCCTCCATAGGCTCTGCTGCATCTCCTTTCTTGCCTATATTCATGAACGAACAAATGCACCTTAGTAAGTCCCAACAAATAATACAAACTAAACAAGTGTAGAAAAAAAAAGCACTAGAGTTGTGGAACAAAAAGTGCTCAAATCAAAGTTGTATGACTGATTATCACATAACAGACTTAGCAAGTTAGAAAGCAGCTTAGAGGTAAAAAAGAATGGGCTTCGCGTTTTGCTGGGCAAACCTTTCTTCTTCTTTCCACCACCCTTCTTCTTTGATTTTGTTCCCAAAGCAAGCCATGCCTTTATCTCAGCATTGTCATCAATGGATTTTGTGGGCTGTAACTCCTGTAGCGGATGTGAGGTAATCTTATCCGATCCATTCGGCATCAGCAGCACGGTGAATTTTATGTGTGCAACAAGATCACCTGCATGATGCAACCGCTTAGTATTAATTATCACTGATGCAATAAAAAACTACATTGTAAGCTTTACTGTGAGTTGAAATTGAGCACACCAATCAATACGCATCATTAACCCATAAACCTTAAGAGGTGTTTAATGAACCCAGGGTGAGAACTTAAGAAATGCTGAACAACTAATTCAGGCATTCGATGGTCCAAGTCTAAAGGAGACTATTTCTCTACCTGGCTTCTCATGAAGTACAGGGTATGGCTGCAATAGCTCGTGGTTCATGCATTCCACCAAGCCTAAGCGTGCACGTTTCTCTTCCAATGCCCTGCAAACACATAGACTTGATGTTTCAACAGGTGTTCATAAAATCCGTACTAGAACAAAAAATCAGTGTGCAAAGTTACCAACCTAGCGGTGAAAGGCATGATAGGGAACTTCTGGCTGATCTCACTGAAAATGAACCTTGATGCTTTCATCTTCAAGTGATAATTCTTGTCTACAGCCCTCTTGTAGATGGTGGTCTGCTTCTCATCCAATAACTTGGGCTGGCATGAATATTGGACAAAAAGGTAAGCAGGCAGGAAAGGTAGAAGTACCATACGCAAGTAACCGAAATTCTCACCTTTCCCTCCCCAGTGCTGGTAACAATATCAATTGCATATACTTCATTTTCTTCAAATTCAGCATCATCAACCTTAGTATCAGCATTAGAGACACTGAGCACAACTTTGTTACCATCAATGACAAACTGTTTCAGCTGATGGCTAAGAACACCTTCCACAATTTTGCAATCATAAGCAGCAGCAACTTTCTGAATTGCTTCAGTAACATCCTTGTTCTAGAAAAAGATATAAACAGGGGTTATTAACAAAGCCAACAAATCAGGTACTAGGACAACATTAAACAAAATGAGATAGGAAGCGCTTAGTTAGGTCACCAATTGAGCATTTCAGATACTAGATAAATATTAAACCATGAACAGAGAAAGCACAGAGAATATGCCTGGGGAGCTGGCAACAATGGTAGAGAAAATATAACTTGCGAAAGAAAGAAAATGGTGAGAGACTGTACCTTCTTTCCAGGTCTCACAAGCCTCATTGCAACTTCTGCTGCGGTGTTGGCTGCAGCAAGAACATCAGCTGCTCTTCCAGTGACAGGCCCATTCGTAATCACATGAGTATGAGCCACAACAGCAATAAAGCCATCAATATGACAGCCCATATCTCTGTCAAAAGAAAACAAATTTGTTTGAGAATGAAAACCCAATTCAACAAAAGAAACATTATAGAAATATTGGGAAAAAAGATAATTACATTTTAACAATGTCATTTTCTTCCAGAACAGCTTCATCAGTGGCAAGCGGTGAGAAGTGGCAGACTGTGTTGTTCACAGATACGCAGGTTGGGAAAGCAATGCCCCTTTCAATCTTCCTCTTTGCATTCTTGTAGACATTCCCAGTTTGACTACCCAACAAAGAAGCCCAAGTAAGGATGCAAACTAGTAAGCATGCAGCAGAAGAGAACTAAGACACGATGAGATTCATTACTCTCTTATGAAAGTGTCGCCCTTCTCACAAAGGTCAACAATCTTGGCTTTTGGCTTGCACTCAGATACAACCAGCTTCAGGGCGTCTGTTCCAAACGGGGGAATACCATTATGATATTAGTATGAATCTTTATGCTAAAGCAAGAACAATCTCCCAAACACATAATGTACTTAATAGGATAATCTTAAGAGCTTACTCTATCAACATCATCAAAGGCATGCTCTCAAACTTAGCATGCCTACAAACAGAAGACAGAAGAAACATCCAAAGAAAATGGACAAAACAGACAGTGTCAAGTGTAGAAACCCCCAACTGATAATGTCGCACAATTAATACCAGGAACCCAAGTTTATCAATTTCTATTTCTCAAAAACTACCATCACAGTAAATGCAAACAAGTTCTACATATCAATTTCCATTGCTCAAAAACTGCAGTCACGCTCAATATTAACACCATAAAAAAATATATGCATCCTTTACATAGCTCAACAAATAGCTAAATCCAGGCAACCGGCCCTCTAAAATTGCTCTTCTACCCCAGGCAAGCAGCAGCAGCAGCACACAGAAGCTCAATGGCAAAAATGATAAGGTTGACGAGAAGCCGAGGTTACTAACTGTTGAGGATTTCGGCGGCGGACTTGTACTTGGTGACGACGTCGTTGGATGAGAGGTCGAGCTCCTTCTCCTCACGGACCTCATCGTCCGACGACATCTGCAGCAAACAACAGAACGAAAAACACCCAAAGCGATCAGAAACGACGAGAAAGTGACAGAAACCAAACCAAACGGAGCGAATCGAGCACGGGGAACGTGGAGTAGGGCGGAAAATACTCACTGTTGAGATCCGAGGCGGGGGGCGTCGGCGGGGCTGGGAAGAGAGTTGAGGTGGCGGCGAAAGTGGTGGTGGCGGCGGCGGGGAGAGGTTTAGGTTTAGGGTTTGGGCTTCGGGAGGGGGGATTAGAAATGGAGGCGAGGCAGCCGGGTGGGGTGAAGCGGCGGCGTCTGGCTAGGGCTTAGTAGAGGGGAGACTCGCGTGTCACTGGCGAGTGGGGCCAGTGCCAAGGGGAACGATTGGCAGCTCGCTGACGGGTGGGACAGGATGTTCGGTCTCGTCATGGCTGGGTTCTGGGCCGTCCCCCGTATTGGGGGCTGGATAAGTCTTACAGGTGGGCCATGGGACGGTGCGGCCCGAGCGTCGCAAAGCAGCCGCGTCTGGGGGACACTTGGACGGTTGGACCGAGCAAATGTGACGGAACGGGAAAGCACCACCGAGAGCAGGGCAGCGCGCGAAACGTTCACGTCCTACAGAACAATGGGCCCTCACTCATATGTCGGATTAGGGCCTGTTCCGCTGCAATATATTTCGGGTGGGGTGAATTTATTTGTAAAAAAAAGTTGGGTGAATTTATTTCTGAAGCTATCCATCCCACGATATAAGCATGTGTAACATTCAAACGAAGAAATAGTGATAAAATGACAAATGTACCCTGACTTTAAAAAAACACCAGGCCTTGCCTAGGCGTAAAAGCACACGTGGCCCAGGCAAAAAGCACACGTCACTACTCAAGGACATTTCAGGAGCCGGTGCTCCTACACGAGCGCCGCAAAACAGCGGCAAATTCAAACCTTCCAGTAGGTGTAAATACCAGCAACAGCAGGAAAACACCACTCAAACTCCACAGCTGCAGGGACTCCACGCCTTCATGGCTTTGGACCTCAACTTGCCACTAACTAAAGATGAACAAGATGACCCTTTTGGTCATGACCATCCACCTCTTGTTGAAGCCCACCCCATGAGAGATGTTTATGGACCACCTGCTTTTAAGCTCAACATGACAGCATATGAATCATTAGAGAACTAGACCACACCATACCGTTTGCATCCATGCATGCATGCATACACATCCTATGTTTTGGTTGTGGGTTTTACCTCTAAATTTTCTGACTCGTCAATGTACAGTTGATGAAGAGGATGGGCTCAATGGACCTACAAACAACATCAAACTTTGATTTAAACATTGATTTGGAGGAAGAGGAGGCTGATGCAGTACATGCAAGGTTAAGAATAATTTTGAGCCTAATAATGCCATACAACCCTATCTTACATTTATTTTTGTTGCCGATTTGTAGGTGAGGATGCCAATGTTTATGCTGAGGATTTTCATGTCATCTTTACCAAAGAGGAGCTCAAAAGTCCATTGCTCATGGTTGTGACATCCCTGATGATTAAGTGCTCTAAGAACACATTCAAAACAGGATTGAAGGGTAGCAATGGTGGAGCACACAAAATTTGGTCAAAATTCAAAATTTATATTCAAATAAAGGCCTTTTTGACACCCAACCAAAATATCAAGAATTTTGTATTAAACTTGAAAATCTCCAAAAATAAAAGTTGTTTGTCATCACAAATAAAGCCTAGTTATTGTTTGGGACTTTTTCAAATTTTGCAGTTAAGCCCCTCAAAAACTCAAAAAACCGTGCTGAACGCTTGTTCGAAAATGGCCTGTTTGAGCTTGAAAAATTTGAAATTTCAGGTTCACCCCAAAAATAAAGTTGTGTCCCACATCTCAAACTCCAACTTTTATTTTTGCACATTTGAATGTTCAGTACAAATTTTTGGAGAAAAACCACTGTGAAAGGAGGAGCTCCACGGGGCGCCCGACGGCTCGCCCTGGCGCGCTCTACGCCGGCCGGCCGCGGCCGCCACGTGGCCGGCGAGCGGCGGCGGCCTCGCCTGGTCGGCCAAGCCACGGCGGCGTCTTCTTTTTGTCCTCGCGCGGGCGCCTGACATCCCCGACCGGTCTTTTCCCGCGCAACCGCGCCTGAGCAGCCTCGCGCCGCGCGGAGCGCCATGATGGCGAGCAGAGCTCGGCCCCTGGCCGTGGCCGCGCGCGCCGTGCAGAGTCGTTCCACGGCCGGGATTCCTTCTCACTACGCTGCAAGCGCCTCTGCGGAGGATCCTCACTCGCCCACGCCACGATCCGCGAGGCCCAACCGCTTCGCGCGCGCTGCCCGAGCTCACAGGAGCACTCATGGCGACCTGCGTGCCCGAGCCGTGCACGCGAGCGACCCCGAAGCAGCTCAGCCCACTCTAGCATGCTCCAACACTTCACCGAGCAGCCTTGCACCTTTCCCTCAGCCAGCACACTGCCATTTCCCCTCCCGCGCTCCCTCAAACGCCTTCTTCAACCTCCGGTCGCTGCGAGCAGAGCTCGAGCTCTCACGCCGCAAGCCAAATCCACCGTGAATCCCTCCACCATTTCCAAATTCACCGTGCGCAGAGCTAGACCACTTCCTTAGCTTCCTTTTCTCCCACTTCTCTCGAGCTCCCCTCAACTCTCCGGCGAGAAATCGGGATTTCCCCCAAAATCCCCATTTCCGGCCGCCGGAGCACCTCCACGTCGAGCTACCCCTTCGAGCCATCCCCGACGCCAACCGAGCATCCCAACGTCTTCGCCATGTCCCACTGATGCTCACGAGCCCCTCCAACCCCAGTGAAAGCCACTGACCTCGTCGGAGTTGAAGTCGCGGCGGCCGCACCGCCACTGCTCCGTCGCCGGCGACCTCCGAGCCTCCTCCGACTCCCAACCGCCACCATTCGACTCGTGGTGAGCTGCTCGTCCCTTTCCCCCACCTCTCCGACCTCCTCCCACCGTCGTTTGGCCGGCGCAACGCCGCCGATGAGCCGAGGGCATATCTTCATCTTCTTCCTTTTCGCAGGGTTCCCAGTGAAAGAATCCAGGGGCCTGTTTGCGAAGTTTCAAAAGTTTCAAGGGTCACGGCGCAAAAAGATTCTTAAGGTGTGGTTCATTTTCCCGAAATTTTGTAAAATCCACTAAAAATCGTACAAAAATCGGAAAAATGCAAAAAAAATAGTTCCTGGACTCGTGAGGTTGTAAACTCCAATCTCATGTTAGCAAGTATACACTTTTCATGAACAGTTTTTGAATTAAAATTCAAACTCAGTTTTTAGAATCTTGTGCACCATTTCAAATCATGAGCTCTTCTGGAGCTGAACTTTGGATATGTTGTTTGTGATGGCTTTAGACGCCTTGTATCCAAAGGAGACCTAAAAATATGGACTGTAGCTTCAGTTATGATTTATTTTGTGATTCCTGTTCGAGTTTAGTTCTGCAATTATTAAAAATAATCCATGTAGCCAAAAATCACCATCTTTCACCAAAGGTCTAGGAACTTATTAGAACATGTGGTAAAAATTCTAAATCTAATTGTGACCCTGTTTAGGCTTCCAAATAAATAGATGTTAGTTTTCGGATAAAAAAATATTAAGGGCTGTCCAAGTGTTATTTTTAGCCACCACTTGGTCAGAGCCTCTCTTTCACTCATGCATAGCTCTGGTAAAGAAATCTCCTGTTTTGGAAGTAGTTTCGATTTTATATGAATTAATCTTGGTACGTGTAGATCTCCCGTCCGTGTATGATAATTGGATTAAGGTCGAAACGTGTGGTTCTGTGTGTCAAGTTTTTGAACGTACCACATGCATGCCGACCTATGGGAATCGGTAAGCCCGGTACCAGATTGAAGCAGCTAGGACCGATAGTCATATCTCCTTGGAAACATTTTGTTTCCCTTGCTGTACACATGTGGATATATACGTGATGCCGTGAGTGAAGCGGTAAACCTTTATCCTAAGAGAATGGACCCGGCGTCGAATTGTGGATCGATGGGAAAGGTTGGGTAGTGCTTGTGCCTTTTACAGCAAGCATTATCCATGTGTGTTGGGTTTCCCTGGCCAGATAGCAAAATTCGGTTCGAACTGTCCGCTTCTCGCGGTTAATGAGACTGCTTGACCACTGTGATGCATTGAGTAATAAGTGGAACTTGAGGATGATGAACTTGTTGTATGTACTAAATTGTATTGCACCACTTGTATACTTAGAGAGGATGCTAATCTAGAATGGTTAACTCTACTAGAATTTGATGATAAAATCATGGAAATAACGATCCACTCTTAGTTGCTTTTTGACAAACAAACCCACTAGCCAAAAGCCTCTTATGTCTAGATGTCGGTGATGTAGTTTTCACCCGACGGGTAAGCCTTGCTGAGTATTAGTATACTCAGCCTTGCTTGTGGCTATTATTTCAGGTACTGTTATGGATGTGGTAGTCGATTCCATCACTTGGCCTACCCAGGTTCCTCCTCGCTGGCATGTCGAGTGGGTTCCGTCCTCTTCCGAGGATCGGGAGGAGTAGCACCATGGCCGGCTTCATCGTGGTGTTGCTATGTATCGTCGTTAGTTTAATTCTTCCGCTGCAATGAACTCTCGCACTTTGATTTGAAATTCGAACTTGGTTTGTAATAACTTTATGATACTATTTATGTATGTTGAAATTATGGAATGTTGTAATTTCTGGGACTCACCTTCGTGTGGGCGCGCGTGTTGTTTCGATCGTGAAAGTACGTGGTTAATCGGGTATAATCCGACGGCGCTCCAGCTTATTCCGGATTAAGTGCCTGACTGCTTGATTAGTGGTCCGTGTGTACTTAACTTGGAATAATTTCGGAGTGGTCCGCCACAATGGCGATCAAGGTACTTAACGTGAAGGAAAATGTTATTGTTGCACAACTTTACAATAAAAAAAAGATGCCTCTAATAGCAGTGATTGGCCTCTATTTATCTGTACAAGTTTTGATTTTGGACTGTACAATATGAGATGTTTTACCTTTGGCATTTCTTTGATTTATGTATGTAGCTAGCGCGTTCAATGCCGCCGTTGGAGCAGCCGCCTTTTATCTGAACTATAACTTTGAGCAAGAGGTGCTCGATGGTTCCAGCGCTAAAGAACACATTGAACAAGGTTAGTAGTTTGTGCAAAAATTAGTTGCTTAAACAACATTACATAAATTAGTAATTTAAGTAGTATTAACATAACGAATGTGCAATGAAAATAATCTCACAGGTAGCCGAACTCAAAATGCACCTACGGTGATTAGAAGGAAGAATCTATCAAACAAAGAAAGACAAGAAATTTATGAAGCTTTACTTTTCCACAGCGTGAATGACAAATTGAAAAAGGAATACCGGAAATAGAATAGTAGCCAATTCGTTTAATGTCAATAGGTGTTATGTGCAAGCTATATGGAGGAGTACAGGAGTGCATTGCTGCAGGTGCACCAGTTCATGTCTCAAGCAAAAGGAAAAAAAAATGTGGTCGCAAGAAAGTTGCAATTGCTATGTCTACAATTGCAACAATACCTTGAGTAAAAGGACCATTGTTAGGGCGGTGCTACACCGCTGGTCCGACAAGGCCACATACATCGACACTCTAACACTCTCAAGCCATATTTAAGAGATAACAACAAGAAGGCATGGCTGCAATATTGTGTACAGATGGTAGATGATAATACCTTGCAGTTTATTAATATGAGAAACATTATTCACACAGACAAGAAATGGTTCAACAGCATACAAAAAGTAAAGAAGTTCTACATGCTTCCCGAGGAAGAGGATCCGTTGAGAATAGTCCAGAACAGGAATTATATTCGTAAATGTGTTCTCCTATGTGTTGTAACTGAGCCACGATATGATGTTGCTAGGACTTCTACTTTGATGGCAAACTACGCATATGTCCCTTTGTTAGACAAGTGTACTTCTAACAAGCAATGCATAATTACATTGTTGGTCAATTTAATTCTGTTGTTCTAAGTTTCAAGAACCAACCCAAAGAGCCAACAGATATAGACTGAGGGGGTACTCCAGTCACAAAACCAATCAATGTGACAAGGGATGTTAGTCGACACTACCTGATCACAAAGGTTCTTCTAACTATTGTTGCAAAGTGGCCTCAAGAAGCTAGAGGAGAGAATCTGGATCCAACAAGATAACGTATGCACACACAGTGAACCAAATGATGAGGTCTTTTGTCTGGCAGTCTCACAGTCGTTGTAGAAGTAGGAGTCACCAATGAAGCGGCACCCGTGCATGCTGTGAACGCCGCCACCGTGCCCGTGCTGCCGGCAACGTAGCCGCCACGCCTTCCGCCCCGGCCGCAGCCACCACCGACAAGGCCACACCCGTGCAAGCCACCACATGTCCTGGAAATGCTCCTTCCAGAGCAGACGCCGACGGCACCTCCATGTCGTCGTCAGGGGTCCATGCCAAGGCCGCAATAGCACGACGCATCGCAACCTTCTACCTTCCCCTGCGTCACGGCACAGCCCTTAGCCTCCGCGCCAAGGCTTTGCTCCTCCGTCGCCGCTCAAACACCTACCACTATTGGCGCTTAGCTCACCTCTATCTGCGATCTCTTTTAGTTGTCCCTTCCATGGAGGACAAGTGGACCTGCGACGCGAAAATCGGTGACAGGATCTGCGGCGCGGAGCCGTCGTGGGCTTAATATGAGGCTGGCGTTGAGCCCTCGTCACGGCGCTTTGGTGCCCTCGCCGCGGCACCTTGGTTCCCTCGCCGCCCAGTGGTGCGGCCCGCGCGGTGCCCTTGGGCGCGCGAAGAGGACGTACAAGGTGGCAAGCAAGCGGGCGGTGGCGTGGGGTGCACCATGGCGGCCGATTCGCAAGGGAGCCACAGGGGAGCAAAGCCCTTTCGTGTGGCTGGGAAAGAGAAGAGGGATTGGAGATTTTTGTTGGCGGAATAATTCCATTTTGTGAGGTCTACTTGGCTGTAAAAATGCTTACATTGTGGGAAAATTTTGAATGCTCTAAATGCTTAGATTATGGGACGGAGGGAGTATTTAGATCTCGTTCGGCAACCATTGAAATCCATGTGGATTGAGAAGGAATGTGGTGGATTTTTACAAAACAAATCACTTCCGTAATAAATCCACCCCAATCCTCCTCAATCCACTTAAAAATTGAAAATGAATAGGCCAAGGAATAAATCCACCTCATTCTCTCTCAATCCACCTGAATTATTTTGGCTCCGAACGAGTTTTGAATGCCTTAGGCATTCAAAACGACGTGGGGTTCTGCTGTATTTGTCGGATTTCTCATGTAAACATTAACTAAATTGCAGTATAAGAGAGTGTTTTTGGTTGATTATACTATTTGATTTATATATGAAATTATTCAAATAATATTAACTTTTTAATTGGTTAGGTGATGTATACCAACTCATTTACCTAAATATATTTTCTCTTGCTCCAGCATCGATTTCGCTCACCCCATGCCGATGGAGCTAGTGGATGATGTGAAGAGGTAGAAGCTAACAAGGGCCACTACGTACAAGTGGGTCTGGAGCAGGTCAACAACACATGTGGCTTCTTTAGAACCTGTTGTTCAAGGACGGCCTCGTAGGCGGGCACCGGCAGCACAATGAGCTAATTAAGTGGAGCAACCATAGGACGAAGAGGGAGAAGAAACGGATTAACATAGAGGTGCCTCATATGTCACTTTAAAAGGGGTCCACATTAGCAAGGTTTATATTATCAATAAATATAACTTATTAGAGGTCGGTAATAAACAGAAATATTTGGATATATCGGTGATAAAGGAATAGTTTCGAACAAAATTTGGAGAAAAAAAATCTCATTTTGAAAAGAAATAGACATAGATTTTCTTTTAAGCCATCCAACCTAACAAAACTACACATTATTCCATAGAAAAATGTGAGAAAAAACTACACATGATAGTCTAGAAAATTCAATTAAGCTTCTCTGGTAAAACAAAAATATCAAATTGATTGGAACTTTATCAATGATAATGTGAACCCTGCCAATTGGTCCACCTCAGTGCGCCTATGTGATAAAACTACTATATGAAACATAAGGGGTTATTTAAACATTTTTGCAAATGTTGGGATGTTATTAACCCATTTTATAGTTGAGGCATGATGTGCTGAACACAAGATACATTGGAGGGTTATATACACTTTTTCTTATCACACGGATGACGATATTATTAATCCTTGCAAACAATAACATTTTTGGAAGCCATCTTTCGGTGGTTGAGGATTCATGACATCGGAACAATCATGAGCTGACAAACAAATTATGCACAAAACATTGGCCTAGATAATTAGGGTCATGTGCACTATTTTTCTATGTTGTCGACAATCATTGACACTCATTTTATGTCTTCTTAGACTGGTTGGGCCATGTCAAGACCTCTCTAATCTCATCCGATCCCTCTCCCCACACTACAAGATATGTTACCTAACATAATGAATCAATTTTATCATGAAATCCTTAAAAGCTATCACAAAGCATTATTATGACATTTACGAATGATGTCATGTATTTAGGGTCACAAAAAAGTCCCTTTCCATGGTTGTGTAAAAACATCACATATTGACATAATCTATGACATTTCTCAACCAATGTAGAATTGCCCTTAGCACATACAACCAATCTAGGCCCAATGTTAATGAAAAAAATAAATGCCACAGGAATCGTCATAGATTGAATAGCCATGTCAAACCTAGACGTGTCCGCTGACATGGATTGTGACATGGCGTGGACACTAACATTTTGGTGCTACTATTGTTTCGGGCTCATTAGTTGTTTCGCAGGCCCAAATAGCCACCAAATTTTGAGATATTAGATTTCACCCAATTTGAGCCCACGTTTTAGAATAAAACACAGCTCTAGCACATACAACTAGTATGTACCGATACATAATTTTATAAAAGACATACAAAATCAGATTGCATATGTTTTTGTTTTCCAAAAAATCGCATCCCTCCAGTGATTAATACATGACATTTTGGATAACAAAAATAAAAGTAGTTCATTTTGTTTGTCCAAACACGTCATATTAAAAACTCGAGGTAGTACCTATTGTTTGCTTCTTCAGATTATTAGTGGGTAGCAGCAATAGATGTTATTCTAGTACTGAATGCTTGAATGCGAGATGCAATGAAATTAAATGAGGTTACTATCCTACTTATCAGTTCCATGCTACACAGGGGAGGAGCCAGGATTTGAGTATAGGAGGGGCAATGGACAAAGCAAAGTAAAATCGAATCATACAACATTGGTTACCGATAACCATAATGCCTTGTTTTAGTCACATATAATAGTACCATGCTTCACAAGTCTAAACTAAAAGAAAAAAATTACATATCTATCAACTTAAATTTAGCTCTACGGCTAGCAGCAAGATCATAGGATGTGATAATATCATTAGTACTAAGTGATGCAGCCAATTCCTTCTCAATATAAACTACCAAATAATCTTGCAGAAGTTCATCTCCCATTGTACATCGAAGGCGTGTCTTCACAAGTTTCATAGCTGAGAAGCATCTCTCGGTGGTTGCAGTTGATACTGGAAGAGTTAAAACCAATCTTAACAACCTGTCCACCATAGGATAAGATGAATATTTATCTGTTTTAAATAATGCACTTGTTATATCAGCAAGCGTTGGGACTTCCTTTAGTTTTGGATGGTTGCATACATCAATTTGATAATGTGGCAGCTGAGATTCCAATTGAGCTCTTTCTTGACTTTGAGAAATCAGCAGAATAATATTTTTCCACCATAGTGCATATATTAGCTATGCCAAAAGTGCTCCGCCGAGGATCCAAAGAACCACAAAGGGACAACAGCTCCGTAGCTTGACAACTGAATCGATATTCTAACTCACCTAGTTGTTGATCAATTGCAACATTAAACACATCTACTTTATAATGGTGAAAGGTTGTAGTGTTGTAATTCTTGTTTCGAGATGTAGTCAGCTCAACATACTTCTTACTCAAATTCAGGATATCAACCTCATTCTCTGCACAAAACAATTTGACCTCATCAAGAAGAGGTTCCCATCCATTATTTCGCAACTCAGTAAGCAACACTTTTGTAGTAGAATCAGAATCCACTGCATTTAAGATATCAATGTTCTTTTTTTTTTGGAGCGTTTGAAACAACACATCAATGATCTTCATAAATTTTTCCATCAGGAGAAGAATAAAGCTAAGTCAAATTTAAGTTATTTTTAAAATTCTTTTATTACTAAAGCTAGACATTACAAAAAATATAATATTTTGTAAAAAAAAGTAAATAAGATTGGTCAATTAGAAAAAAAAGCCAAACGACATGGAGGAGTATAACACTAGTGCATTGAAGGGCACGCGTTGCCCACCCTGAAGGAACAATCATCCAAGCTTAGCTCCGTAGTTTGTTTCAGGAAATGATTAGGATGAGTCTAAGTTACGAAGGCATCACACGTGTCGCCAATGCAGGTTGCAGCACGCGCGGCAAGCGGCCCAGCTAGCCACAGCACCCAGTTGCTCTGCGCCCTCGATAGCTGCGCGCGTTGGATAGCCACGCGACGCAAGCTCGTCTCCCGACGTGGTCATGCATCCATGGCCTGCCCAGGCGCGCGCGAGCGCGGTGCGTGTCGCCCTGCTGAGGCCTCGCCGGTACACGCGTCGCGCGGCGAGGTCATCCCGGCCCTGCGTCGCGTCCGCGTCGGCGCACACGCGCCGGCACCTAGCGGCCTGACCTCGCGACGCCCCGCCCCGAACCGTACCGTGGCTATAAAATGGCAGTGCCGGCGCCTCCCATTGCTCATCACCGAGCAAGCAACGACCATCACCAGCGTCTGCTAGTGTCCCAGTGAACCATTCATCACTGCTGCAGAGAAGCTAGCTTTTTGTTCGGTAGTTTGGCGGCGATGGCGTCCGGGCAGGAGAGCAGGAAGGAGCTGGACCGCAAGGCCCGCGAGGGCGAGACCGTTGTCCCTGGTGGCACTGGCGGCAAGAGCCTCGAGGCCCAGGAGCACCTCGCCGAAGGTCCGTAACTGCCTGTCGCTGGATCATGTCTTCACTGGTCACTGCTTTGGCTTGCCAATACAAAGAGCTTATAAAATGTCGCAATGTTTGCTTATATATGTGCAGGGCGCAGCCGTGGGGGGCAGACGCGGAGGGAGCAGCTGGGGCAGGAGGGGTACAGCGAGATGGGGAAGAAGGGCGGGCTGAGCTCCAACGACGAGTCCGGCGGCGAGCGTGCCGCTAGGGAGGGCGTCGACATCGACGAGTCCAAGTTCACCACTAAGTCCTAGACGCTGGGTGGCTCAGGCGCGCGCGAGCTTTGTAGCTGGGTTTGCAGTTAGGTTGTCGTAGCTTTAGGCAGGTGTGTACTGAATAATGTAGCGCGTGCATGACAGCATGCATGCATGTAGAAGGCGATCATGTACACCACCGTGTGTGTATGGTTCCAGCTAGGTACGGTTTGGCGTCGTTGAAGTGGCAGGAGTTGCTGGATCAGGCTTTGTCCTTTAGTATAGCCTGATCGTTTCTATGCCTCTAGTTTGGGGCAATGGTTTAGTAGCAGCATGCCAGCTCATGCCTCAAGAACATACCTAGTGATGTTGTATACTTGGTTCCTTTCGTCAGTAATGAAGTTCTGTTGGTCTTTTGTCAAAAGGCATTTCTTGTGGTTTTCCGCATTATACATGTTTTGTGCTCAACAGTGGCCTTTCTGCTAGCTTTGGATGATTCTACGCAAGCACAGGGCCAAAGAACGATTTTATAAGAACTGCATCGCCAACAACATTTTAGTGTTGGACACTGCTGGCTCGAAACATTTTGTTCTCGTGGAGATCGACCAGCTGTACTATTCCAACAGAGGAAAGCATGGACACAGGAAGGCATGCTTTCATGGAGCAAGGACGCGCGGCCCCCGCATGGAATGGCAATGAATGTTAATTGTTATGAAGTACATGTGGATTCGAATACTTGATCCGTGATTGCCTGAGTTTGAAATGACTTATGCTTTGTGAGTTTGAACTTTTGAACTTTTGACAATGTTCGTAAGTCTAAACTTTTGACTAGGTTCGTTCGGTTTAGAGTCCTCGACTCTTAGGGTGTGTTTAGATTGAGGAAAGATTCCGCGAAAATACACTGTTCACCAAAAATTTAGATTGAGGAAAGATTCCCCGAAAATACACTGTTCACAAAAAAACACTGTAGATGAATAGTGTTATGTGAGTGGAAGAGGTAGGATGAATAGGGAAAAGTTGGATGAATAGTGGTTTTTTGGGGATCTTTGTGAATCTAAACGGGGCCTTAGTTTGACTCCTCGGCTCGTGTTTGTCTAATTAGGTTATTGACTCCTTGACTTCTGGATTTTAGTTTAGATTTTGACATTGATCCGAGCTATCAACTTAGGCCTGTTCAGCTGTTCATTCTAACTTTTCATTATTCTCTTCGTACAAAACACGTTTCCTATTCTAATTTTTCACTATTCCTTCAAACTTTTCACTATTCTCTTCGTACAAAACACGTTTCCTATTCTAATTTTTCACTGTTCCTTCCTTACGAAACATATTTCCCAGCTCCTCATATTTCCCAGCTCCTCACAGAACATATATCCTATTTTCCAGCGAATGCTACAATGTTTCTAAAGCTATATCCTATTTTCCAGCGAATGCTACAATGTTTCTAAAGCTATAGTGTTTTTTCAGCCATCCGAACACAACCTTACTTTGTAGGTTTTGAGTCATTACGAGTGTTCATATTTTTATAAATTTTTTGAGTATTTATATTTTATAAATTTATTCTATGGTCTAAGTGGCATGAGTGCTCATATGTTTATGGGTTCAAGACCCGACTTCAATATTGAAGTTTATCAAGAGAACCATTAATTTTTATCTGAGTTTGAATCTTTGAGTCGGTGTTTATCTAGGTTATTGAGACATTGACTTCTGGATTCTAACTCCAAAACTTACTTAATCTAGATATTGAGCTCTTGGCTTGGTTGAAGTATTCGTATTTATATAAATTTATTCTATAGATATTGAGTTCTCGGTATGGTTGGAGTATTCATATTTTTATAAATTTATTCTATGGTCTAACTATCCTAAGTGCTTATATTTTTATGGATTATTCTAGATTTTAAGTATATTGTTTTTTTTAAAAAACTTAGCAGCAAGGCACCTGTGTGAGTTTCTATCAGATCTGCTAACTCAATCTTAAAGGTTCACAAATTAAAAATAGTATTACGAGTATGTATTTATAGAAATAGGTGTATGTGCGTGTATATGAGAGTACATGGTTATTCTATAGTTTAGAAAACAAATATATATCACATATATATTGTAGCATTTATTATTGTTTCTTGAGAGCTCTCTATGCTCTACGTTTTCTATCAGGCCTTTATAATGGTCTACTTGCCGTTACTAGCGTAGTTGTATTGAAATAGTGGATATGTCTCTTTTAAAAAAAAGAATGGATAAATCTAAAAAAAAGTGTTCCCTACATACCATCTCAATTAATGTGCACATGCTGACCAAAACAAAATGTATCATAACAAAAAAAAAACTAAACAAAATGGGGAAATCTAAGAGACAAGTGTCCCCTACATCTCAGTTAATCTACACATGTTGACTAAACAAAATGCACCATATTCTCCCTTTTGTGCTATGTTTAATTATTTTTCCCTATCCTTTGGGGGACTTACTTTTACAACAAAGTACCCTAAGTGAAGTGAATGAATTCAAGTAAATAATTCTTTATCGTCATCCTAAGTCTTTTGTGTATGTTTATTTGAATCGTTTTTAAAAATCTTTAACTCAAATTTATAAGATTTTTTTATTCATCAGGTAGGAAAAGAGTCTATTGGCCTTAAACCACTTGTCTTAATGAATCCTCGGTCAAGGACAATCTTACTGGAAATATGGTTTTTTTTCTTAAGACATTCTATTTTTAGTTGGATCTGAAGTCCAAAGAATAAATTAAAGTCCTTAGTACTGGTTGGTAAGCAACATGTACTGATTGTTATGGGACGAATGTGCATTTTTCCTCTAGTGAAAGTTGTGTAGTATTAGATTGTTTTTTTTATTCCATAAACATGTAGGTTCCATATTGAGTGACCGGACTATTGGGCTCTCTCTCCACATGGAGAATGACGAAGATAAAAAAATGCAGCAAAACACCTCACGAGCCTAATAGTTGTACATCGTTGATCAGTTACCTAATTCAATGTTTAAGGCTACCTTGGATTGACAATAAAGGAAACTTTTCCCTCATCTCTCTGAATTGTTGGACGTTGCTTAGAGAGTGAAGGAGAGCATTATACTTACAATTCAACCAAGAGAGAAGGAGGCGAGGGATATCTGTTCAGATTTAGTGGCCCTAAATTGATCTGCTTTAAATAAATAATCGAAGGCTCAGATGTGTTTGGATTTGCGCTAAACTTGATGAACTCATTCTAGATTATTTCAGTGGATTAATTGAGTAGAGCGTGATAGGTGTTTTGTTAGTTGAAGTGACCGTAGTTTAAGAACAGATTAGCTTGGTAGATGATCTGTTCTGATGACGAAATAGCATCAGATTAAGCTGAAACTTTGTCAATAGTAAGTTGACTTGTGAAACACTAAAACTACATGCCTATCAAAATTTGTTTATAGTGAATATGTTGATTCTTAGATTTGAATTGATTATCAAAGATGTTAGAATTTGTGACTTCTCTTGTTATATAGTTGTGGTTATTGTTGTCGTTTTTTAACGTCTTGTCTCGATGAAGTTTTTCACTATGTTATTCTCAATATCAATATTCATTATAAGACGACAAATTAATTGATAAGCAGGTTGTTGCACATTTATCAGACACGTCTGGAAAAAAAACTTCTATATACTGAATTAATTAAAGTGCGCCAAACATGTACAATTGTAGTCGTGGACAAGTACAGCCCGCCCACGCCTACACACTGCCACGCCGGACGCCTGGTCGGCCGGTCGGTCTCCTTCCTCTCGGGTACCGAGCAAATCCACGCGTCGACAATGCAGCATGGTCGAAGCACCAGCTCGCCATCCTGCTACAGTGCGCCACCAGCTTCCAGTCGCGCGCGTGCACCACTCTCAACTCTGGTGCCTGCCGCTCGCTCCGCCTCGCGCTCCCGGCTGGCGGCCGGATAACTACGCGTGCACACGCATGCGCGGGGAACGCTGCTCCATCTCTTGCTCGGGGACATGCGCTCCCGCTTCTCACACGCCCGTACGTGTCGCCCGCAGGGGCCGTTCCCGGACACGCGTCGCGCCGCACGGGCGCCGATGCACCCGTGCTGCGTGCCCGTCGGCGCCCACGTACACTTCCCGGCTGCCAGCTTGGAGCTCCTGCACTGTGGCTTCGTGACGCGCCGCCCACCGCGCGCGGCTATAAAATGGCGGCGGTTGGCACCCCTGATCTTCCATGTCATAGCAAGCAACAAGCATACAATCGTCTCTAGCTAATAACAGCAAGAAGCTACACCGATCTCTTGCAAGTTCGTTAGTTCAGCGGCAAGATGGCGTCCGGCCAGGAGAGCAGGGAGGAGCTGGACCGCAAGGCCCAGGAGGGCGAGACCATCGTCCCCGGCGGCACCGGTGGTAAAAGCCTCGAGGCGCAGGAACGCCTCGCCGAGGGTACGTATATTATATATACAACCGTTTTCGAACAAACCATCATCTCTATTGTATTCTCTCTGCTGTTCGAAGCTGATCCTTGCCTCCTCTTGTTGGTATGGGATGGTTCGTGTACGCTTGTGTAGGACGCAGCCGCGGCGGGCAGACTCGGAGCGAGCAGCTGGGTCACGAGGGGTACCAGGAGATGGGGAGCAAGGGCGGGCAGACGCGCAGCGAGCAGCTCGGCCACGAAGGGTACCAGGAGTTGGGGCGCAAGGGCGGCCAGATGCGCAGCGAGCAGCTCGGACACGAGGGGTACAGCGAGATGGGGCACAAGGGCGGGGAGACGCGCCGGGAGCAGCTCGGACACGAAGGTTACAGCGAGATGGGGCGCAGGGGCGGACTGAGCACCATGGAGGAGTCCGGCGGCGAGCGCGCCGCCCGGGAGGGCATCGAGATCGACGAGTCCAAGTTCAGGACCAAGTCCTAGATCTCGATGCCTGCTTAGTGCTATGTAGTATGTAGCTGCAGGCAGGGTAGTGTATTGTTAATCCCAGGTAGCCGAGCGCGTGCTGCATGCATGCTCTCGTAGAGAGCTGAGGTTGGCACGTGTGTGTTCTGAATAATGTAGGGCGTCGAGTCGTCGCGGCACGCATGTAGGCTGTCATGCGCGCGTGTGTGCGTATGATCATGCGTGCTTTGCTTCCAGCTAGGTGGTAGCTAGCGGTGTAGTTGGTACGTGGTGTGTCGTCGTCGTGACCAGTAGTGTTTGGAGCCTTGGAGAGGCAGGTGTCTTCAGGCTTCCCGCAGCCTGGGTTGTTTCCATGCGCGTGTAGGCTAGCTGTTGATCTTAGCTCAGTAACGCATGGTTTTAGTCCTCCCTGTGCTCAGAAGGTCCTCAAGTTTGTTGTTTGTACTCGTGTGCTTGTTTCGGTAATTTAGTTGTTTGCTCGTGTGCTTATTTAGTTGTTTGCATGCTGTATTTTGTTCATCAGAATCTTCTCCCTGTGTTCGTTCGACTCGTCCATTTTAGTTGATTTACGTACCACGAATAGCCTGATACCGATATGGACAGTATCGGTGGAATATGGAGCAGAGCACTAACTAGAGACACGCAAGCTTCGATCTAATTAACATCCCATTTAAGCACCTCCGATGGTGTCTGAAATGAGCGAAGCACCCAGCAAGTTAAGGGGATCTGTCTGGTTGGGTTTAAGTGGTGAAACTATGGAGTCCCTGGAGATTGTTTACAGTAGCACAATGTAGCACAATGGATGTGAAGGGTCCAATTAGAGTCATTAGAGATTGTTTCATGCTTGTCGTATCATGTCTAACCATGCATATTCCGCCTAATTAGATTCATCGTCAGTTATTTATATTTAATATTTTTAATTCGTAGTAAACAAACATTGATAATGAAACTAGTTTACGAACTGTATACGGCCTTAATACGTACCATTTTAGACCACCAAGTTAATACTGTTTTAGACTACCTCAATTTCGGTTTATACCGTTCAAAGGTGAGTTGTGGGTGTTGGTCATTTCTGTGATATGTTACGATAATTAAAAAAAAATCAAATGACATCAGCCATTTTTTGATATGGTATGATAATTACTAAGGGAGAGAAAAGGAGGGTGTCATCGAAAACTCATCTTGAAGATATGGTATAATAATTACTAAGGGAGAGGAAATCTCATCTTGAAGATATGGTATAATAATTACTAAGGGAGAGGAAATGAGAGTGTCATCATAAAAAAACACATCTTGCACAGTTACTTAATTCATCAAACAAAATAAAAGAGTGAGCGGTTGTATGATTGTGTCATTTAGGTCCCCGAACTCTCAAAATACATTTTTGGGTCCCTAGACTTGTATGACTGTGTCATTTAGGTCCTCAAACTCCTGTAACGTGTTTTTAGGCCCCTAAACTTCTATGGGTGTGTCATCTAGGTCCATAAAGTTGTTTTTAGGCCCCTAAACTTCTATGGGTGTGTCATCTAGGTCCATAAAGTTGTGCAGTGTGTCATATACGTCCAAACGGTTTCTAAACCTGTTTTGTGTGATGATGTGGCATGCCAATATACGTATGGTCGCTAAAAGAAATAAAAAACAAAAAATAATTGTGAGACTCATATGTTAGGCACATGGGCAGGGATAAAATTTAAAAAGATAAATTCAATTCTCCCTCTTTCTTCTAGGCTTCACCCTGTTGTGGTGGCCTAGCCTGCTACCGACGGAGAGGGTGCCAGCACGTCTACGGAGGGGGAGGGGGGTTGAGGGAGGACTAAAGGGTGGTAACAAAAATTTGGTCAATATGACTGACATATCTGTCCCATATTTATTTTTTATTTCTGTTGGTGACCGTAAGTACACGTAGATGTCTTGTGACATGCCACGTCATCACACAAAATGAGTTTGGAGACCGTTTGGACATATTTGATACACTACACAAGTTTAGAGACCTAGATGACACACTCATACTAGTTTAGGGACCCGATAAGGTGTTATGAGAGATCGGGAACCTAGATGACATACCTATACAAGTTTAGGGACCTAAAAATACATTTTGAGAGTTCGGGGACCTAGATGACACACCCACGCAAGTTTAGGGGCCGCCAGTGCACTTCACTCAAAATAAAATTTCCATTAATAATGTTATAGTTACATAACACATTTGATCGTGCACAGTTACTTAATCCATCAAACAAAATAAAACTTTCATTAAAAACTTTCATTAATAATGTTATAGGTACATAACACATTTAATCATACATCGCACAAAAATTAAATGTCGCACCTTGTATATAAAATCATGTCATAAACTGTACATTGAGTTGGTAATTTTTGGTAATTATCTTTATGAAAATGTGCATTAAGACGGCAATGAAGGATATTTTCTCGAGTTTTAGGATGATTTACTTAAAAATCATAACATAGCAGTTTAAAAAATAATTTGCAGAAGTCGGGGACACCCAACCAACTAGAACCAAGTAACCAAGTAGCAGAAATATAGGGTGTGCTTGATGGGTAGCTTAGGGGCCACCCGGGCGTTCTTAATGTGGCCCGCGCATGTTTGGATACCTGTAGCTATGCTGCACGGATACTTGGGGTAGGGAGCGTATCGCATATCCGATACGTATCCGTATCGGATACATTTCGGATACGCCTTCGATACGTATCCAAACGTATCTGGAATAAAAATAAAAAAAGAAAAATCTGATACGTTTTTGGGTACGTATTTGGCGGTATGGCCGATACGGCCCAGCCCAAATAAGCCATCTACACAACCCCGACGCCCCTGGCCTCTGAGATTTTTTTATTTCTATATTTTTTATTTTACGTTTTTTCAAAAATATATACCTGGTCAATATTTTTGCAAATCTGTCATCCTGTCGCCATTTGGTCCGGCGGTAATGTGCTACCGCCATTTGAAATGGCGAAATCATATGAAATCACCTTTTGAACCGGCGGTATGACTTTAAACCGTTTGAATTGGCGATAGATCCTTTCGAGGTTGGGCCGTTGGTGGGCCTGGAGGCTACCGCCATTTCAGTTGGCGATAAGAGGCCTCAGCGCGGGCCCACGAACGAAGCCACCGTTTGAACTGGCGAGAAGTTGTCGGCGCCAGGGGCCCGTCGCGCTCTCGCCGTTTGAATTGGCGATAGGCATTAACGCCGTTTCAAACGGCGGTAGACCTAGCTCTCGCCATTTCAAATGGCGGAAGGAGCCCCTCTCGCCGTTTGAATCGGCGGAAGGAGCCCTTCGCCCACTCACGCGCACAAAACGCAGGGGACCATTCCTCTCCGGCCGCATTCTCTCTAGCCGCGCCGCGTGGGGAGGAGAGCAGACGAGAGAAGGAGAAGAGAGGGAGGAGGAAAGGAGAGGGAGGAGCGTGGGGAGGAGAGCAGACGAGAGAAGGAGAAGAGAGGGAACAGGAAAGGAGAGGGAGGAAGAGGAGCAGCAGCTCTTTCGGATCTGCGTATTTTAGGTATTTTTTTATAGCTGTCTTTGTACACTTACTTAGATAGGAAAAATAGTTTAGATAGAAATAGCAATTTAGAAGTAATGTCAATGTTTTAGGTAGAAATATTAGCTGCCTAGTTTAGATAGATAGAACTATTATTAGTTAGATTTAGATTTAGAAATATTAGCTGCCTAGTTTAGATAGATAGAACTATTATTTACAAATATTATGCTGTTAATTTTTTTTAGAAATATTAGCTAGTTAGATTTAGAAATTATGCTGTTAATTTTTTTAGAAATATTAAAAAGTTAGATTTAGAAATATTATGCTGTTAATTTTTTTAGAATAATAGCTTTACCTATAGGATTAGTAGCTAGTTACACTTAGGATTACTAGCTAAATAATTTTTTATATTGAAAAACTAGTTTACAAATATTGTGTTGTTAATTGTTTTAGGAATATTAGCTAGTTACACTTAGGATTATTAGCCTATTAATTTTTTAGACTGAAATAGTAGTTTACAAATATTCTGATGTTAATTTTTTAGGATTATTAGTTAGTTAGACTTCGAATTATTAGCTAATTAATTTTTTAGAAATGTATGAGAAATGTCGTGTATGTTGGCAGGCATTTCAGAAAGATTACCTTTTCAAGTGTTCTATGGGTCTAGGGATGTTAGATATGGTCCTGAAGGGGTAGATTTGTCAGACTTTAGTTCCTTCATAAAGGAAGTACCCCGAGCAAGAGAGAGGACTTGGGTTTCAATCTGTAATTGGCTATTTAAAGCTTTCGGACTTAATGGAGAGCAACATGAGATTTCGGTCATGGCCGTTGTGAATCGGAGGGAACCGGTATTTTGGGAGCTATTGCCACTTCAAGGCACCCAAAACTGGAGGAACTATGTGAATCTAACCACTAGTCGGAGTTTACCTCTGGTATTATTTGTGCAAGCGTTCGAAAAGGCTACAATTAGTACTGAAGCAGCTGACGAAGATGGAGGCCAGGAGGATACAGTGTTAGAAGATTCGGAGACGATGCATGGACAAGCTGATGAAGATCCGGATACGATGCATGAACCAGCTGAAGATGGAGATGCCTCAGAAGAACCTCGTCAAGCAACTGGCGAGGCTGATGAGGGGGAAGACAATCCCCGCATAGTCAATGAGTTTCAGAGGGAGGGTGAAGAGCATGCAGTGGATGATTCATCTTCAGACGATGAAGATGATTATTGTGTCCCGCAGAACTGGGACGGGTACGACTTTTCGATGCTAAGTGTAAATGATGGTGAAGCGGTGCAATGGGAGTATAGGGAGAATGAGGTCTGCGTCGGTTCAATGTATGCTAATCCTGATAATATGAAAGAAGCAATAAAACGTTGGTCCACTCTATCTTTGCAAAGACAGTTCAAAGTGCTCAAGAGCAGTCCGCAAACATATGATATTCGTTGTGTGAGAAGCGAATGCCCGTTCAGGGTGTACGCGTCTAAGGGCAAGTGGCAGGATTTCTGGGAGGTCAAGATTGTGGTAGATCACACATGCGAGCTTGAGCAATTAACATCAAGGCACCGCAACCTGACAGCTGCCTTTATTGCTAACTACATGTACCCTCAGATCGTGGAGAATCCTAGGTACGAGCCGAAGTCAATTATTTGTGCCGTTGAGGAGGAGTTCAAATATAAAATTAGCTATAACAAAGCTTACAGAGCGAAGCAAAAGGCGCTTGAGATGCGGTGGGGCACGTATGAAGCTTCATATCATAACTTGCCGGCGTTGTTGCAGACTATATGCCTTCGAAATGTAGGAAGCTTCTATGACTTGAAAACATATCGTTGCATCCAGAAACCTGGGAAATAGGTGCTCCAACGGTCATTCTTAGCCTTGGCTGCTTGTATTGAGGCGTTTCCGTACTGCCGACCAGTAATCTGCATAGATGGGACATTTTTAACGGGAAGGTATAAAGGCACCATTCTCACATCCATTGGATGTGATGGTAATAGGCAGTTGTTGCCTTTGGCAATTGCTTTTGTTGAGAAAGAATCTGGAGATAGTTGGTATTGGTTTCTAGAAAGGGTGAAGCAAATGGTTGTCAGAGATGGTAGCCAATGTGTGTCTGATTCATGATCGGCATAAGGGCATCTTACAAGCAATCGACGACATGCAGAATGGTAACCAAGAGCGTCGTAGGGTTCCACAATGGCCGGACGTAAAGAGCAGGTGGTGCATGAGGCATATGGGAGCAAACTTTCACAGCCAATTCAAAAACAAGACCCTTATGACCCTATTTAAGCGATTATGCAGCCAGAATCAGGAGAGGAAATTCAACTTGTTGTGGAGGAAACTAGATGAGCTCACAAAGAAGCAAACAACTGAGCTAGCGAAGATAGCTATCAATACGGAGGAGGACGACCTCATCTCCCTTGAAGACGTGGGCTTGGATGGCCCAACTGTCAGGAGGAAAAGAAGAAGGCAAATTAAGACATTCTCGCAGTGGATTGAACACGAGCCCAAAGAGAAATGGCCTTTACTATATGATGAAGGAGGGGCTCGGTATGGTATAATGACTACAAATCTAGCCGAGGTCTATAATTGGGTGTTGCGTGGTGTAAGAGGACTACCCCTTGTGGGGATTGTGGAGTTCTTTTTATATCGCACCTGCAAGTATTATATGGACCGATTCGCGGTGGAAAGTGCCATGAGCCACGGCCCAGCCAACGTATCGCCGTTTGAAATGGCGATTACCTCGTTTCGCCGGACCAAATGGCGACAGGATACAAATTTGCAAAAATATTGACCAGCTATATATTTTTGAAAAAACGTAAAATAAAAAATATAGAAATAAAAAAATCTCCTGGCCTCTCGACCCCTCCCCGCACGCACCACCTCCGCGCCCTAGTCGCCACTCCGCCAGGCGCTAGGCACCCTCCGCTTGCCGTCGACCGCTGCACGCGTGCCCTCCGCCGTCGTCGCCGGTGAGATCCGCCACCTAGACGGCTGGACCTGGTGATTGGTGAGCGCCCTCTGCCTTCTCTGTTCTCACCTCCTGCCCTCCTTCCTCCACTCACTGGTCTTGATTTCTTGGTTGATTTTCCCATCTTCTTCTCGGTGTAGATGGCAGCAACAAATTCGAGCAGTGCTAGTGCTAGTAGTAGCATCAATTCCGTGCCAGTGACTGACATCAAGGCTCCTCTATGGGACCATGTCATAGTTTTAGAGAAACCTAAGAAAGGTGGAGGTAATACTCTGTGGCAATGCAAGTACTCTCCAATGAGCAAATTGACTAGCTACACTAGAGTAGAAGCTCACTTGCTACAAAAGAAAGCACAAGGGATTGCTCCGTGCCCTAAGGTAACTAAGCAAATGCTTGATGAGATGAGGAGAGAAGTTCAAAGGTGTCAAGAATTAGTGGAAAGAGGGAAGTCACGTACTGTTTCTTTGCCTACTGCTCCATCTCCTTTGGGAAATAACAGTAAGAAGAACAAGAAGGGACCTGGTTCAGCGATTGAGAAAGCTTGGGCATTGCAAGACCGCAACCACTTGGATGCTCTTATTGTAAGAGCAATCTACTCTGGAGGTGTATGTTTCAATTTTCTCAGAAATCCTTATCTGCGAGAAGCATTTTCCTTTGCTTGCAGCCGCAACTTGCAAGGTTACACGATTCCTGGGTACAATAGGGCCAGGGAGTCACTCCTTCAGCAAGAAAGAAGGCACATAGAGCGTCTGTTAGAGAGTACCAAGAGCACATGGGCAGAAAAGGGAGTCACTATTTGTTGTGATGGTTGGTCAGATCCACAGAGACGACCTATAATCAACTTTGTCGCCATTTCTGAGAAGGAACCTGTATTCTTGAGGGCTGATAATTGTCAAGGAGAAATCAAGACAAAAGAATACATTGCCGCGAAGCTGGGGTCAGTTATTGGTGAAGTAGGTCGGCAAAATGTTGTGCAAATCATCACAGACAACACTTCAAACTGCAAAAGGTGCAGGTCTCATTTTGGAAGCTGAATATCATAACATATTTTGGACACCATGTGTTGTGCATACTTTGAATCTTGCTTTGAAAAGTATATGTGAGCCTAAAGTCCCAAGGGATCCTTCAGCTGATGATTTATTTGCTTGGAGCCAACTTGAGTTTTTTAGCACTATTAAAACTGAGGCAAATATGATCAAGAATTTCATAATGAATCATGGCATGCGTCTTTCTATGTTCAATGAGTTTAGCCCTTTGAAGTTGTTGTCTATTGCTGATACAAGATTTGCTTCAGTTGTCGTTATGTTGAAACGTTTTGTTGAGATAAAAATGGCTCTCCAGCAAATGGTGATTAGTGACAAGTGGACTGTCTATAAAGAAGATGCTCCAACAGCCAGGAATGCACAGAAAGTGAAGGAGAAGATACTCAGTGATGTGTGGTGGACTAGTGTGGACCACATTCTTAAAATTACTACTCCTATATATGAAATGATAAGATTGGCAGACACAGACACACCATGTCTTCACTTAATTTATGAATTGTGGGATTCAATGATTGATAAAGTGAAGAAAGAAGTATATCTCTGGGAAGGGAAGGAAGGTGATGATGTGTCTGACTTATATTCAGTTATTCATGGCATATTAATTACTAGGTGGAAAAAGGGGAATAACCCACTACATTGTTTGGCTCATTCACTTAATCCAAGGTAAAAATCTGCACTATCTAAACTGGTTCAGATTGTATAGTTGCACTTATTTTTCAATTCTTGAACATGCTCATGTTCTGACTTCTGAAAGTGTAGATACTACACAAGGCGGTGGCTTCAAGAAGTTGCTGGCCGTGTTCCCCCCACAAGGACAAAGAGGTATCACAAATGAGGATGGCTTGCTTCAAAAAGTTGTTTCGTATGCCAGAAGAATTAGCTCAACTAAAAGAAGAATATGCAAGGTTCTCAAGTTGTTCAGAAGAATTCAATGATCCTGATTCAATTCATGATAGATGGGCTGTTTCTCCCATGACATGGTGGACAAATCATGGGCAGTCTGTTCCTTTATTGATGACTTTGGCCATCAAATTGATCAGCCAGCCAGCCTCATCTTCTTGTTGTGAAAGAAACTGGAGTACATACAGCTTTGTTCATAGTGTCAAAAGGAATGCTTTTAACTCCAGAGCGTGCTGAAGATCTAGTATTTGTACACTCAAATCTGAGGCATTTGTCAAGAAGAACAGAAGCATACAAAACAGGAGAAACAAGAATGTGGGATGTGGGAGGTGATCAGTTTGATTCTCTAGGTGGTATAGGTCTTCTTGAAGTGGCTGATCTCTCCCTTGATGAGCCTGAGTTGCAAGCTGTATCTTTTGGTCTTGGTGTTGTTGTGGGGGCAGATTCAATGACAGAGAATGAAGAACATGAGAAACAGATCTAGGGTTTGCGACAGTTGCTCTTCTCACAATCCAGAGACCGCGCAGAAGCATCCACAGCTTCCCCCAATCTTAGATTCAATCCACACCAAATCACCAAAGATTCAAATGGCCGGTGGTGAAGGATCCAGCCGAGGCAAGGGATCGAAGAGGAAGGCAGAGGCCATGAAAGCAGGTCGTTACGACCGAGGAGGCAGCGTCCGCGGGGGACATGCCGATCATCGAAGATCCGATCAGTGACTGGCCGACCAGTATTCTGAAGGAGAAGCACATCAAGGCCCTAGAGGCAGATGGATTCTTGCCAGCTCAAGAAATCAGCCGGTGGAGAAGCGCATACGGGCATGAATACCCCACCGAGGATACCGAGGAAATCACGGTATGGAAGGCCTTCTATGAAGTTGGTTTTGGCATGCCAACTTGTGATTTTTTCCGCCGTGTGCTGCAGTTTTATGGGATAGAACTGTGTCATCTGAATCCCAACTCCATCTTGAATTTATCCATCTATATCCATTTGTGCGAAGCATTCCTTGGGATAGATCCCCATTTCGCACTGTTCCGCCATCTGTTTAGGGTGAAGACCTCCAGCGGACCACTACAAGTGGTGGGGAAAGTAGTCATTCAGTTCCACTAGGGCATGAGGCCGGTATATTTGGATTACACAACCAAGGAAAGCCTCAAGGACTGGCAGAAGGAATGGTTCTACACATGGAACCACCAGTCACAGCTTCAGAGCCGCTCAGGGAATCCTCCAGTAATGAAGCCATTCTGGAGCGAAATAGTTGGAGTGAACCAGGCAATGCAGATCCCTGAGCTGCTCAATATGATAAGAGATCTGAAAGCGCAAGGGCTGACAGGAGCCATAGTATATCGTTCATTTCTGCTGAGGAGGATCCAGCCATGTAAACAACGCTGCAATCCAGGGTACTTGTACTCTGGAGAAGCGGACCCCTCAAGGAATGCCACCGGAAACTTGTCAGAGAAGAGAGTGAATCAACTCTTGAAAAAGTTTCTGGTGGTCAGTGATGAACAACTTCCAGAGATAATGGAAGTTTCTTCAATTACCATGACACCTGAGGTAAAATCCTTGTCTGAAGACATTGCTGTATTGTTGTAAATATAATGGAAACTAATGTCGTGATCATCACAGTATGAAGCCCGACGCGCACTCTATGTGAGTTTGCCACCCCTGGACCCGACCAACACCGAAGAAGCTGCTCTGTTGGCACGGTGTGTGGATCCAAAGGTAAGAGAACAAGGTCGCCCAAGCAAGCCAACTACGATTGAAGATCCTGACGAGCCAACGGTTAAACTTGAACCACAGGTCCCTGAAGAACCCCAAGCCAAATCAGGTGCAACCTCCAGGGGAGCAGAAAGGTCCAAGAGACCGGCACCAACAGAGCCAGCAGCGCCTGTGCCCAAAAGAGCGTGTACACTGCCCAAGCCCCGTGCCAGGACTATCCCAGAAGAGAGGGCAAAGGTATCCCCACAACCCAGGACAACATCTTCAGTGGGGATATCTATCGGAGAAATTGGAACCAGCATGCCACAGCAAGGCAGCTCTGCTCGGCGAGCATTATCTGATGAAGAGATCCTGCAAGAGATCTTCAACCCTGTCTCCGCGCCGTTTGTAAGGACAATGCCAATAATTGAAGAACCCTGTCCAGCAGGACCTTCGGCGGCGGAGCAGGAGGTTGAGGAAGAATTCACTTTGGGGGAGCCAGAAATCCCCATGCGGCCCTCCACCATGTAAGTATTTCGTTAAGCAGTATAGAATTCACCGTCGTATAATACTGCTGTGACTAACAAACTTCATTATTCCAGAGTTGAAGAAGCACCATCGACAACCAGGGAAGAACCCTCGGTTGATCATGCAGCTGTAGAACCAGAGGCCGCAGTGCCCGAAGAACCCAGGGTAGTACAAGAAACAACCCTGCCAGAGGTTCAAGCAGATGTGCCATCAGACCCGCCAGCACCAGAGGGAGCACAAGTCGAGGAAACAGTTGCTGAGGTGCTGGTGAATATCGAACAACTGGTCACGCAGGTGGTGATTGAAGAATCCGAACTGGAACGCCGTGACCAGTCCTCTGTGAAGCCCCCGAGCATCACAGAAACAACCCAGGCCGGGGCGGAAGCAGAGTGCTCAAGGGGGAAACAAGCGGAAGCATCAACCCCAGAGCAGGGAATTGAAGAGATCCCCAAAGAACCCAGAGGTACCGGAGCTGAAGAAGGGGTTGGTAGCTTCCGCATCGGAAGCTTCGACCCAATGCTCAATCCAAATCCGCAAAGCTTCGAGTTCATCTTGGACGCGGAGGAGGATGAGCAACATATTGACAGGGGACTGTACCACGCCGAGAGGGCAGTTGCCTACTTCAAGGTTAGTGAAACAACCCTGTTCTTGTAGTGTTGTTGGAGCTTATCTCATAATAACTGTGTTGTAGGCTGTTGGCGAGGCATCAAGAAAGAAAACCGAGTACCTCCACAACATTTCCTTGATGCACGACAAGGAGGACCGTCTCCAGAAGGAGCTGGAGCGCGAACGCGAAGACCGCAAGCTCCAGGAGGCGGAAGACGCCGACATGATCCGTACCTTGCACCTGCGAACCAAGGAATTGGCCGCGGAGAAGGAGGACATGAAGAAGAAGCTTGCGTCGGCAAAAGCAGAGCTCAAAGGTACTCTGTCGCTACCGAAGTCTTGTAATGAAATTTCCACTGTCTTTGTTGAATAACAACTCTGTCATTGTCTTGTGTTCTTAGGGGTGCAATAGCAGCTAGCAACAGCCCAGAGCAAGATGACGGATTGGTCCAACTTGGCCAACCGTCACGAAGAAGCGTTGAAGACCCTCTCTGCCGAGCATGAAGGCCTTAAAGAAGAACTTAGAGTGGCGGTCAAACAACGTAAGGATGCTGACGCGCAGCTAATTCAAGTCCTCGAGCAGCAGCAGAAGATTGCCAAGGACCTAGAGGTCGCTCGCGAAGAAAAGAATCAGCTATCCAGGGATCTCGTCCAGGCACAGAAGCATCTTGCAGACAAGAAGGTGCTGGACGAGAAGCTTGAACAGGCGGCCAGGAGGATGTCAGAGCTAGAAGAGTCGTTGCGGCTGATGAAGAAATCTAACGACGACCTGGCGGAAGCCTTGAACCGGATCTCGCTGCTAGAGAAGGCAGCGAACCCGGTGGTGAAAGCCTTGGTCCCAGAAGACCCTTCAGCACCGCTATCATTCCTGGAGCGCCTGAAGGCCATGCCAAGACAACTGAAGGCGTACATCAAGAGATCTTCGAAGGCTTGTCTTGTGCATGTCCTTGCTGTAGTTAAGTCCAGGTACCCGGAGGTAGACATAGGCAAGCTGGTAGAAGGCGCAGAGCCGAACTGTACCGAGTCTGCCTTCAGGGACCTGAAGCAAGAGGCCGAGCCAGTTGCAGAAGCAATTGCGCAGAGCCTTAGGCTGTAATTGTAAACAAATGTTATTGTAATATAAATATCATGCAATGTAATATATTATTGCCATGTTATGAAGAAAAACCAAGAATTTCTATGAATTCCCGGGTTGTCTCTGTGTTGATAACCAGGACTTAGTCAAAATGTATGTTGCGTAGATTTTAACTTGTGAAAAGCAGCCCTGTAAAGTACCCGAAGGAACCCAGGGAGATTTCGTATAGCATAAGCTATCTAGTAGAATGTACCCCAGAAAGGTACTTGGGAACTAACTGTATATGGTTTGCCGGAGCAAGAACCCAGTAAGACCCACGGAGCGACAACGTTAAGCTGGAAACTACCACAGAGTAGCATAATAGGAGGAACAGATCCGTTCTTGGCCCCGAAAGAACCCGGATAGACCCCGTTATAGGCTCCGAATGCACGTAAAAGAAACTTTCCAAGTCTAAAAAGAACACAGAAGTTTCGGATGATGTCATGGAGACAAACAATCAACCCAGTAAAGGGAGTGTTATTAAAATATATCGCGTTGCCGGAACAACGGTACAAGGGAACATGTAATGCCGAAGCAATTAGTTCATATATTTCCGGAGCAATTGTTACAGAAGAACTCTGGATGCCAAAGCAATTGGTTCTTGCGGTGCCGAAGCACTGTTGTGGTGAAGGAGCTACGCGTAGAATTTGCGTAGATGTTCTATATTCTAAGGATTTGGTAATTCCACACCGTCTTCTGTTTGAAGTCTGTAGGTGCCTGGTTTGAGGACCTTGGAAACAATAAAGGGACCATCCCAGGGTGAAGTAAGCTTGGAATGGCCGACTGTATTCTGGATTCGTCGTAACACCAAATCGCCAATCTGGAATGATCTTGTCTTCACATTTTTGTCATGGAATCTGCGGAGTCCCTGAAGATACGCAGCGTTGTGTAACAAGGCTGCCAGTCGTACTTCTTCAGCCGTATCGACTTCCAGCATCCGTTGTTCGTCCACCATGGCTTCTTGGAACTCCTCAACGCGAGGAGCACCGTGCATGACGTCAACAGGTAGAACAGCCTCTGATCCATATACCAGGAAGAAGGGAGATTGCCCTGTAGCTTTGCTGGGTTGGGATCGTAGGCCCCAAACGACTGGAAAGAGTTCTTTCATCCACCGGCCTTCTGCTTTCTTCAGGGTTCGTTCCATGCGAGCTTTAAGTCCATCAAGGAGCATGCCATTGGCCCTTTCAACTTGTCCGTTGGCACGAGGATGAGCAACAGAGGCATAGGATACCTCGATGCTGCGATCTTCGCAGTAGTCCCAGAACTTGTTGCCTGTGAAGGTGGTACCCAAATCTGTGATGATTTGGTGTGGTATCCCAAAGCGAAGAATCAATTCTTGGAGAAATTGGACTGCTTTCTCAGAGGTTGGCTTAACAACCGGAAAGACTTCTATCCACTTTGTAAATTTGTCAATTGCGACGAAGCAATATTCGAATCCACCAGGCGCCCTGGGTAGTTTCCCAATCATATCAAGCTCCCAGCATGCAAATGGCCATGACGGAGGTATCAATTTGATCTTGTGAGCAGGCTGATGTGAATGATGAGCGAAATATTGACAGCCCTTGCAGTGACGAACAATTTCCTCAGCGTCGTGTAGAGCTGTAGGCCAATAAAACCCGGCACGGAAGGCTTTGCCCACGATAGTGTGGGAAGCTGCATGATTGCCACATTCTCCTGCGTGAATTTCCTCCAGGATGTTGACTCCTTCTTGCTGTGAGACGCATTTCATTAATGCGCCAGAGCGTGCGCCACGTCGGTACAGTGTATCGCCGATTATAGCATAGGACTTGCTACGGCAGACAATTTGCTGAGCTTCTGCCTTCTCGGCAGGAAGTTTGTCGTGCAAGATGTAGTCTATAATCGGAGCGCTCCAAGTGGCGTCGATGAGCATAACCTCGGGAGCTGAGGTTGTATCATCAGAAGTTACCGCTGCAGAGATTGATGGCTTGGAGAGTTCATTGACGAACACCCCGCTAGGCACCTCTGCCCTGGAAGAACCCAGCTTTGATAGGACGTCTGCAGCGACGTTGTAATCTCGCTCGACATGATGAAATTCAATGCCGAGGAAGTGTTTTTCCAATTTCCGAACTTCTTCACAGTACGCATCCATGTCTTCATGGGTTCGATTCCAGTCCTTATTGACTTGTTTGATGACCAACATTGAGTCCCCATACTACAGCAGACGCTTGATACTGAGGGTGATGGCCATCTTCATTCCGTGAAGAAGTGCTTCGTATTCTGCAGCGTTGTTGGTGACAGCGAACTGAATCTGCAGAACATACTTGAGTTGATCTCCTCGCGGGGAGATCAACAGAACTCCAGCGCCTCCACCTTCCAGCTTGAGTGACCCATCGAAATACATGATCCAATGCTCGGGCTTGGTGGTGACAATTGGAAGGTTGTGCTCGGTCCATTCCGATATGAAATCAGTAAGGACTTGAGACTTCATGGCCGTGCGAGAACGGAACTCGATGCTGTATGTTCCGAGCTCAACAGCCCACTTGGCGATACGCCCTGTAGCGTCTTGATTATGGAGAATTTCGCCAATAGGATAACCAGTAACCACGATGATCTTGTAGGTGTCGAAGTAATGCCGCAATTTTCTGGATGTCATTAAGACAGCATATAGAATTTTTTGAACTTGAGGGTACCTGGATTTGGAGTCCAAGAGGACTTCGCTCACAAAGTACACAGGTCGTTGGATCTTCTGAAGATGACCCTCCTCATCACGTTCAACGACAATGGCGGCGCTGACGAAATTAGTGGTTGCTGAAATATAGAGCAAGAGATCTTCGCCCGGGAGCGGTGCCGTGAGCACGGGTGGTGTAGTCAGGAACAGCTTGAGCTTGTCGAAGGTGACTTGAGCTTCCTGAGTCCACTGGAATCTGTCTTGCTTCTTGAGTAGTTTAAAGAACTCAGTCCCGCGTTCCCCCAGTTTGGAGATAAAGCGGTTGAGTGCAGCCATGCAGCCCGTAAGCTTCATGACATCCTTGACGGTGCGCGGCGGCTCCATGTTCATGATAGTTCCTATCTTCTCTGGATTAGCCTCGATGCCGCGTTCGCTGATGATGAACCCAAGGAGCTTTCCAGATGGAACGCCGAAAACACACTTGGCGGGATTAAGCTTCCATCGCCATTTGCGTAAGTTGTCGAACGTCTCGGTGAGGTCAGCGATGAGGTCCTCGGGATTTCTTGTCTTGACTACCACATCATCAACATAGGCTTCAACATTTCGGTGAAGTTGGTCTTGAAGACAACCCTGTATCGCCCGCTGATATGTGGCACCTGCATTTTTCAAGCCAAAAGGCATGGTCGTATAACAATATGCACCATATGGCGTGATAAACGAAGTTTTAATCTGATCCTCTTCTTTCAGCGATATCTGATGATATCCTGAGTAACAATCGAGGAAGCAGAGTAGGGTGCACCCGGCGGTGCTGTCGATGACTTGATCGATGCGAGGAAGCCCGAAGGGATCCTTCTTGCAATGTTTGTTGAGATCAGTATAATCAACGCACATTCTCCATTCATTTGAATTCTTTTTTCTTACAAGAACCGGATTGGCTAGCCAATCCGGGTAGAAGACTTCTTTAATGACGCCGGCTGCTAATAACTTAGCTAGCTCTTTCTTGATGGCTTCCCGACGCTCTGTGGCGAATCTTCGGAGGCGCTGCTTTTTGGCTTTGCGCTCTCGTTGAGGTCTAGCTTGTGCTCGATCAACTCTCTGGGGACTCCAGGCATGTCGGAAGGCTTTGTAGCAAAGATGTCGGCCTGGGCTCGCAGGAAGTCGATGAGCGCGCTTTCCTATGCAGGAGTGAGGGTGGAGCCAATCACTGCTGTCTTCGATGGATCTCCTATTTGGAGGTCAATCGTCTTCGTTGCGACCTTCTCCACAGGCTTGATGGCCCGTGTCTTCTTCTGCGTCGGGGCGTCATCGTCCTCTGCGACGACGGCGGTGGCCAAGGGTTGGAGTTCTTGGCGATCTATGGTGGACACGGCTCTGACAGCGTACTCCACTACCTCTTTGTCGCAGAGGTAGGAGCGCTTGATATCACCGCGAAGGGAGAGAACACCGTGAGGCCCTGGCATCTTCAGCACCAGGTAGGTGTAGTGGGGGATGGCCATGAACTTGGCTAGTGCTGGTCGCCCGAGGATGGCGTGGTAGGAGGTTTCGAAATCTGCAACTTCGAACTTAATGAACTCTGTACGGTAGTTGGATGCGGTACCGTACGTGACGGGCAAGGTGATTTGCCCGAGGGGGATGGCGGCCTTCCCAGGCACGATGCCGTAGAAAGGAGTATCCGCCGGCTGTAGCGTGCTTGTGTCGAGGCCCATGGACTTCAGCGTCTTGGCGAAGATGAGGTTGAGCCCGCTGCCCCCATCGATCAGGACCTTGGTGAGCCTGCTATTCGCCACCACGGTCTCGAGGACAAGAGGATATCGTCCAGGAGAAGTGATCTCCGTCCATTGATCTTCTCGGGACCAGGTGATGGTCGTGTCCGACCACCGTAGTGGTGTAACCACCACTGGTTCTGCTGCGTAGGCCTCGCGCCGCGCATTCTTGCGGTTGCGCGAGGTGTCGCTGACTGCCATGCCTCCGAAGATGACGTTGACAGTGTTGGTGATATCTGGGAAACCGCTGTCTCCCTTGTCGTGCCCGTCGTCTCCATCTCTGGCCGACTTTTGCTTCTTGTTGGGCGTGCTAACGTCTCCCGGAGGAGTACGCACTCGCCCATGGTGTGCTTGCTGTCGGGGTGGTAGGGGCAGCGCTTCTTGAGAAATTTGTTGAATTCTTCCCTTCGTTGCTGCGCAGATTTGGCGGCGCGGACGGTCTGGACGGTTGCGACCGTGTTGTGTGGTCGCTTCCGTGGGTTGTTGCCGTTACGCTGGAAGGAGTCGCGCGGCTGATCCCTGTTGTCTTCCTGATTCTTGCGACCAGGGTTGTTGGGTCGTTTGCCGTAGCGCTCCCGTTCTTGATCATCGGTGTCCATCCAATTGGACACCAGTGCGCGGAATTCCTCGAGGTCACGAGGGCGGTTGTGACCGAAGTCACGGAAGAGGGTGCGATCGGTCATCCCTTCTTGAAAGTAGTCGATGACTTCTGAGTCGGGGATGGGAACGCAGGATGCCTTGATGGCGAAGAATCGCCTGTTGTAGTCGCGCAGGGACTCGTCTGGCTTCTGTTTGCACGCGCGAAGTTCATACTTGCTGCCAGGGCGCTCAAAAGAACCCTGGTAGTTGGAGACGAAAGCCTTCTTCAGCGCGTGCCAGCTGTCGATGGAGTCTGGATGAAGGGACTCGAGCCAGGTTAGAGGACCCTGCTCCATCGCAACTGGGAAGTAGAGCATCTTGGAGATGTCGTCGCCCCCTGATGCTTCAATTGCGGAAGAGTATCTGCGCAGCCAGATGTTTGGATCTTGCTTCCCGTCGAAGTTGGCGATGCCTGGCGGCTTAAACTTTCGCGGAAAAGAGCTGACGCGGATGGCGCGTGTGTAGCATGGCAGAGCGTCAGGGTTGGGGCGTCGCATCTTCCTGCAGAATCCGCAACGTGGGAGGTAGCTCTCCCCTCTCGGATCCGGATGATGTCGTTGCGAGCGTCGTTCGGTGTGACGTGAGAGCGGGCTGGGCGGGGTTCTTCGCGACGCTGGGACCTGGGAGGTTCCTCGCGAGGACAGCGGGGTTCTTCGCGAGGCCTGTTCTTGTCCTTTGTTTGTCCTGCGGAGCTGCCGTAATGGCTGCTCTGACGCTTGGCTGACGGTGCTTGGTGGCGCGAAGAACTCCTGCTTTTGGAGGCAGAGCGGCCTCCGTCCAGGCGATCAACCATGACCGCTGCGGCTTCTAGGCGGGCTTTGGCGAGGTTGATCTCAGGGGTAGTTTGGAACCCCTCGAAGACGCTGACCCCGAACAGGATGTTGGCCACAGGGGAGTTGAAGATGCCTTCCTTGTCGAACTCAGAGTTGAGATTTTTCTTCTTGATGAAGCGACGTCGGAGGGCACGGTTGCGGTTTCGCTCGATACGGAGCTCTCGGTCCGCATCGGTTTCTCCTTCCTCTGTTGGAGCGTCGTCGGAGACAACTTCTTCATCGCTGTGATCGTTGAGGATCACGCAGGACTGGCGACCGGGGTTGCTAGGCCCGGTTCTTCTGTTACTCGTGGCAACAAGGAGTTCTCTGCCTTCTTGGAAAGGAAGCAGAGGTAGAATATCCCGTACCGTGGAAGGTACGTTTGCTTCGAGGAGAGCCACCTCAGGATCCATGTCAGGCCAATGAACATTAACCCCCGAGGGAGTTGAGGTCATGACAAGATCCGAGGTTGCTCCGCGGGGTTGGAGAACCTTCTTCTTCAGGTGCTTCTGGTGGATCGCGGCTGAGTTTGTTAACCCGAAGGGAAACTGAGATGCACGCGATCCACGTGGTGAAGTCTTCGTCCCGCGGGGGTTGGAGCCAGGGTTCCTGGGTACCCGCGGGGTTGCTGTCACGGTCCTGATCGTTGAACCCTGGCGGGACTCGGAAGTGATCCGGAGTCCGCCGGGGAGTCGTGGACACGTGGCTTGATCCTGCCCCTTGATAGGGGTTGAGTTGACGTGGTCGGCCCGGGATTGAATCTGCTTCGGGCGCCATGTACTCCTCCGAGTAGGATACGATCCAGGGATCATGTCGGAATTCGAGATTTTCCGAGATCCTCGCGGAGTGGTTTGCGCGCGTGGCGGAGGTGGTGCAGCCACCTCGTCGCGCAATTGGTGTTGGAGTTCGCCTTCCTGGTTTGCGGTGCAAAGCCAGGAGCCGAAAACGAAGGAGGCGCCTGCCTCGAACTTGGTGACGATGGAGGCGCTGAAGGAGGCCATCGACTCTTTATTGAAGACTCGACGAGTAGATCCCACGGACGGCGCCAAAGTGTCGGCGAATTATGCTGACAACGTTCTCGAGGGGGTACCCCGAGAGAAGGGTTTAGGGAAAAGTCGTCGAGAATCTAGAACCGAAGGTGACAAGAGACGATTTAGACAGGTTCGGGTCGCCGGAGCGTAATACCCTACGTCCTGTATGATGTATCTTGTATTGATGAGATTGTTTTGAGGGGGTCCCTGCCTCCCCTTATATAGTCCGGAGGGCAGGGTTACATGGGAACCGTATAGGACTAGGAGACTTTTACAAGTTTATCTCTAATTCCTAAATACAGTCTATCCAAACCGACTAGGACTAATCCTTGTCTTGTGCGTCAAGTCTTGTACGTGGGCCGGCCCATAGGATGGGCCGCCAGGGTTGTTTAGTCCGTCAGGACTCTACACCCACATGGGCTGTTTCTCCCATGACATGGTGGACAAATCATGGGCAGTCTGTTCCTTTACTGATGACTTTGGCCATCAAATTGATCAGCCAGCCAGCCTCATCTTCTTGTTGTGAAAGAAACTGGAGTACATACAGCTTTGTTCATAGTGTCAAAAGGAATGCTTTAACTCCAGAGCGTGCTGAAGATCTAGTATTTGTACACTCAAATCTGAGGCATTTGTCAAGAAGAACAGAAGCATACAAAACAGGAGAAACAAGAATGTGGGATGTGGGAGGTGATCAGTTTGATTCTCTAGGTGGTATAGGTCTTCTTGAAGTGGCTGATCTCTCCCTTGATGAGCCTGAGTTGCAAGCTGTATCTTTTGGTCTTGGTGTTGTTGTGGGGGCAGATTCAATGACAGAGAATGAAGAACATGAGGAAGAAGCTAATTAGCTATGTATCTTTTTTCCTGTGTTGAACTTATTATGTTATGTTTGTCGTTTGAGAAGCAGTAAGAACTAAGAACTACTGAACCTTATTTATTTGGTGTAATATTGTTTATCTATATTTTGGAAAAAAAAATGTCGGAACGTATCGGCGTATCGGTTTTTTTGGAGATTTGATGTATCCACGTATCCGTATCCGTGCTGCATAGTGTGTTATATGATTATGAGAACAGAAGAATATGATCGAGGATTAGGGGTGTGTTGCTCGTACTGTATATTATAGGCGAGAAGATGAGTAGAAGCATACTAAGTGGATATAAGATCGTGAAAGAGAGAAAAAAAAAAGAGTGTTTGCACCAGTAGAAAATTCTACGTTAGTCTCGGGATCATTTTAGTCGTGGTAGGAATAGAACCGGAACTAAACTGAGAACATTAGTCCAAGTTCTGAAAGTAGGGGCCTTTTGAGGCTTTTTAGTCCTGGATTGTAAACTAATCGGGACTAAAGGGTGGATATTAATCTCGGTTGGTGTTACAAACCGTCAATTAGGACTAGTGTCCACCCTATAGTCCTAATTGGTATTACAACCAGAGACTAAATGATCCTATAGTCTCGGTTGATATCAGAAATCAGGACTAAATGGTGTTATTCTTTTGCAATTGGCTTTAAACACTAGTTAGACGTGAAAATAATTTTGCTCAAAACATGATCAAATATGGTCTAATTTTGAAAATCTTGTTATTATAAACATAATGGTACAATCTGAATTTAAAAACACAATGGTACAATCTGAACTTAATTTGGATACGTAATTAGTGAATTATAATATTTTTGTCTAAATATGTCTGTCCATGTGCAGGGGTTGTTTCCGTGGCTTGGTTCCGGTTATTATATATAACAAACACAACGCTACAATCAGAATTTGATTTGAATAGCAACTAGTAACTTATAACTTTTTTTCTCTCATGTACTTTCGTGTCTGTCCACGTGCGGGGTGAAGGTGACTAGGTGAGGGAGGGGTGCCCAGGCATCCAATCACACCTCTTCTGGCGGCTACTGAAATGCGAGAGTGGCGGCGCGTAGAAGAACCTAGCAGGAGCGAGCAGGGAGCAGAAAGCGAGGCCGGCGCATATAAGGACCGGGCGATAGCCCTAGCAATGGATGAGGGGTTTTGTTCGATGCATTAGCTAGGCCGTGCCTGCACTACGGCAACGCCTACGTCCATGCCCCACGAGCTAGCACAGGCCTAGCCTAGCGCATGCGGGCATCTACAGGCTATGCAGCACGGATACATCAAATCTCCAAAAAAACCGATACGCTGATACGTTTCGACATTTTTTTTCCAAAATATAGATAAACAATATTACACCAAATAAATAAGGTTCAGTAGTTCTTAGTTCTTACTGCTTCTCAAACGACAAACATAACATAATAAGTTCAACATTGGAAAAAAAGATACATAGCTAATTAGCTTCTTTCTCATGTTCTTCATTCTCTGTCATTGAATCTGCCCCCACAACAACACCAAGACCAAAAGATACAGCTTGCAACTCAGGCTCATCAAGGGAGAGATCAGCCACTTCAAGAAGACCTATACCACCTAGAGAATCAAACTGATCACCTCCCACATCCCACATTCTTGTTTCTCCTGTTTTGTATGCTTCTGTTCTTCTTGACAAATGCCTCAGATTTGAGTGTACAAATACTAGATCTTCAGCACGCTCTGGAGTTAAAAGCATTCCTTTTGACACTATGAACAAAGCTGTATGTACTCCAGTTTCTTTCACAACAAGAAGATGAGGCTGGCTGGCTGATCAATTTGATGGCCAAAGTCATCAATAAAGGAACAGACTGCCCATGATTTGTCCACCATGTCATGGGAGAAACAGCCCATCTATCATGAATTGAATCAGGATCATTGAATTCTTCTGAACAACTTGAGAACCTTGCATATTCTTCTTTTAGTTGAGCTAATTCTTCTGGCATACGAAACAACTTTTTGAAGCAAGCCATCCTCATTTGTGATACCTCTTTGTCCTTGTGGGGGGAACACGGCCAGCAACTTCTTGAAGCCACCGCCTTGTGTAGTATCTACACTTTCAGAAGTCAGAACATGAGCATGTTCAAGAATTGAAAAATAAGTGCAACTATACAATCTGAACCAGTTTAGATAGTGCAGATTTTTACCTTGGATTAAGTGAATGAGCCAAACAATGTAGTGGGTTATTCCCCTTTTTCCACCTAGTAATTAATATGCCATGAATAACTGAATATAAGTCAGACACATCATCACCTTCCTTCCCTTCCCAGAGATATACTTCTTTCTTCACTTTATCAATCATTGAATCCCACAATTCATAAATTAAGTGAAGACATGGTGTGTCTGTGTCTGCCAATCTTATCATTTCATATATAGGAGTAGTAATTTTAAGAATGTGGTCCACACTAGTCCACCACACATCACTGAGTATCTTCTCCTTCACTTTCTGTGCATTCCTGGCTGTTGGAGCATCTTCTTTATAGACAGTCCACTTGTCACTAATCACCATTTGCTGGAGAGCCATTTTTATCTCAACAAAACGTTTCAACATAACGACAACTGAAGCAAATCTTGTATCAGCAATAGACAACAACTTCAAAGGGCTAAACTCATTGAACATAGAAAGACGCATGCCATGATTCATTATGAAATTCTTGATCATATTTGCCTCAGTTTTAATAGTGCTAAAAAACTCAAGTTGGCTCCAAGCAAATAAATCATCAGCTGAAGGATCCCTTGGGACTTTAGGCTCACATATACTTTTCAAAGCAAGATTCAAAGTATGCACAACACATGGTGTCCAAAATATGTTATGATATTCAGCTTCCAAAATGAGACCTGCACCTTTTGCAGTTTGAAGTGTTGTCTGTGATGATTTGCACAACATTTTGCCGACCTACTTCACCAATAACTGACCCCAGCTTCGCGGCAATGTATTCTTTTGTCTTGATTTCTCCTTGACAATTATCAGCCCTCAAGAATACAGGTTCCTTCTCAGAAATGGCGACAAAGTTGATTATAGGTCGTCTCTGTGGATCTGACCAACCATCACAACAAATAGTGACTCCCTTTTCTGCCCATGTGCTCTTGGTACTCTCTAACAGACGCTCTATGTGCCTTCTTTCTTGCTGAAGGAGTGACTCCCTGGCCCTATTGTACCCAGGAATCGTGTAACCTTGCAAGTTGCGGCTGCAAGCAAAGGAAAATGCTTCTCGCAGATAAGGATTTCTGAGAAAATTGAAACATACACCTCCAGAGTAGATTGCTCTTACAATAAGAGCATCCAAGTGGTTGCGGTCTTGCAATGCCCAAGCTTTCTCAATCGCTGAACCAGGTCCCTTCTTGTTCTTCTTACTGTTATTTCCCAAAGGAGATGGAGCAGTAGGCAAAGAAACAGTACGTGACTTCCCTCTTTCCACTAATTCTTGACACCTTTGAACTTCTCTCCTCATCTCATCAAGCATTTGCTTAGTTACCTTAGGGCACGGAGCAATCCCTTGTGCTTTCTTTTGTAGCAAGTGAGCTTCTACTCTAGTGTAGCTAGTCAATTTGCTCATTGGAGAGTACTTGCATTGCCACAGAGTATTACCTCCACCTTTCTTAGGTTTCTCTAAAACTATGACATGGTCCCATAGAGGAGCCTTGATGTCAGTCACCGGCACGGAATTGACGCTACTACTAGCACTAGCACTGCTCGAATTTGTTGCTGCCATCTACACCGAGAAGAAGATGGGAAAATCAACCAAGAAATCAAGACCAGTGAGTGGAGGAAGGAGGGCAGGAGGTGAGAACAGAGAAGGCAGAGGGCGCTCACCAATCACCAGGTCCAGCCGTCCAGGTGGCGGATCTCACCGGCGACGACGGCGGAGGGCACGCGTGCAGCGGTCGACGGCGGCGGAGGGTGCCTGGCGCCTGGCGGAGTGGCGACTAGGGCGCGGAGGTGGTGCGTGCGGGGAGGGGTCGAGAGGCCAGGGGCGCCGGGGTTGTGTAGATGGCTTATTTGGGCTGGGCCGTATCGGCCATATGGCCAAATACGTACCAAAAAACGTATCAGATTTTTCTTTTTTTATTTTTATTCCAGATACGTTTGGATACGTATCGAAGGCGTATCCGAGAAGTATCGCGATACGCTCCCTACCCCAAGTATCCGTGCAGCATAGATAACACATAATAACCTAGGAGGAACGGACGGGCCTTTGCTGGGCCTGTTTCTCAGACACTCCCACATATAGCTTTTCTATCTCAGGCTGAACGGACCGCCAACTGGGCCCGCTAAATCTCCCCGCACGAAGCCCGCAAGCGGTACCTCCTATATACGCTTCCCCCCGTTCGCTCGTCCTCTTTGCCTCGATGCTCGCGTGCGTGCGTGCGACCGACTGTGAGCGGTGAGGAGCGCCGCCGCCGCCGCCCCCGCCTTCGTCACCACCGCCGCCCGCTCTTCGTCACCGCCACCGCACTCGCAAGTTCTCGCGTTACTATCTTTCCGTCGCCTGTACCGCCGCCTTCTGCCCTGCTGCCGCCTCGCCGCCAAACCCTAAGTGGGCTGTCGAGTTCAACGGTGAGCTCAGTCTCCAGATTCACTCGCTACTCCCCATAGTTGGTTGGTTGATGAGTTGATCTGTGGCTCCAAGTTCCAGATTTCTTGATACGAGTTGTAGTTATCTATTGATTTGTGTAGTTGTTGTGGCGAATCTTTTGCTTCGTTCTTGAGCAGCAGCTCTCCTAATCTGCGATCTACGTCACTGGGTAGTGATAGAATCTTGTAGGAGTATCAGCATATCAGCATTAGTACCTGGTCCTTGTATAGTAATCCGTTAGGTACTTCAGCTTTTGCTGGGCGTGTTGTTATTTTTTATCTAGCTTGGAATAGCTAGTTAGCTTGCTCGGTGTTGGACTGTTGGGTGTTGCTGCAGTGTGGCATTCACTTAGGGTGTGCTTGGTTAGTTGTATCGTTTGATTCATGTATGAAATGATACAAAAGAATTCTACCAACTCATCCAGGATGAGACCATCCCAATTGATACATTCTGATACTAGTTAGAGTGAACCAAGTGGTACGAACAAATTAGTTGAACCATTCTATCCAGGATCCTCCATTCATGCATCATGTGGTGCATGCAACCAAACATGCCCTTATTTCGTGGCTTTTGTCCTTGGATGATGATGTCTGAAAAAGTAGAGCTGTATTCAGCAGTACCCTTTTTATTTCTCCGCTATACATGCAACTTGCTGTGAAATGAAATGCTTGAAGTGTTTATGTTTAATACATGGCGAGTACCCATTTTATTTCTCAGCTATATGTGCAACTTGCTTTGAAATGCCTGAGGTGTTTATGCTTAATACATGGTGCCGGTTTTAGTACATTGTGTAGGTGGGATCAAATTGATCCCGCTGATCTGCTCCCATTTTCTCCAGTCTGCTGCCACTTATTCTTTACAAGTCTTCTGCTCACATTAATCCTGCGATTTCTACTTCTTGGTAACAAGATGGTTTAGTTTCAGTTTAACCTAGTCGAGATTGCTCAAATAGTGCTATGTTGTAGAACAATCCAACGTTTTCTTAGAGTAGAAGCAGTAGTATATGATCTAGTGTTATTTAATAGAAGTGGAGCGCCAGATTAGCATATGGCAGTAAACGTAGCTTTTTTTCATCTCCAATTCTCCATTACATATTTACATGTGTTGTATATGAATTATATCACCAAATGTAGTTGTTTCTTGGATTTGGTCTCTTCATCTTGGTTTGATCCATCACCATCTATCAATTTTTAACTGTATTCTGAAATTCATAGTGTAGGAAAAAACTGAGAAGTCACTTGTAAGTTGGAATGATGACAAAGTTAAATTTTACATGTTGATTCTTTTGGAAAAAAAGAACAATGTGCACACCTACTAGCCAAGTTTTTTATCGTTCAAAGATGTCCAAAATCTTTGTCCTTTCAAATAATCCGGGGGCCATTTGCCCATTTGTTTCTGTAGGACAAGTGAAGGCAACTCTTTTCTGTTATATTTATACCAATTTTGCCATGTTGGAGCATGCAATACAAATAAAATTCCTTTACCTGCTAGATGTAAGATATTAGATATGCACCTATTTGTATTAAATATTGTGATGTGATTCTCATTGTAATTTAAATAAGTTTTTTGTTCTAACTCTGATAGAAAAAATTAATTTACTAAATTGGCAAGATTTTCAGTAGCTTTTTTATTGTCTGTGATTTCTCTGGCCTAAATGCATTAATTTAAAATTACTTGCTGCATGATCAGGTTTGAAAATTGCTGCTTGTGAGCTCTTGCTAGGCTATACAGGTTCCCTTGTCTATCCTAGTGGATGTGCGCAGGGGTCATGTTTTGACCTGCTGGGACACCACAAAGCCGGCAGAAGTGTTGTGTCTAGTGTCTCAGCCTTGACCCTGTCTGCAGACCACCTGCTTGCATCCTTAAATAGTTTGGTAGCATTATTATCTGTGCTTTATTTGGTTATTTTGAGTGATTTTCTTCACACTGAGGTGCGAACATAAAACTGATATCATGCAAATTTTCTGTTCGTTTTAACTTTTCTTTTGTATATAGTTATAGGGTTGTAAAAGGATCTAGATTTTACTGACATGTAAGTAAGTGCGTAGAGTTTTTCTTCTTTTTTTTGGTGGATGTTGTATAGGCAATTAGGAACTATTTCTGGAGTTACCCTACATGTTGGCTCGTGGAACTATTTTTTCACATTTTTCTCGGTTTGGTATTTTGGTTTAAATTTCCAGGTCCAACCAACTTAAAAGATGGCAGATGACGAACAGGCTCCAAGCTCTAGGAAGAGGGTTGCAGGTACCCAAATCAACAAGGATAATCCCGAGCCTGATGATGATGGATCGGAGCAAGAGATGGGTACATTTAAGAAAGCTCCCGAGGAAGTGATGGCAACCCGAAGAATTGTTAAGGTTCGGCGCCAGCAGCCGTCATCAGCTCCTTCTACGAATCCTTTTTCCGCAATCAGATTTACCCCCACTGATTCTAGTGTTCAAGCAAGTGCCCCTGTCACAGAGCCCCAACCTTCAGATGTTAAAGATGATGAGGGCAGCAATGGTAGTGGTAAAGATGCTTTGTCTGTGCTGGACAAGAATGCTGGCTCTGATGAGATTCAGAAGGATGAATCAGCTGAGAAAACTGATTCTAGTGCCACAACTGAAGCACCACCACAACCTGTTGAAACCAGTGACAAGGCAGCAGACACAAAGGATGGATCTGGTGGAGACAAAGTAGCAATTGGAGAACCCAAGGAAGGTGACAGCGTGCTATCTGAAGTTGTGGGCAAAACAATAGAGGGAGATTTTGAAGAAAAGGAAGGGGCAGATCAAGCTGAAAATGAAGATAAAATCAGTAAGGATGGTTCTGAGAAGAAAGATGGAGTTGAATCAGAGACCAAGGATGGGTCTGATGAACAGAAAGATGCTGATAACAAAGGGCAATCCTCATCAGAAACACCCCTTTTCTCCTTTAAGAATCTGTCAAGTGGTCAAAATGCCTTCACAGGTCTGGCTGGAACTGGATTTTCAAGCACATCATTCTCATTTGGCTCAGCGACTAAAGATGGATCAAGTGCCGGTCCCCTGTTTGGGCTAAAGACTGATGGTTCTTCGTTCCCTTCTTTTAACCTTGGTGCTACCAACAATGGTAGTTCCTCCACAGTGCTCGCTACTTCAGGAGAGGCACCCAAGAAATTTTCTATGGCAGAGGGCCCTGTTGAAACTGGTGAAGAAAATGAGAAGGCTGTATTTACCGCTGACTCTGCTTTGTATGAGTACTTGGATGGGGGCTGGAAAGAAAGAGGAAAAGGTGAACTGAAGCTGAACGTCCCTGTATCTGGTGGAGAGAGAGCCCGGCTTGTCATGAGGACCAAAGGCAATTATCGGTTGGTCCTGAACGCGAGCCTCTATGATGACATGTCGCTCAAGGATATGGACAAGAAGGGTGTGACGTTCGCTTGCATGAACAGCATCGGCGAGTCGCAGAGTGGCCTGGTGACGGTTGCTCTGAAGTTCAAGGACACTGCCACCAGGGAGGAGTTCAAAGATGCGGTGGAGGCTCACAAGGCGAGGAAGGCACCTGACGCGCCACTGAAGACGCCTGAAAACTCCCCAAAGGCAGCCGAGGTATGAAGCCTCTACGTGTTCAGGAACCGGACTTGAGAAATACTGTCTGTTATTGCAGAGTTTTTAATTAAGATATATCATGCATGATGTCCTGAGTTGTGACTGCATACGGATTTGTGATGCTGTTTTTTTTTTGGAACAGTGGGTATCCTGTCGAACTTCATTAAAGTCATAATCTTAGTAACCTGAAGATGGGACTTTTATACTTTGTACTGTGCTCCCATATGCTCTCTGCCTCTGAAGCTATGGATGCCGTGTTTTCCGGTTATCAGCTATCATGTCTGATGATTATAGATAGACTTTGTAGTCCTGATGCGTTAGTCTGTTCTGCCTTCCTTCGTTGGTGGGCCGTCTGCAGCATTTTTGGACAACCACACCTACGGCCTTTGTTCGATGAGATGGGCCGACAGCCAGATGGTGGCTGAGTGACTGACTGACTCGTGTTTCTATTGACTTTCCTTTGAACAGGAAATACTCTAGTAGTTCATAACCTCCGTATCATTTTATTTGACCTTTACTAGTTCAAAGATGAACTAAGAAATGTCAAATAAATATTATGAGTTGGAGGGAGTACATGTACATCCGTAAGGAACAGAAATAGTGTTGCGTTTTACATCCATAGACCATAGGTTCATACAGTTCCAGCGACACAAACATTTAGCAAGTACGTGGAAGGATTGTATGCGTAATTGTATATCAACGACGCTGAAGCAGAAACTTAACCGTATCCAGGGCCACTGCCCACTGCCGTCGTTTACCACGCTCTTCACCATGGTAAGTAACCTAACCCGCACTGTAGAGACTGGAATGAGTTTGCTGCCGGGTTCTTCTCAGTTCCAGTTTCTGCTCAATTGATGGATCAGCTAGCACGGTTCTAGCATCGATGACGCATTGAGGCCTGTCGTCTTGTTTGCCCCGTTTCTGGCTACGAGGATTCGCCACCTCACGGGCGCACACGCGCCTGTCCTCTCATCCACCCGGAAAGCGACGTCGACGGCGATCGCGGAGGGCGAGGCCCAGATTGACGCACCACCACCGGCAGGCGGCAGGCAACAGAAGGCAATAATTAAGATCTCCTTGCGTGATGAAAACCAACGTGGTGGTTCGGCTGTGGGACCCTCGCTACTGTGAAACTTAAGCTTGCGATGCGAGATCATCGTGTCCATGCTGGCTGCTATGTTGAATGAATTGCTGTCACTGTCGGCTTACTAGGCTCGGAGTCGTCCCGTCCCATAGTTTAGGCGCGTTTGCAACTCGGCACGAGGAACGCGTGCACGGGGTACTTTTCCGAAATGATCGCCGGTGTTCCTTGTTTAATCCTTGTTGATCGGAACATGAGCGAACTAATTCTCGTGCAAATCCAAGGGACAATAGGTAGATCGGCTGTACCTATTATCTAGCTACAAATTTACTCATCTTCATTTTGTCCTTTTGGTCGTGCCGCTCCGCTCCACCAGGATCGGATAAAACCCTGCCAAACACACTTTTTATTTTGTCCATGGTATAACATTTTAAGAAAGAGGGTGCCCATCTTTCTCTTTTCTCTCGGCTGGGGCTTCTGTGTCTCCTAACGTGTGTCTCCATCCGTGTCTCCAAATCAATTAACGTCAAATAAATTGTTCAAATTAAATTCTAATTACATCATTGTGTTTGTTATAATAAGATCTTCAAAACAAAACCATACTTGACCATGTTTGGATTATATATACTTTTTAAATATTTTTAAATAAAATAATTTGTTTAACCTAAAAAATATTTCAAAAAGAAAATATAGTCCAAATATGGTCAAATGTGGTTTGGTTTTGAATATCTTATTATAACAAACACAATGGTCAGAATTTAATTTAGATTATTTATTTGATGTTAATTGCCTCGGAGACACGGATAGAGACACAAGTTAGGAGACACATAAGTTGCAGCCTTTTCTCTCCTCACACTTATTCTTATTCTTCCACCTAAGGTCATCTAGCCTAATGGTTAGAGCATCTCCAGTGGGGCACGTAAATTTAGACTCTCAAATCCTATTTTACAAGCCCACATGTAAAATTTAGGGGGCCTAAATTTGCATCCAACTCCAGTGGGGCATGCATCTATACACTAGTGAGGTATGCAAAATGGTGAGATCCATGGTTTGAGAAGGAGGATGATGGTTTGTGAGGGAGGATGAGAGGCTCCCAAATCTAGGGGCTTGGAGGGGAAATTTGGGAGGGCATGTAAAATAGGAGGGAGTTTAGGAGCCCCAGTGGATAAGGGTTTTTTTTTTTGCTTTGGCTCCTAAAATTTAGAGTAGGAGCTCATTTAGGAGCTCCCGCTGGAGATGCTCTTAGTAACCAGTGGTATGGTCGCACCAACCTAGGTTCAATTCCTTACGGAAGCGGATTTATGGTTGGTTTAAAAAAATCTCGCTGACATAGCGAGGGTTCGGGGATTTTTCTAGACTCGGAAAAGGTCTCCCTTCTTAATTGAAAAGGCCCGGGGCTCTTACCACCACCGAGTCTAGTTTTTTTTATTCTTATTCTTCCTTCTTATTTTCTTCTTCCTCTTTTTCACCCATGGCTAAAATTTTTAGTTCTTCTTCCTCTTTTTCACCCATGGCTAAAATTTTTAGGAGAGACAGAGGCTCCATGGGCAATGGCAATGTGGAAGTAGGAGAGCTCCAGCTACCCTTGCCCGCATGTTGGATCCGCCCCTATTTACACATACAAGCAATTATTGGTGCATGGAGTTGCTATGTATCTTGCTTTAATTAACAATGGGGTAATGAAAAAAATACTATTTTATGGAAAGCAAAAATGCATTTGAAGATTAAAATCTTTATATAAAGGGGTGGTGCTCACCCATGGCAAAAAGAAATTGGAATATTAGTAAGCAGTGTAGTTTTTGTTTAGCAAACGAAACTATCAATCCTCTATTTTTACATGTAAGAATGCTAGGTTCCTTTGGGCATAGTTCAAATTACTTTTGATTTGACCCAGGAATGTTGGTTAAATGTTTGGTAATTGGCTCGATGCTGTAGGAGGCGAATTATAAAAAAAAATTACTACTTGTTGGGGCATCTTCTTTATGTTGGGCTATGTAGTTAAATCGTAATAATAATTTTAACAAATCTCCAATGATATCTTTTCTGCACGGAAGATCAAGAGTACATGGTGATGAATACGATGTCGAGCAAGTCAAGAAGGAAGGTGATGGTGAGTTCGGGTAGTCTGATCGTGCGGCGGGAGCGGGAAAGGCCTTGAATACATCATGGCACTTGGCAGGAGGTCGGACATTTGTCAACACCGAGGGTTTGATCGACCAGTTTGGCCTCAAAATTGGGGGTGAGTCATGCCTTTTGCAGGGTGTGTAAGAGGGCTGAGTGATTTAGGTCGTAAAATCATCGGTGGATGGTTTCATGGTTTGAACATCAAAACCATATGGGTGGAGGGTATTTGGGTTTGCACCACAAAACCATGGACAAGTCCGGTGTGTCGGGCGGCATCGGATCGGAAAATGCATGGCACCATTGTGAAGCTTTTGTGAAGGTGAAGTAAAGCGGTGATTAGACTCGGTTATTCAAAGTTCTTCTGTTGTGCTTCCTGATATCATTCATAGGTTTGTGTCCGCTGTGACCACATAAACAATAGACAGAGAGAAGGTTGTGGCTCGAGTTTTTGAGACATAGCCAACAAGTTCTAATTGATCAAAGAAATTTTGATTGGCTCTCCTTTAACCCATTTTTATCGTCTACTCGGTCCTACAGAGGTCAACCGGACACAAAAAGCACGTTTTGGTTGTTATCTCGGCCTTGCCTAAAGCTTTACCTGGCCAGCCTCGCCTTGCTTCTGGCGGAGAGAGTTTTTGGTTGGCTTGCTTCATCAAGGAAAACCTTGCTAGCGAACACCAAGGCGGCAAGGTGAGAGAACCAAATGACCATATGCACTTCGATTACTGTGAACGCAAGGCAAGACAAGGCTTGCCACCGAAACCAACACCCCCAAAAGCTAGCTACTACGTAGGTACTCGGTAGTGAGTAGTAGTGGGCGTGACAGCCTGGCAACATTCCTTTTCTTGTTAGCAAATTCTAAACAGGAACCTGAATTATCCGAAAACGGAATTAGCCGCAACCGCAGCAGTTGGAAAGGGCACACAATTCACGTTACGCGCTGCTCTTTCTTTACTCCAATTGAATTACTTTTTTTTTCCCAATTTTTATCCCTTTTCGAATTTGGAGCACATGGTCTAAAACTTCACTGTCATTCTTCGTACGGGTCCAGCGGCGTCACTTTCGGATCGGAGGCCAGCCAGCAAGCAAGCATGACAGTGAAATTTAAGATGGTTCTTGCTCTTTCCACCATCATTAAGCGGCAGGCGCGGATGCCTGCTGAGAGATAGGCTCTCCACGTCGGTCGGACAACGAGCGGGATATTTGCGTCTCGCAACTCGCAGCATTGGGTGCCATGCCAAACATGTCGCGATATGGATGCCGGCGACCACTCAAAGCCACTGTGATTCTTGAGCTATAGTAGCCTATGGTCTGATCTCCCGTGGATCGGAGGAAGCAGCGCAATCCCAGAGTGATTTCCGGGATCGAACGTGCATGTCCTTTGAGCAGCAGTAGGTTGCTTGATCATGCGCTCACCACAAGCTAGCTAGGGTAGGGCCAGGAGGCTAGCTGGGAGGGCGACATCTTTTGTGTAGGCACTGGTCAGTGGTCACCGATGAGAGAAGAGAACGCAGCAGGACGTCTTTTTTGGATCGAGAAAAGAAGTGATTGGATTGGGGTGTCATGCAGTGCTGACTGTGATTTTGTTTTTGTTTTTTGGGTGCAGTTTTTGGGTTAGTGGAGGGACCTAACCAGATCCAATTGTGGCATGGGGTCCCTTTAAGATAAGCTGATTGATCTGCTGCAGCAGCAATCAGGTAACTGGCGGCGCTGGAGTGCAGTAGCATAATACCGCGTATCCAGGCAGGTTAAACAGGGAAAGGTCGCCTGATTGGAGAGGAAAGCAACCGAGGGGAAAGACACTTTCAGGAGAAAACTATGAGAAGGAATTTGATGTCGATAGCGACATATTCAGTCATTACACAAAAGTGCCGTAGACATAATTAAAGCGGCGGCAGGGTTTTTTATACCGGTTCAAACCGTTCGGTTCCGCTAAAACCGAGCCGGACCGGTAGCAAAAAGTTCCGGTTTACCGCCTCTAACCGAACCTAGCAAACCGGTCCATTCGGCTAACTGGTCGGTAGTACCGGTTTATCGGTCCAGATTTTTTTAAAAAACCGCTACGGGACAAGTATAAAAAACCCTGAGCGGCGGACCAACCTTTAATTAAGCTAATTAATTGAAGGGTTTGTGTAACCTCATACAAGTAGCGAGGAACTATTTGTTTCCCTCCTAAATTATATAATCTAGCTGATAGTTCATGACAAATTATTTTAGATTATTTTAGTGGTCCAAGGTGGCTATTTTCTCTAATATCCTTATAAACTATTACATAATCAAGTGGAAAACAAACAACGCCTACATTGTTGAAGGCATTGACAAATAAATACGTTTCTTATTTGGCAGTAGTCCCGTCATAAAAAATGCTCCCTCATGTTAATAAATACTAATGTTTGGAACAAGGGAGTCGGCTAAATCACACTTATGACAATGTTATAAATGTCACTTGTTATGGAAGGTGTATGACTGTTTGAAGCTTCTTGTTAGTCAAATTAAATTTTGTTATTACTATCGATGGATGGAAAATCACATCGATCAAACAATTAAGATTGTTGTTGCTAGTCATGAAAAATATTTCTGCAACTTGAGGTACAATTTTTATCAAAAAATTCAATCAAAATATCGACCTGTAGATTTTGTCTATTTTTTAGATATTTTATAGTTTAATTTAGATGTAAGAGAGCTTCTTGGCCAAATTAAACTTTTTTTAAGAAGGAACATGTATTGATCTTAGCACATTACATCGGCTCTTTTACAAACAAGAACCCAGAAAAAAAGAAAAATTACAAAGAAGTTTAGAACTCTTAATTATCTTCCTCGACGACTTCAGGGATTCGCTTGTCACCGCCATCCAAACCGCTTCCCAATTGTCGCTAAACGCTAGAGCCAATCTCCACAAAGTAGAGGTCGCAGAGGAGGGCTTACTGCTAGGCGCAGATGCCGAGTACACTGCCTCCCAGGTGCATCGGCCAACTCCGGGCCCCACGATGCAACCTTCAAATCTAATGCCGGCAACCCGAGCAAATCTCAGATTTTCACCATAGATCATATTCCTCGGAATTAAACAGGTCAACAACATCATCACCTGAAGAAGACGATGATGCGCCGGCCCTAGACTCCAACACAGGTCTCCAAGGCCTCTCCATTGTTGTCGGAGTAGATCGCCACCGGAGAACAGAAGAAGCTGGGAGAAATTATTCCCTTGCAACGCCGTCGCTTCCGTATCGCCGGCGCCATCAGGAACAAGAAGCCGCAGAGGAGCCATGCTCCTTCAGCAAACCCTAGTTCCGCCGCCAAACATCGATGTCGAACAAACCCTAGACCTAGGAGGACTCGACTAAAGTGTCGATCTACTAAACGATGGACTCCCGCTCCCGTGGCCACTGGCTAGAAGGCTGGCATGGAGGGAAACGGGAGCTGGAGGCGTGGACGGCGTCGGCGGCGGCAAGCGCTGGCGGCGATGTGAAAGGATCAAGATGCCTAAGAGGGGGGTGAATTAGGCTTCTATAAAAATTTATGTAATAAAACAATCCTATGCAATAAGCCAATTCAATTCACCCCATGTGCCTACAAGTGTGATTTGTGCCTAACTAGTGTTGAAAAGAGTTTTGCAACATAGTTCCAATTCTACTCTAGTATGGCAAGTCTAGGAATTGAAATGCGGAAAGTAAACTTGCTCAAAATAAAGAGAAGAGTAGGAAGCCAATTTTTCTGGAGGTATCGAGGAGTCAGCAACTCCCCCTAGTCCTCGTTGGAGCACCCGCGCAAGGGTATAACTCCCCCTTGATCCACGCAAGGATCAAGTGCTCTCGTAGGGGATATCCATTTTCCACTCCGGGACGGCTAATTCCCAAACCGTGTACACCTTCTTAAGGCTTCACACAATCTCCACATGAGCTCCCAAAATCAACACCACTAAGCCGTCTAGGTGGTGCCGAATCACCAAGAGTAACAAGCCTCAGATCTTTACTTGACCTACACTAGACCAAGAGCTAGATGGGTGCACACTTGCTACTCTCAAGCACTAAAGAGAGTCCTTAATCTTCACAAGATCAAGAACACTAATCAAACCAAGTGCCTCTCTTACCCTCTAACACTCTCCAAAATCAGCTGGATGAACAGTGAAACTCGTGTGGCAAGAGAGTCTCCAAGTGGGAGAAGAGTGTCTATAAATAGCCCACTTAAATCCACTAGCCGTTAGTGCTAACGCAGATGCACCGACTGATTCGGTGCCCTCCAAAGATGGCCACCGAACCAGTCGGTGCCTCCTTGGATTTGAACTTCCAAGGGTAGCCAGTGACTACCGACTGATTCGATGCTTAACCTTTGTGCAGCACCGAATCAATCGGTGCGCACCAGCACCGAACAGGCACATCTAGCCATAATGACCGACTAATTCGGTGCTGCCCACTGAATCAGTCGGTCTCCCTTGGGACTTGGACTGGAGCTGGATCTTGAGGGCCACCGACTCATTTGGTGGGTCTTCATGGGGTTACTGGATCAATCGGCCCCCTCCAATTTTACTCAGTACTGAACAACCATTTCTAGCCATAATGACCGACTGATTTAGTGCTGCCCACCTAACTAGTCGGTCCCCTCTGGGACATAGGCTATCACATGGCCACGGGCACCGACTGATTCGGTGGGCCATGCTGACGGGAACCGAATGAGTCGGTGCCCCTGTTTACTTTGCAAAGCAAACAGGGCACCAACTGATTCGGTCACTGCCCAGTGAACACCGAATTAGTTGGTCTCAACTAATCATCTCTGATTTTAAACTTCTTAAGGCTGCAACTCGTTCAATTCAAATTCTTTGAGTTACCAACCTTCTCAAGGGCTTCATCATAGCTACCTAGCACTAGATTTCAAAAAGTGTGCACCACACTTAAACTCTAGATTTGCCTAGGTCAAGCTACCAATCCTCGACCCCCCTTTATAGTACGATCAAAGGAAAAACAAAGACTAACTACTCTAAGTTCCTCTCATCATCCAAACGGCACTTAGAACTAGCTTATCCTTAATCTTCGAGCATTATCCTTTGCTCCGAAACATTCATTCGCAAATGATGGGGGCAAGAATACCATGAAAGCCCATCGTTGCACTAACTTAAGAATTGCCGTTGCAAGACACACGTTAGTCGCAATGATCATGTTGTCATTAATCGCCAAAACTGAATTAGGGACCTAGATGCTCTTTCACGGTGTGCGGGGGACAGGACAGGAACGTGTGATGTTGCCGACTAGCTCTGTCCCAAACTCACCTTGACCAGCACACAGTTCTTTTACTTGTCCAACATGATAGTAACCAAAAGTACTATTTGAGAGTAGTGGAACACAAAAGCGATATTGTACGAGTGCTCATGCAGATGCCTACGCCTCGGTGTCCTCCTAGTATATATTCTTTCGTTCAAGCTAGTCCATTGCCTTTTTCTTTTTAGACTAAGAAGATGTTCTTACTAGGACAATTATTAAGAAGAAGGTGCCTACTTTTATTCTGTGTAAGATGAGTGGTTAAAATTATGATAAAAAAGTCAAATTACTTATATTTTGAATAAAACAAGCGGTCAAAGTATTTAATGAGATGTTCTTACTAGGACGATTATTAAGAAGAAGGTGCCCACTTTTATTTTGTGTAAAACGAACGTCAAAGTTGGAATAAAAAAAGTTAAATGACCTACAATTTAAATAAGACAAACGGTCAAAGTTGGGATAAAAAAATCAAACCAACTCCATTTTAAAACGGAGGGAGTAGTATTTTATACCATTGGGGGGGCGGTTGTGCCACCGTGCTTAGAGAAACTGAAAGTGTTGCGATAGACATTTAAGAGGTCTAAAACATACTGTTTCCACTCCAAAATAGCAGGCTATGGGCGACATTTAGTGCAGAGCTCTTCTCAGCTATAGCTCCACTATATTCCGCTATTCTTAAGGCACGTATAGTTCACTTAAAAAAACATTATTCATCCAACTTGTCACTATCCATACTATTCCTCTCATTCACAGAATACGCTTCCCAGTGTTAGAATATTTGGGCCCGGCCCATTATTCTATTAATTCAAAGGATTAAAAGCCTAATTTAAATGTTATACTCCCTCTGTTCCGTTTTGTAGGTCGTCCTGGCCTCCGATAAAATTTATCGAAATGTAGGTCGTTCTAGACCCCGTAGTTCATTCTGCTCTTTTATTTTCCTAAAATACCCCCGCGCTCTCTCCTCCGCCCCGCACCTCTGCCCGTCTGCCGCCCCCGCTCTCTCCGCCGCTCGGAGTCGATCCATCCCCGGTCGGTGTCCTCCGCCGGTGGCTGTTCCTCTCCTTCGGCAGAGCGCTGTCGCGACTGCAGCGAGGATTCACCCTTGGGCAGCGGCGAGGAGGTAGCGCCAGATCTGGGCTTCTAGACATCGTCGGGGCCAATTCGTCGTTGGTAGACGGCGGCGGCCTTGACGTCTGCACGGTCCCTCCCCTCCCTCGTCAACGCCGCAGTCTCCTCTGCCCACTTCCTCTCGTTGCCGAGGACTACCGCGCGCTAGCTGGTTCCGGCCTCGCTGAGGCAGTCTACATCTACTCCGTACTTGCTCGACCTCGGCCAGCAGCCACGTACGATGGAGCTAGGCATGACGCCCGCAGAGGAGGCAACAGATCACGAGCCCTTCTCCATCGAGCAATTACAGGTGCCCCATCTCCCTTGCTCCTCACTTGTGACCTTTTGCCAAAAAAAATTTGCATCTTTTTAACGATCTGATCTGTAAAGTGTTGCTTCCTGCTGTTTCCGATTCCTAGGCTGGTAATTTCGATTTTGGTTAGTGCTACCATAATGTGTTTCTTTGCCCCTAACGTAGTTTTGGTGCTAGGGTTCTCTCTGCTAATTTCGATCAGATGTGCGATAGCTCCGTTTGTAGCACAGAGACGGTTACAAATACCATTTTCTCTTAATTTTACAGAGAAACAACAAACGCAGTAACTATAGTTATTTCCCAATAATATGTGTACAGTAATAATATTAAAACACAGTTCTTGTGCAAAACTTTTTTATAATACAAACTTAACCATATTGGGCTAGTTTGGCTAATGCACTATCGTAGATATCTTTATCACATGACAACCGATGAGGTAGCATCCCTTCTCTTTCTAGCCTTCTCTTATTCATGTGTGGATTTCTATACCTATTTCCTCCTCCAATCTTCATTACTTCTTTCATGCACATCTCGAGACTAAGGAACACTCTATTTAGATTATCCACATCATAGGCTTCATACTCTTCCTCCACACCTTGAATTAGCTCTTCAATTGTTGTAGGGTTTCTGCAATCTGTTAAGGACTGTAGGGACCTAAAGAAGCCAAGGTCTAGCACATTCATGTCTGGGGAGTTAGGTGGCTGCTGCATCAACCGGATATCTAGCCCTGTAGCTGCCACAGCTTGAAGGAAGGCTGGGTCTTGTGGACTAACATGTGTTCTAGCATTGTCCTGATGGATGAAAATTGTCTCATGAACATCATCTTGCGGCCACACAGATTTGATTGCTGGAATCACTTTTTCAATCATATATTGCCTCATCACGTCCCTATTAACTATGATAGATTTTGTTTCCATGGTTCCTCTTTCTCTATTCTCGCTCCTTCTTGCTGCAGGCACCACTTTTACAAATGCCCACACACCAACCTTTCCAGAAAACGTCACAATCCCTTGAGCATTGCGTCTAGGCCTCCCTACAACTGTCAGTAGCATGACTTTGCCAATACTATTCTTGTTCTGAACAGTCCGTACAGGGTCATCCTCTTCAGGCAGCAAGTAATACTTCCTTGACTTTTTGGTCATATAATACCATTTCTCATCCATGTGCAGTATATTTTGCATGTCAATGAATCTAGGATCAGCATCCCCCCCTAGAGTTGTCTTATCTATCATTGATATGCAAAATTGGAGCCTCTGCTTCATGTTGCCTTCTTTCAAGTGTGGCTTCAATGTATTGGAGTGGCGTCTGAGCAAGCCTAACTTGAACTTCCTGTGCAATGTCGAAATACCAACATCTAATGATCTAGCTAGTGACCTTAAGGTGTATCTTCTATTTAGTGGGATTGTAGCCATTCTAGATAGCTCAAGGTCAGCTTTCTTGCGACCGCATCGACCAGTTCTTTTGTTAGACACATCAACTTCCTGCCCAAGTGCAATCTGCTCCTTTGCAGTCTTCCAGATCTTTTGGATAACTCGAATGTGAGTATGAAAGAATGCGGCGACTTCCTTTGTTGCCTTCTTTGGTAATTTCCCATTTTTGCTCTTTGCATGCAATGAAGTGTAAGCAGCATATCTTTGGGCATCTGTTAACCAGTTCCTTAACCTCATTTGTGGTTGTTGTACACCTAAAATAAAAATTAGTATCGTTATAAATCTGCAAGTTTCTGTATGCACATCAAAGTAAAAAAAAACAAATGTATATGTTGCTTTTATAGTGAGGTAATTCAAAAATATCATTGATTTTATAAGTTCATATTGTACCTGCAGCCTCAGCATGGGTGTTGACTTCTTCATTTTGAGCAGGAGCAATGCCTTCATCCTGAGCCATAGCATCAATTTCCTCATAAGCTACAACCTCGCCTCCTGCAGGTAAGATTTCACCAACTAATTCTGCTGGGGGAGTAGAGTTGATGTCCAGGAAAACACTTGCTGCCATATGAACATCTAAAAGGAGAATAACAAGACAAGATAATTAGATTCTGAACAAGTATTATCTCTTATAAGTTCATGTTGTACCTGCAGCTGCTGGGTGAGCATTGGTTTCTTCATTTTGAACCAGAGCAATGCCTTCATCCTGGGCCATAACATTGACTTCCTCATCTCTTGCAACCTCGCCTCTTCCAGGTAAGATTTCACCAACTAATTCTGCTGGGGGAGTACAGTTGATGTCTAGGAAAAAACTTGCTGCCACATGAACATAAAAAAGGGCAATAATAAGACAAGATAATTAGATTAAATCAAATCATTAATTATTTGTTCTTGTTAGCTTCACTATGCTTAATTCTGTGTTCCAGTACAGCACATACTCCCTACTTGCATTTTTGTGTGTGTTCAGATTGAGTAAATCCATAGTTGCATCTGTTGCTGTGAATGTAGTACGTAGCGTGTACCTGCACCTTCAGTGGGTGGATGTACTTCCCTGTTGATCGCTGCATGTACTAATTCTTCTGGAGGAGTAGAATTGAGGTCCAGAAAATTTGTCGCCATGTATGTAGAGATGTAATTGTCCAATTTTTCTTGTTCTGCAGATGCTTAGAAGAAATGCAGAAGCTGACCAGCCTCAAGGCCGGAGATGTGCAGGGGCTGCTTGCTACTCCAGCTGTCGGATATGCTGGTTAGCTGGAGACGCATGGGAGCAACTTCCTTGTAGCCGGAGATGTGCGGGAGGGAGCTGCGTGAGCACGGCCAGCCGGAGATGCACATGAACAAATTGCTTGCCGGAGACGCAAGGGAGGGAGCTGCTTGAGATCACGGGCGACCTGCTGGTCGCAAGCCACGATCACCGGAAGAATCCATTGCTTGCTTGTGTTGATCGGCAGGCGGAAAGCCACCCGGAGATGCGCAAGAGCAAATTGCTTGTTGGAGACGCACGAGACGGAGCTGCTTGAGGGCACGGGTGGCCGGCCTGCCGGCCGGCCGCAAGCAACGATCGCCGGAAGAATCCCTTGCTTGCGTGCGGGGATCGGTGGGTGGAGAGCGAGCGGATTCAAATTTCAAATTGCCAGCTAGCGGGCGGGGATCGGTGGGTGGAGAGCGAGCGGATTCAAATTTCAAATTGCCAGCTAGCGGGCGGGGGAGGGAGGGGACACGGAACACGTGCTTGTGTAATGGTTGGTTTCTGTTTTTCAAAATGGGGGGTATAATTGATCTTTTGTTGGTTTTACTAATCTGCCAACGACTTCCCAGAACGAACTATAACGGAACAGAGGGAGTAGTTATTATGGTTAATACCATTTTGGTAGTTGAAAAAGATATCAACTGACTTAAAGGTCAACCGTTGGTGCACCCCTTGTGAAGCCTGTAAGGGGAGGTTGGCGAGCCGCGCACGCGCGCTCGCCTCGCCTCGCCAAGGCCATGGGCATGGCGAGGCGAGGCGTGGCGAGCCTGAGCCTGAGTGGGGAATCTCTTATGATAGTTATGGCAATTGATGACGCCGTAATTGGGGCTGGTTATAGCAATTGATGATGCGGTAAGTGGGCCTTCCTGATTCTCTCCCGTACAGGTTCATCCTCCCGTCTCCCTCCGCTGGGCTATTTAATCGAACCCCTCCTCTCCTTCGAGATCTAGATCAGAGACTACTCCTCCTCCTCCTCTATTGCTACTCTACTTCCCCATCACCGGAAAGAGCAGGTGCCTCCGACACCGTTGCCTCTTTGAGATCCTTCTCGGGATACCGATGCGTCCGCACCGGCGTACGGTTCACCGTCCTGGACACTCCACTACCGTCAAACAACTACACCACGTCGTGTCTTCTTCCTGTATGACTCCGGCGCACGGACTTCACTGCGTCAACGGATCTCCCTACATCGAATTTGTACGACTCCTTCGGAGAAGGCTAGTCGAGAGATATCATGAGTTCAAACTCTGTTATTCCTCCAGCTGGTAACGGCGGAACCGATGCCTCCGATAAAGGTCCCGCATCGGGGTACATTTCGATGTCCAAACTGCTATCCTTTATTTTATTTGTGTTCTTATTTAAGTCTGTGCTAAATCTGAACACATGCACCTGACTTGTTTCACTCACTATAACCATGCAAATATTTGTAAATCTTATTATAATCTTTGGAATTAAAATATGGCATATATCATGTAAGTATCCAACACCCAAGACTTAGCTATAACGTTTTTCTTGGGTCTACAGTGAATAAAGTTGTTATAGCTACGGTCCTCGAAAAGCGCTATAGAGCGTCTGTAGCTCTGCATAGCCCGCTATTTCGTACACTGGTAACACATTTACAAATTAAGTCACTTTCCAGATAACTAAATATGTTAAAAAGAAATTTAGTTAGCTCAATAGTCATCGGTCATCAGTTTATCATTATTCAGATTTTTACCCTCCCATGGATATAGCTTTGAGTAGATTCAGTATCTATATGAATCTATTGTCCATATCTATTGTTCAGACGCTCACAAACACGCACGCACACTTGCCCCTACAAACATACGCACGCATCCCCACCCCTATGAGCATTTCCGAAAGACTGGGCCGGCAAATCCTCCAAATTGACGAAGTCACCACAGACACCTCGCTATCGACGGGCACATCTATGAGTCATCTATTGTCCATATCTATGAGTCATATATTGTCCATATCCTATAGACACCTTACGGCACCCATCTATTACTATCTTGTAAGTTTGGTACTAATATTTTGGTCCTACGTCCTATCTCAAATAAGGTAACCTTATCACTCGTTGTGAGATAAGCGTCACACCGCATCTCTTCTCTTACTCGAGGCTATCCAATGATATCATCTAGGTTGTGATAACACCACACTCCACTCTTACCTTTCTTAAAGCCTTCTAACTCAATTTCCCGTGCCCTTTTCCTTTCCCCAATTGTGCACGTCAAAGCTCTGCTAAATGATCGAAGCAATCCACACTATGGACGGTCACGATGTATATTGTATAGTTCGCTATCCTCGCCCTCCAATACCGCCAAATATCCCCTCCCTTTTCACAAAGCTCGCAAGCCTTTATGCCTAGTATTCGAGTTCAAAAAGGCCTACGCAGTACCGAAAAAAATACCTACGCAAAAGTTAAAAAAACTATAGCTTATCATAAAAAAGCGCTAATAACACACCATTGGCCAGGCCACACAAAAAAAACTTAAACAAAGCTACCCCTCTGCACGAAATCACTACTGGCCTCGATTAGCGATGGAACCCACCCTGCAGGGCCCCGCGTCAGCATCCCCATCACTATCCACACGGGCCCCTATAAATACGGCCCACCACTTCCCATCCCTTCCACTGATCCAACAACTCTCTGATGCTGCTGCTGCTAATGATAATCCCCCTCCCATCCCTCTCCTAATTACCTCCTCTTAAACCCCCTAAGCCCCCACTCCAACCGGGGAGGCAGCCCCGGCGGCACCCATGGACAACTCATCGGGCTCCGCCTCGTCGTACAAGCTGCAGCTCGCCCTCGCAGCGCTCGTGGGCGCCTCCTCCGCCGCGGCGGCGGCCTACTACCTGCACTGCCGCGCCATCGCGCAGGTCGGCGGCGACCTCGCCCGCTCCGCCTCCACCCGCCGCCGCCGGCCCCGCGCCCCCGCCGGTGCCAGCGGCGGGGGCAAGCCCCCTCCGCCGCGCCGCGCTGCCGCCGGCTCAGCCTCGCTTCCCGACCTCTCCGCGTTCTACGATGTCGGCGGCCGCGGCGGCGGGGGGCTCGCCTCCGGTGGGTACCTCGTGGAGGAGGAGGAGGAGGATGAGGAGGGGCTGGTGGGCCCGCACACGAACGGTAGCGCGCTCGACCCCACCGACTTCCTCCAGATCCCCGAGGGCTTGCCCAGGCTGCATGTGGGCCCCGACGGTATGTTTGTTCCGCATTAATGGACACGTGTGGGTGTGTGCGGAGTAAGTGGAGTGGATAGGATTTGGGGAGCTAGCTTGGAGATTGGAGAGCCAGGACGTAAAATGGCTTCCCCGATCGGGCGCACTGGTTATGACAGTGAGAGAAAACTGAAATAAAATGCTGTCATCCTCAACAAATTCCCAACTCTTACAGGGACCAATACACTTTTTGCTTAAAACAAGCAAATATACATTACAACACATGAGAGCAACTTATAAATGCATTTGGGTTGAACATACACATGCTCAATTTAAGCATTAGGCGCCATGGAAGAAAATGTTAAACAGTGAGCAGCTATTCTACTTAAGAAGCTGATAGTAACACTCCTCTTCCTTAATTTTTCAAAAAAAAGGAAAGTCATCTTCCTCCTTTTTTTTTTCTTTTTGAGATGCATGTATCTCTGGCCTACCCCAACTCGCTTGGGACTAAATGCTATGTTGTTGTTGCTGCTGCTGCTGCATGTATGGAGTGTGCATAAACAAGTTTGTAGTATAACATATGTTAAATGCCATAAATTATAAACCATATGGGTTAATCACTTGATGATGTTGCGAGTATTTTGTAAGTTGAGAAATAACTCCCATTTCTTTTAACAAGAGCCTAGGCTTATCTACCTATTTCATACTGTATGCCATTTTTGAAGATGCAAATCTTTGCAATGCTATTCAGCTGATTTTCCTAAACTATGACAGCTGCAATGTGGAACAAAGAAAGAGGTAGCTTAGGCACCAAAAAAAGAAAAGAAAACAGATTATTCCTTAAATCCATAAGGTTGGCCAACTGTTCTGTTCTTTATTGATGTTTCAACTTTTGACTAATATGTTAATTGGTCACAGACTCATGCCACTTGTGCTGATTCTTTGTTGGCTGTACTAGAATCAATTATGGGAGCTCAAAGCAAAACTTTTGACTACTTGCAAACATGGATTTATGAGTTCTGTATTCTAATTACGGAGTGCAAATGTTATTGTACGTTGCATCTATTTAATCAGCATGAGAGAGGTGCATATAAGCTATAACTTCTGTGATTTTCATCATTTCTTTGGCTATGCAAGGCATTAATGTTTACTTTTCTTCCTGTGCAATAGCCCTGCATAACAATAGATGCTTATTGCAGGCAATAAACAACTTGCCCGCTCAGGTTCAAACAGACGAGTTGCAGTAATTAGACCTAACTCACCCAAGTCCCCTGCTGCCAGTGCAAGTGCATTTGAGAGTGCAGATGGATCAGAGGAGGATGATACACAAAATGGTGGTAAACTTGACAATGGCTACATTAACACAAATGGAAGCCTTGTAAGTTCCCATCATCCACTTGTCATGGTATTTTCCTGTTATTTTTTTCCGAGAATATGCTGGAGAGCTCTGAATCTTTGTATTAAGAAGAAATTTATTTTCCTGTTATTGTTGTTAGTCTTCTACTTTGACGCTCAGCTATCTATTTTTATGTCAAAGTAGACTGTCGTAAATTATCATGCCAGGGACCACAGGATGGATTGTTTTGAAATGGTAGAGATTATGCACATTCTATAAATTGATCAATGGCTAAAATCTTTCAGGGACAATTTAACACGAAGAGTTCCTTTGTTTGATCTTGTATTGTTTCTAGGATTTAGTCTTTTGCTTATACAAAATTACCTTGCATTCACACTGTATTTAACAAGTGGCCGACTTGTTTGTCATACATTGGATGTAAAAACATAATTTCATTTCTTGGATTCATCCAATAGCATATTTCTGGTACGCATTACGAAAATTTTGTTATCATTATTGTTCCTAACTATATGTTCTTAAATGGTTTTGGGAATACATATATGGACACAAAGGGTGAATACTTTATTTCTGTTTTATTTAATATTACTAGTATGTAGAGAAGTTAGCTTGTGCTAAGTGAACCCATGTCGTTTCTAATAAATTATGAGACATGACTTATGATGTTGCACCCATCCAAACTGGTGACATGATTCAGTTTTGCACTGAAATGTAATGGCAATGAACTCCTTTAATGGACGCAGTGGAGGTGGTTGCTAGGTGTTAGTTTTCGAACTATTGATGTCTCCAGCATGATAGCATGACCTAACTTGCTCCCGAGATGGTTCCTGGATGCCAGCGGACTTGTCCACGAACCTGCAAATAGGCTATTTTTTTCACAGGTTCCTTCGAAGCTCGTGAAAAATGGCCTATTTTCTGGTTCACAGTCAAGCCCGCTTCACTAGAGGAAAAACGCACATTCGTCCCATGACAATCAGTACCGGTTGCTTACCAATCGGTACGAAGGATCATTTAGTACCGGTTGGTAAGCACAGGACCCCACAAACACGAGCCGGTACTAAATGGTGACATTCAGTACCGGTTGGTGTTACGAGCTGGTACTAAATGGTCCCGGGGGATTTCCGAGGCCCCTTTTGCATTTGGTACCGGTACTGAATGCCACAATCGGTACCAAATGCACCACCCAATGTTACTTTAAAAGGATAGCATTCTTCTCTCAACTACAATAGCTCTATAGGTGGGATGGTTAAGGAAGAATCGCGCGAGGGGGGAGGTCGTGAGTTCGAATCCCACGACCGCGCGTGCACATTTACGCGTGAAAAATTCGCGTGACTTGTGATTTGCGACGTTGCGCGTGTGCGGGCCCCTCCGGCGAGTTCAATTTTTATTCATTTTTTTGGGCTCAAAATCATTTGGTACCGGTTGGTACCAAATGCACCACCCAGTACCGCCCATCAGTACCGGATAGGCCGTACCGGTTGTATAACCGGTACTGATAGGGCCCTCCCAGCCGGTACTGGGAGCCCTATTTCCCGTAGTGCTTGCATCCTGGTGAGATCAAAGAATGTAGTTTCTTTGATGCGGTTTACATGGAGGGGTTGGAATGGCTTTCGCTGAAATCTACATGAAATGAGGTCTGCTCTATTGTGAATGTGATGCAAAGGATCAACATCAAATAATCTGAATTGCATTTTAGTATACAATGGTCATTTGGAATTCTACGAATGACAGTGAATAATTTGAGGTAGAAAAGTAATGCACTCTTGTACTAACCCTAACCCTTCTACCGCATCAGCTGCCCCTCTGTACAGCTTCAAATGGGGAAGCTTGGAACAATTACTTGTTTGTTAAAAAAATCTTTATTGCTGCAAATATGTCCTAGATAATGCCTTTATGTTTGATATTACGTTAGTTTGGTTGCTGTTGTGAGTCATCAATTCTATTCAAATGATATATTTGTCACTTCTATTTGATAGTATAATTGGCACTAAAAACCTGAGTTTTTTCTTGATTTGTGAATACATTTTGAGCAGGAAGGAGAACACAAAGGCAATGCAAGTGTGGAAAATGGGGTTGCCAAACCATCAGCAGCAGCAAACTTGATACGCTCACATAGTATATCAAATGATCTTCATGCAGTTCAGCCTGACCCAGTTGCTGCAGATATTCTTCGAAAAGAACCTGAGCAAGAATCATTTGTCAAGCTGTTAACTTCTCCAAAGGGTATGAAATTTTGAATAAATAATAACTTGCAATGCTTATTTAAGGGGTGAAACAGTAGCATCTCTTTCAAACATTGACAGAGCTAGAAGAAAATGATAATATTTTGATTGTTTAAATACGATTCAATTGAGTGTCCTGGCTTCACCAGTGCTAGTTTTATTTTTCAAACACTCTTTTTACAGAGTACTTATATGCTGTAGTCCTATGTTGATGTGTGTGATTTATCAATTTGTTCTTAATATTTGGTGTAAGTCAAGAACCATAATTGAAAACCATGGTAAAATTCAGTGCAACTTCTATTGTTAGGTTGTGTGCCTGGACAATTTTTTGTTCTCTTGTTGATTAGTTTGTGATTCTTTTCATGTGTGATTTGCAGAATATAACTCAGATACATAAGAAACTTCTTTATTCGCATGTAATTGTTCTTAAAAGTGGTTGTTGCATTGTTATCTTCAACTGAAGAAAATATGCTCATCAAGTTAAATTTTCTGTATATGTATGTGAGTTTATTAAATGCTATTTTCTATTTATGTCAGAGATTCCAACTGCTGATGAAATTGAAGTTTTCAAAATCCTTCAGAAGTCCCTTGAGTTAAGAGATGCTTATCTTTTTAGAGAAGAAGTTGCTCCATGGGAGAAGGAAGTAATAAATGACCCCTGTACTCCAAAACCTAACCCCAACCCGTTCACTTATGTGCCTGAACCAAAGTCAGAGGTACTTTAGTTTTGCTTACTGCATTGTTTCAGTATCTTCCTTTTTTCTTTTATTGAGATTCCAACTATTAATTGTGCTTTCAGCATGTCTTCCAAATGGTTAATGGTGTTGTCCATGTTTATGAGGATAAGGATTGTAAGTTCCTCCTACTAGCGCACATCATTTGCTTGACCAGATGATTTAATGATTCATTCCTTGCCTCTTCCCTTTTCCACTTCAGATACGGAGAGACTTTATCCTGTGGCTGATGCCACAACCTTCTTCACTGACTTGCATTATATTCTCCGGGTAACGGCTGCGGGGAACACAAGAACTGTGTGCCATAATCGGTTGAATCTTCTTGAACATGTAATAATTATTTACCTCCTCCATACACGATGAAAAAAAAAATTGAATTCTCTCCTGCAGTTCTTTAATGTGATGCATTTGTTTTTTCCTTTCAGAAATTCAAATTTCATCTGATGTTAAATGCGGATAGGGAATTTCTTGCCCAGAAGACTGCACCTCATCGTGATTTTTACAATGTCAGGAAGGTTGACACTCATGTTCACCACTCAGCATGCATGAATCAAAAGCATCTTCTGAGGTTCATAAAGTCCAAACTAAGAAAAGAACCTGATGAGGTATATTCATAATATTGGCGAAACATCTTCGCTAGCCAGTATGAAACATGATATGCTTGTTGCCTTACAATTGCTACTGTGCGTATTATCTCTTGTAGGTGGTCATTTTCAGAGATGGTACTTATATGACTTTAAAGGAGGTTTTTGAGAGCTTGGATTTAACTGGGTAAGTTTTGGATTAACGTTAGTACATATGATGCTGACACAACTGTTGGCTAATAATTCTTGTTCTTGTCAGGTATGATTTGAATGTTGATTTGCTAGATGTCCATGCAGACAAAAGTACATTTCATCGTTTTGACAAATTCAACCTAAAATACAATCCATGTGGCCAAAGTAGGCTCAGAGAGATTTTCCTCAAACAAGACAATCTCATTCAAGGTATTTGTTCTAACGTCCTTCGCTAGTCTTGCAAATTTATATCCATATAAAGTTGGGATCATTTGAACTTCAGTGGATGTCATCTTGGAAAATCAAGATGGCTAAATTAGAATGTCAGAAAACCGCATAAAAATCTAATATTTTATCTGCATATTTGATTAATTGTGGCAGGGGCCTCAACTGACAACTCTCTCTCTTTTTTTTGGAAAACCATATACAATGAATATGGCCAAAGAAAACTTAAATAGTATTTGTGTGCTGGTACATGTAATGTTTGAACCTCAACAGTTTCAGCGGCTGCTATAGCCCTGCATCTTGAGATATGGCAACTGCTTAGACCTCGCTGTAGCACATGCTTTGCCATGATGATGGTATAGTACAGTGCTCTAAACATTGGGGAAACACCTTATGCTCCTTTTAAAGTTCGAATGTGAAAGCTTTTTGTAGTTTTACACTGTTCTTTTTTTTATCATGTATTCATGTGGCTCAATGGCTCATGTTCTTCCTGTTAAACAATTAGGATGATTAGATTAGGATGATTTGCTATCCTTATATGCTAGCTTCTAATACAATTGCAAGAAAAATCTTCTAAACATGCCTTATGAACTCCTGAGCTTATTTCTTGAACAACAGAGGAGAACTGTGTATCATTCCATTAAACAATGAAGCCTTACAAAATGTACATGGAAGCAGGAGGGCTAGAAAAAAACCAAACCCAACGCACCCCACTCACAGTCACACTAAGAAACAGAATAAGAAAAGTTGCACCACGGCAACACATAGCACGACCACGACTTGCTTACCACGCTAGACCACTAAGGGCTTGGGGCAAGCTACCTCAGGAGGGCTTCTGAAGAGCAGCAGCACTGACCAAACACCACATATGACCTTCATCTGCTAGACTGCTACCATATGAGAACAGCCTGAACATTTGGGCAAGCTCCTTCAATGACAATAGCATCCCTATGCTTATATAGTTCCCAGGCAACGAGGATACTTGATGCTAGCTAACTGTATGCCTTTTCACAGTTCTTTTGGGGATCATGCTTAAGAGGTTAGAGGCCAATAAGCTACCATCTTTCTATGTAGCCATCGGTCAGACCAGAGCTTCATTGACTCCCCATTGCCGACAATAGGATCTACTGCCACATCGAATAAAGCATGGACATTCTTGGGCACGGATTGGCAGACAGCACAAGGCCATGAGGCATCTGTTTTTTTCTAGCCATAACCAGCATACATGTAGTGCCCATCCTAAGGTTTCAAGATTATGAATGCCAAGGCCACCGATGTTGAACATGTACCCAGGAGACCAGACTGTTCCCTTTGTTGGCTTGCTCTTGTCCTTTCCAAGGAAAGCCTCTCCCTTTTGTCTCTAGCTTGATTACCCACTTAGGTAGGTCCATGGCAATCATCAAGCAGACCAGCCATGTTCCTGAGCACAACCAATCCACCAGCCTTGTTCATGAGAAGCCTACCACAAGAGAGGTCCAGGAGATCAGCCATGTTCCTGAGCTTATTCAATGTAAGCCACCACCTTTATCTTTAGATTCTCTTTGCATAATGGACTTAGACATAGCTAAAGTGCCACAAGAGAGGTCCAGGAGACCAGCCATGTTCCGGAGCTTATTACATGTAAGCCACCACCTTTATCTTTAGATTCTCTTTGCAAAATGGACTTAGACATAGCTGAAGTGATAAATCTGTTTGCCTGGTTTATTGTTACCTAAAGTGATAAGTTTGGTGGCTTGGTTTTCATTTCTGCTTTGTTTGACAACATGCCCAAGTTTTGTTTCGTGAACATGCATACTATGTCTGGTAATTATCAGATCATGAATCGTGATTTATCATTATATTCACTTCTGACCAATATTTATTTTTTTCTAGAAAGCTATATTGGCGCCTTTTCAAAATACTTATACTGATATTTGATTTAAATTAGGCCGTTTCCTTGCTGAGTTGACAAAGCAAGTTTTCTCAGATCTTTCTGCTAGCAAATATCAGGTAAAGTAGCAAGTGGATAACTTGTTTTGTGTTTTAAATTCATGGGTGCCTTATGTTATTTGAGATCTTTTTAACTTTTTATTATGCTGTAATGTGCTTTGTCAGATGGCTGAATATAGGATTTCAATCTACGGAAGGAAGCAAAGTGAGTGGGACCAACTTGCAAGTTGGATAGTGAACAATGAATTGTACAGTGAAAATGTTGTATGGCTGGTTCAGGTAACTTTTACTTTTGCCTCTTCGTTACTAGTTACTTGTGACAGTGTTTAAAACCAGCACATTTTGAACTACTCCCTCCGTCCCCAAAAGCTAGTCATTTTGGCTAAAATCACGGAACCCAAATAGAAGGGTGAATTACCCTGTTGCCCCTATTAACACGGATTCTGTCACATGCAGCAGGCGCTGTGCTCCTCTCTTTCTCTCTCCAGCCCCCCGCCTGCATGCAACTGCTGCTGTGCTTTTGCATGTACTGCTCCACTGGCCACTGCTGTCACACCTATACTGTTGCATGTGTGCCTACGCTTCTCAGGCTAAAACGACATGCTTTGAGGGACATTTTTCAAACTCTAAAACGACAATCTTTGGGGGACAGAGGGAGTACTTGCTAATATGCTATATTGGATAGTTCGGTGACTCGTGACTGATTTATTCACTTTGTTCAGTGTGTCTACTCTACTGTTAGTCTGTCACATCAGTTTAGCCCTACCTGATATTTTCTTCAGCTACAGCTGTGGAGGTACTGCTACCTTGTTCCATCAACTTAATTTAGTTTAGTCATTGTTTCTCTAATGAATAATCAGTTTGAAGACTGGATAAAAAGCCACTTCCAACAACGGCCTAGTTTGCAATGCCAAAATTAGGGCTTAGCCTAAGATTTAGTTCTTATCCATGGGACAGTCAATAGCGTCTTCTTTTCCCATACTAAATCTTCAGGATAACATAAATGGCTATTGATGCAAAGTTGGTAGATGGTTCTGTAACTTCTGTCCTGATATATCTTGTGCATTTATGGTGCATCATCCCATGGAGATAGTTATTTTAGTTTTCTTTGTTCTGAAGACTATACTTTTACTGAGCAACATCACAGTAGAAAATAAAGGATTTAACTCCTTTGCACTGTTTTGCAGATTCCCCGCTTATATAATGTGTACAAGGAAATGGGTATTGTTACATCATTTCAAAATCTTCTAGACAACATTTTCCTTCCTCTGTTTGAGGTTACTATCAACCCAGCTTCACACCCACAGCTCCATGTCTTTCTAAAGCAGGTAAAGTAATCATTGGTATATAAATTATAATTTGGATGTATACTTGTGTGTCTTGCTTCCACATTTCACTTAATCACCTTTGACTTGTGTGTGTGTGTGTGTGTGTGTGACACACGCATGAACAACCCTTTCACACCTGTGTGTGTGTGGCACACCCGTGCGCGACACCATGCATGTGTGCTTTTGTGTGCCATGTGCACGCGTGCACACCACACATGCCTGTGTGTGACACAAACATGCATGCACACTTGCACACACAGGCACACACAAACTTGCACGCCCATGCATGAATTTATTTCAGGTACATGATATTGCAACTTTAGCTTCGACTCTTTTTGCACCTTGCAGGTTGTAGGGTTGGATTTGGTTGATGATGAAAGTAAACCAGAAAGGCGTCCAACAAAGCACATGCCAACGCCTGAACAATGGACCAATGTGTTCAACCCTGCATTTTCATATTACGCATACTACTGCTATGCTAACTTATACACACTGAATAAGGTGATTATATCACCCTTCTTCCTTATTCTCTCATTTTTTTTCTCAATGAAGTAATGCTTTTGTTCAATTTTCAGCTGCGTGAGTCAAAGGGGATGACCACTATCAAATTCCGCCCACATGCTGGGGAGGTAAAATCTATCTAAGTTCCTCTCTGAAACTCTGGTATCGTTTTCGCTCTTATTGGTAATCTCATACAGGCTGGAGATATTGATCACTTGGCTGCGACATTTCTTCTTTGTCACAACATATCACATGGAATCAATTTAAGGAAGTCTCCTGTGCTTCAGTACTTGTACTATCTTGGTCAGGTAATATGCTACCAAATTCACATCGCATGATGATTTCAGGCCTCTGTAGATGTGCATTCGATGGCATTTACTTCTCTAGTACTAGCGTGTTTCATCTGGTTAAAAATAAATGACGTTTTAGGATGACTAATTTAGTACAGAACTTTTGGATGGCTACAGATATCTAAATGAATTAAAACTTATAAAAGAATAATCTATTGGGTAGTACTTCCATAAATCATAACATTTCTTATTTCAGTAGGTTTTAGTGTTTTACACATACTATAGTAGTCAGAACTAATGGTCAAAATGTGTTTCGGGCACAATCTTAATGTTTAAACTTCACTTATTTAGTGGCAGGAGGTAATAACAGTACAGTAGATGGCATGATAAATGAGAATCTCTTTCTTAGTGACATTGGAACTGGCACCCCATGCTGAATCTGTCCTTTGATATTATCAGGCTGCATAGTTATATTTTTTTTCGTAGTTCTTTGAAGTTTCTTTAAAGATTGTCTCCATGTTTGGCTGCACCTTGTCTCACATCAAACCCACTTCTTTTTTTTCTGTTACTGATTTTTGAACAATGTTCTTATTTCTAACCTGCTACTTTCTATTTTCAGATTGGCCTGGCAATGTCCCCATTGAGCAACAACTCCTTGTTTCTTGATTACCATCGCAACCCTTTCCCAATGTTCTTCCAACGAGGTCTGAATGTCTCATTGTCTACGGATGATCCCTTGCAAATTCACCTGACAAAAGAACCATTGGTGGAAGAATACAGCATTGCTGCTTCGGTATTCTCTATTTTCCTCTCTGTTTCTCTTCTGCAATTATCCATGCACACAGGCAACATGAGAGATGTCCACGTGTATTTTCATACAAGGTTTTTTGAAACTGTACAGGAAGCCCCCCCCCCCCCCCAAACTGTGGTAAACTTATATTAAAAACAAATAAGAGCTGTACAATACGCCAATAAAAGGGTACCAAGTACCCTAAAACCCTTACAACAGAGCTAAACAAATCAAGCTAGGGTAATCTAAATGGAAGCGACTCAATCAAGAAAAGGTTGCCTTTTGCTTTCATACAAGGTTATTCCAGCATGCACCTTCGCAAACACACATAGATACAGAAAACGCTAGATAACTGTTGCACCTATGTACAAAAGCATGAGAAACTCATGTCCATTTTTATGTTGTTTCAGCTGTGGAAGCTCAGTTCTTGTGATTTATGTGAAATCGCAAGGAATTCTGTCTATCAATCTGGATTTTCACATGCTCTCAAGGTGAGAATCCTTTGTTACTTCTCTGGACATGTTTTAGTGCTTCGTCCAAACCTAACCTTCATTTTTGTCATGGAGTGATGGTATGAAATGTGGCCCTGGGCATACTTTAGGGAGGGTGTAGAAGCCTTCTCTTTATGCATTTGAACTATATATGTTAGAAATGGTGTTAAGATTCTTACCTTCTTAGGCTTTGTTCGGTTAGCCATAGATTGGTTGGGTTCCATGTGGAATGGGTGGGATTGAGTCCCACCCAGTGACTCATGGACTCAATCCCACCCATTCCACATGGAACCAAACCAATCCATGCCTAAACGAACAAGCCCTTAGTTGTATATTTGTGTGCAGAGCACACAGCAAATAATTATTTGATCTCTTGCAGGCACACTGGATTGGTAAGAACTACTTCAAGAGAGGCCCTGCTGGAAATGATATTCACAGAACAAATGTACCGCACATCAGGGTCCAATTTAGAGACATGGTATGCACACTGTTCTTGTGTGGCTGATGTTAGTCTTTTGTAGAAGGTACGAGAAATCTGACTCAAACAATGTTGCATTTTTCAGATCTGGAGAAATGAAATGAAACTGGTTTACCTGAACAACAATATTTTAATAACAGAAGACCTGGACCAGTAAGATGTCAGCCCCTGTGTATATCCCATATTTGCTATGGGAATTATACTTCATGATTGGGTATACTCTGTTCCCCTTCCTCTGGTGTATATCTTCTTATCTAGAGCCAAAAGTAATATATAGCCGGTGTAAACAGGTAATGTCCAAAATCAATTCTAACACTTGTTTTCTTGCTTTTTTCAGCCGTGCAGCCGCAGGAAGTCGGTTTGAGGACCGACGTGATGGGGAGTGTCTTGGCGGGCAAAACTGCAGAAATGCCCCAAAGCACTCCAAAGGACATATAACACCAAAAGAATAATGAGGCAAAGTGAAGCGGCGCATGTGTGCTAGGGTTGCGTTATAGAGTGAATTGCGAGGTGCTACTTGTAAAGAATGTAATTGACTGGATGAACTCCAGTTAGATCATATACCATGCGAATAAAGTGTTGCCGCTTTTTTGCTGCTACTGACTTCGTCTGCTTAAAATTGCTCATCATTCTGCTTCAAGAGCCACATTCCTAATCGTTGAGATGGATTGATTATTCATATTACTAGGTGGATGATATGGACGAGGAATGATTAGCTTTATTAATCTGGAACTAAGGCCTTCTCCAATGGTCATTAGCTCTTTGCTGGCTCTTAAATTGTTTAGTGATAGACAGTACAAAACTAGGTTGACTCTTTGCAAGTGGGTTAGTTCTTTGCTAGCTCTTAGCCGTTTCATATTTATTGAATAGTGTAAAAGTGATGTGACCAGCTTTTGAACAAGAGCCGGTCACATCAAGAGTTGCTCTCTTCAATGAATAAAAAATGGTACATCAAGAGTTGCTCTCTTCAATGAATAAAAAATGGTATGAGACATTTAAGAGTCAGCAAAGAGCTAACTTTATACTTTTTTTACTATTTTGACATTGTTTATCGATTAAACAATTTAAGAGCCAATGAATAGTGCCCCATTAGAGAAGGCCTAAGTCTACCATGGTAGGGTTGAGCACTAGTTCGCCCTCCGTAGAGACTCTGAACCGTGGTAAACTTCGTGATGAACTCAATCTCTGCTTATTCTCTAATCTCAATCCAACAGGTTTATATCATACTGGCTGCTAACAAATTCCCTAACAAACTGCTAAGAATAACAAACGATTAACACGAAGTGCTAATCTTCCTCTTTTATCCAACTAATCGAGCCTGACCAACTAACCCAGCCGAAGATGCCGAATCCTTCTTGTTGCGGTGCCTGTAGGTGATCCGAACAAACGCGTCCACAACACTTCCACCCTCCCTCGCGAAATAGCTTGCCCTCAAGCTGGAAATCCGGATGCTCCTGTTTGAATTCCTCTAGGGTCTCCAGAGTCCCAGGTAGCATCAGCAGGAGAATGACCCACCCACTGCACAAGAAGCTCCCACGTGCCCTGATTCAGGCGAGCACAAGTGATCTTGGACGGAATAGGAAGAGCACGACCATGGCGAATTGGAGGCAACTGGACCACCTCAGTTGGAGCTTCACCTACAAACTTCTTGAGGAACAGCACATGAAAGGCATAGTGAATCTTCGCACGAGGAGGAAGAGCCAGACGGTAGGCCAGTGGGACCATAGAAGCAAGCTTCCCAGCAGCAGCATCAGTGATGGCGGCGGCAAGGCGTTGGTGAAGGCAGAGCCAAACCTAGTAACCAATAGCAAACTCAACGAAACAGTGACAGCTGTCGTACTGAGCCTTCATCAGGTCTTGAGCATGGAGGAGCTGTTCCGAATGTCAGCCAGGAAGGCATCTCGGTCATGCAGCTATCGGTCCAAAGCCTGCACTCGTGCAGCGCCAGCTTGGTAGGGAATGAACGCCGGAGGGTCGCGGCCATACACCACACGGAACAATGTCGTGAGGAGGGTCGTCTGGAAGGAAATATTGTAGCAATACTCAGCCGATGGCAACCAACGCAGCCAGCTCTTCGGTCCCTGGCGAGACAGCGCAAGTAGACGCCGAGGATCCGATTGGTCACCTCGGATTGGCCATCGGTAGCGCAAGTAGACGCCGAGGATCCGATTGGTCACCTCGGATTGGCCATCGGTAGCGCAAGTAGACGCCGAGGATCCGATTGGTCACCTCGGATTGGCCATCGGTCTGGGGGTGAAATGTTGTGCTCAACCGCAGCGTCACACCGACGAGAGTAAAGAGCTACCCCCAGAATGTGCTAGTGGACACGGGATCCCGATCGCTCACAATGGAGCAAGGCATACCGTGAAGGCGGATCGAGTGTCGAAGAAGACACGCGCAACGGAGATGGCGGTGTAGGAGTGGCCAATGACGACGAAGTGCGCATACAAGGAGAATCGATTGACGACCATCAGCACCACCGACGCGTGGAAAGCCTTCGACGAAGTCCATGGCGATGTCGGCCCAGACCAAGCTAGGCACCTCCAATGGCTGCAGCAGGCCCGTCAGGTGCAAATGCTCCGTCTTGTTCCGTTGACAGACGACACACCCCTTGATGAAATCGCTGACGAGGCGTGTGATATGAGGGTTGAAGAAGGACGCCCGGAGCCGCTGTAGTGTCTTTTGAACGCCTTCATGGCCCACACCATGAGTCGTAGCTAGAAGCTTTGGCTAGAGCGCCGAGGAGGATGGCACAAACATGCGGCCATCTTGGAACACCAGCCCATCCACCACCGTCCATGCCGCCGAATGCCGACCCATTGGTGATGGTCTCCTTGACGGTGATGATCTCCGGCAGCGTGGCCACCTCGCGGCGAAAGTCGTCGTAGATGTCGAACGTCGGCGATGACATGGTGTGGGACGCCACGGTGTCCTCGTCATGGCATGACAGCGCGTCTGCCGCCGCATTGCTCTTGCTCGGCTGAAACTTGACGTTGAAATCATATCCAAAAAGCTTGCTTACCCAAGTGTGTTGGGGGATGGCGGAGAGATGTTGGTCGAGGAGGAGCTTGAGTGTGTAGTGGTCGGTATGGACGACGAACGACCGTGTCCATAGACCGCCAGTGGCGGACGGCCTTGACGAGGCCGATCAGCTCGCGCTCATATACCGTAAGCTTGGCATGCTGAGGAGTGACCGACCGGCTGTAGAACGCGATGGGGCCGTCATCCTGGTGGAGTACTACACCGAAGCCACTGCCCGAGGCGTCGCATGTGACGATGAATGGCTTGGTGAAGTCCGGCAGCTACAATGTCTATCCGGAGGTGAGGGCTCCTTTCAGCGCCAGGAACGTGTCGTGCGCTGCGTCCGACCAGCGGAACGCCTCCCGCCACAGCAGCTAGGTTAGCGGCTGCGCCACCGTGCCGTAGTTCTGAATGAACTTGCAAGAATACCCGGTGAGGCCGAGGAAACCACAGAGAGCGCGTACCATTGTCGGTGAAGGCCAAGCTTGGACCTCCTCAATTTTGGTGGGGTTCATGGTGATACTGCCGTTGGAGATCATGTGGCCCAGGTAGGCAACTTTTGCTGCGCCAAGGAGCACTTGCTCTACTTGAGGAAGAGGTGATGCTCGCAGAGGGCCTGGTGAATGCACATGCTAAAGATGTGTGGTCCACGATGGGCTGGAGATGAGGATATTGTCGAAGATGACGAGGACGAAGCGGCACAGGAAGCGGTGCAGGACGTCGTTCATCATCGCTTGGAAAGTCGATGCATTCGTCAGCCCGAACTCCATCACCACGAACTCGAAGTGCCCGTGGTGAGTACGGAATGCCATTTTGGTGATGTCATCGGCATGCATCTAGACTTAGTGGTAGCCACTACGAAGGTCCATCTTGGTGAAGAATCGGGTGCCAGAGAGTTAGTCCAAGACCTCATCAACGACCAGAATCGGGAACTTGTCCTTGACGGTCTTGGCGTCCAAAGCCCGGTATTCGACGCAGCACCATCCTTCTTACGGAAGAGGAGGACTGGCGATGAGAACGGCAAGGTGCCGTGGCGGATGAGGCCCTGCTACAGCATGTCGGTGCACTGCTTCTCGATTTCGTCCTTGAGGAGCTGCGAGTAACGGTGCGGCCGGACCGCTATTGGCGTTGTCTCGGGAAGTAGATGGATGCGGTGATCGACACGCTTGGGCGGCGGCAGGCCTTGCGCCTCGGCGAAGAGGTCGATGAGCTCCGCCAAGAGCAGCTTCATGAGGTCGCTGTTATCGATGGCGCGGACGTGGGCACCGTCCAGGGCGTCAAGCCCCGTCCAGTGCACGTGATGATCAACGTGCCAGAAGTACATGGCGAGGTGCTCAAGGTTCCAAATGATAGGGCCCAGAGAGCGGAGCCGTGGCACCCCAACACGAGGTCGTAGCCACCGAGCGGGATGATGTAGAGGTCCACCAGGAACAGCTCGTCCCTGATCCTGATCGGCGTTGCAGGGCAGAAGACGACACAGGGGATGCGGTCTCTGTTGCGCATGCAGACGCACCCACGATGTCGACGCACAACTGCATCGTCGAGCCCTAGGTGATGCCGGTGATGGCGTGGAGCGAAACCTATGGCTGGTCGTCCACCGCATCGGAGTTAGCAGCATGGGTGCTACCGTCGGTGTCGTCATCCACCTCGAGGAGGTAGATCCCACGCATGGTGCACTCCTTCATGTGCTCACAAGAGTACTTGGCGGGGCAGTTGTAGCATAGGCCCGCATCACGGCGCTGAGCCATCTCTTCAGGAATCAGGCGGGTGAAGTGTGCGCCCGGCGCCGGCTTGGGCCGTGCAGACGATGTCGTGGGTATGGCCAGTCGCGGGTGTCGCACATGCGCGAGGAGGCGTCGTGAACGTGACACCGCGTCTACTGCTGGGAGGAGGTTCGAGAGCCATGATGCGGCGCTCGAACGCGCGAGCAAGACCCATGGCATCCTTGAGAGACATAGGGTGTTGCAGTTCGACGTTGACCTTGAGTGTGTCGCCGAGGCCTGCGGTGAAGATGTCAATCTGTTGGAGTTCTGTCACGCCATCGCAGTGGGTGAGAAGCTTTGGGAGCTGATCCTGATACTCCGTGACGGTGCCGATGCACTGCACCTTGATGAGTTCGCCGAACGGATTGCTGCGCGCGGGAGGGCTGAAGCGGCGATTCATGAGGTTGACGAAACGCTCCCAGGAGGGAACACCCTAGTTGCGCTCCAAGTGATTGTAGCACTGTTGCGTGTCGTTGACAAGGTGGAAGGAGGCAAGCCAGACCTTCTCATCATTGGGTGTGCGTGCCGCACGGAAGAACTGGTCATAGCGGTGGAGCCACGCCAACGGATTGGAGGACCCGTCGAACTTGGGAAAGCAAAGCTTGTGGGTGGCAGCGGGAGTGGCGGCGGCCGAGGAGATGCCCTCGACGGCCTTGCCTTTTTGGCTGGAGGAGGAAGAGTAATGGGGTGGCAGGTTCGTGGACTGAACGTTGTTGACGGCGACGTAGAGGCGGGCCTGATCCACTCGGTGGGAGGACAGGTCCCCCTCGACGGTAGTCACCTTGGTCATCAGCTCCGCCATCATCTACTTTGGCTCGAGCAGGTTAGCGTGGCCGGTGTCGCCCATGGTGGCAGCACGGGCGTCGAAGGGTGGGTTGGGTGGGATTGGATTGGATTGGGGTGTGTGTGGGCAGCGCAGGGGAAGGCAAAGGCTCTGAATACCAAATGATATGGACGAGAAATGATTAGCTTTATTAATCTGGAACTAAGGCTACAATGGCAAGGTTGAGCACTAGTTTACCCTCCGTAGAGGCTCTGAACAGTGATGAACTCAATCTCTGCTTATTCTCTAATCTCAGCCCAGTCGGTTTATATCATACCGGCTACTAACAAATTCCTTAACAAACTGGTAAGAACAACAAACGACTAACCCAACGTGCTAATCTTCCCCCTTTATCCAACTAATCGAGCCTAACCATCTGACCCAGCAGAAGATGCCGAATCCTTCTTCTTGTTGCGGCGCCTGTAGGTGATCCCAACAAACGCGTCCACAACAGTGGAACTTATGCTTCGTGAAGTCATCCATCGGATAGTAGCATACTGCTTCGTGTTTTTCATTGTCCTCTAGTTCTCTCCCCACACATTTTTCATTGCCCTCTAGTTCCCTTACCACTCACGGTGAATGCATAGTAGTATCAATCTATTCTTTTGTGGTGTTTGGGGCCAAACACTGGACTAGTTGATGGACTGTTCATCCCCGGAAGTGAATGCACAATAGTGTCGATTGATTCTTCGGTGACCATCGAATTAGCCGGTGCTATCTGGGTTGGTTTGAGACGCCTAGAGGCTCTACACGACCGTTTAGGCCGTTTACACGGCGTGTAAACGCTATTCGATGGCAAACCGTGTAGGCCGATTAGCCATGTAAAGCCCTTTTAGATGTTTACTAGTATCGTGCCCGTGCGTTGCTACGGGTGGCAAAAATTTATAACAGCATAACACAGAGATCAACAAGATGTTGTTAGCAGCAAACTTATAGTATGTACTATTCTAAATACCACAGTATTAATAAGGCATTAGGCAATGATTAAAATTAGAAGTGATATCCAAGCTCTTGTTTAAATTCACATATAAACATGCAGGCTGAGCACGTTTAAGACTGCTTATAGAAGAAACTATACTCCCTCCGTCCCTAAATAACCGTCTTTCTCGCTTCTCGAGAAAAAAACTGAGCGATTATATATAAAAATATATTAAAATGTATAGTATATATAAGGGTGCGTTTAGTTCCCCAACTTCCATCCAAAAAAGCACTATTCATCCAACTTTTCCCTATTCATCCTGTCCCTCCCACTCACAGAATACTATTCATCTACAGTGTTTTTTTGTTTACAGTGTTTTTTCGGGGGAATATTTCCCAATCTAAACACACCCTAAGTCAAAAAAGGGTTGGGAGGGAGTATAGTTTCTCGTGGCACGAATTCCTAAAACGACACTTAATAAGGGACTGGAGAGAGTACTCTAATCATGTTAAAGAGCTACTGTTGGTAAAGCACTGCTAGCAGTAGCAGAAGTACTTGACTTTTGTTGCACCCTATGAAAGCTCAAGCTACAATTCAAATCAAGTACTAACAGTGACGGCCACAGGTAGTTGCCATTATTCTTAAAGCTTTTCGAATCTGATTTTACAGGCAGAACATACGCATATACATATCATACTATAGAAGCTTCTCCACTCAACATGAGAACTTCATGCAAAACATAACCTTAAACTGGTCACACTTGATTTGCGAACAAAAGCTACAACTACCTTACTGGATATTAAGATTAGTTATCAACATAAATTAAAAAGACAACTTTATCTGGATTCAAATACAATGTTGCAGGGTTCATCCCTCATGCCTAACTGAAATAGTTTGTGAGCAGGTAACTAAACTGATCTCCACCTTGCTTTGATTCTTCTACTGCCTGTCAAAGTTTTGTTATAAGATTAGAGTAAATGCGAGGCATACATCCATACAGGCGTTACCATCGGATGCCAGGAGTGAGTTATGCAAGAACTCATGGGTCTTTTCAAATCAGAGTCATGTACTCTATAGCAAAAAGACCTTCAGAATCTGTTCGACCTGAAGGTTAGAACATACATGGTCGTGTACCTCATTAAGATTTTGAAAGGAGAGCATGGTATTGGACCGTGACAAAATGATCGCTCGAGACACCGGGGGAAACCGTACGATGGGAGGCGGACGTCGGACGACGTTCTCCTGGGTCGGGGCAGGGCAGATGGCATGTCGTGTTCTGGCACCGGCAGTGCGGCGGCGGCGCCCGATGCGATTATCCTGGAGGCTATCGGCGATGTTGTCCTGGTCTCCGGCGTCGCGCAAGGCGGATGGAGGATGGATGCTGGCGGAGATGCCCGACGTGGGTTCCTGGAGGCTAGTGTGGCGACGCCCGATACGAGGACCCTGGAGGCTGGCGACGGCCTGGTCGCCTTCGTGGTCGGCCCTCCTGATGGGACCACGTGGTGGACGGCGCGGCGTCGATGACGGCCGGCGATGTCGTCCCGGGCGGAGTCGCCTTTGTGGCCAGCCGGATGGGGCGACGTCGTGGTTGGTGCTGTGGCGGCAGCAGTAGACGTTCGTGACCGGAGCGACGGCGCAGCAGCGGCGGTGGACAAGGTTTCGCGCGTGGCGAGGATCGTGTAGGTTGTCGTTGTGGCCTTGTGGTTGTGGATCGTGGACGGCGCCGTGGATCGTGGACGACAGGAAGGCTTCGTGCGTCGCTAGGATCGTGGAGGTTGGGCGGATCGAGGCAGATGCGGGGAAGGGAGGGTCGATCGCCGCAGGGGCTACGGAAAGATCGCGGCAGATGCAGTCGACAGCGCCTTCCAAAGACATGGGGAAAATGTAAATTCATGTGGTGGAAAGATCTTGGTGGGACCGGAAGTGGAAGGAAAAAACCGACCGTGAAAAAAATAGGAAAAAATGGTGGAAAAAAACTGATCGGTGAGGGAAAAAATCGGTGGGAGGCACTCGTGGTGGAGAGGCAGGACCATCGCAGGGGACACGGCCACTCTTTTAGGAGTAGAGAAAAGACTGTTTAAACAACTGTTTAGACTGATTTTTTGCTAAACATTGAGTCATCGATCGTTCACCGTTTAGCGTTTAGGCTAACACTTCCCTATCCTAATCTAAACATTACCTTAGATGTGGAGTGTTAGTTGTGGTGTATAATTTTGCATTTGAAGTTGTGTGTGGAACACATTATTTGCTAATCCATGCTATGATGCTTTGTAGTACACGTTAAATCTGAGACATCTTAATTTCCACTATATTAGTGGCTTAGAAAAGTCATATGATTGAAACAATCCATTGTAAGTGTTTGTTTGGTTGGAAAATATTTTTCACTTATCAATTTCATCTTGAAATATAGATTGCCTAAATGAAATCATTTTTTTCTCATTGAGCGGGATGCCATGTAGGCCAACTAATGCCATAACAAGAAGTAAATGAATCCTCGATGATATACTTTGAAATAAAAATATTTCACACCACAATACACAACAATTAAAACCGCAACATACCAACATGCATTCGAGGCCTAATTCACTTATCATGGTAAATCCCTTTGGTAGAAATTCAACTTGATTTACCTAAAAAAACTACATGTGGCAAATCTCTGATCTACAGAGCACAGGTGGTTCATATCCATCTTATAGAAGATGGATAAACCATCCATTTTTTAAACCCACTTTGGCCCAACTAGATTAGAATAGAATAGAAACATCACTAATTAAGAATTGCTTCCTTAATAATTTGATAGAATTAATTCAATATTTTCTTAAACATGTTCAACATCTGATGTTCAAATGTCAAAATACGGGGGCCTGCGCGCTGCAGCGGGCGTCAGGCCGGACCTAGGAAAAAAACTGAGTGGGGCACACATCAAAAGAATAAAAAAATTGCTATGTATTTGTTGATTAAGAGAGGCATATAAATCATTTAAGGAGGGCACGTGGTGAAAAAATGTAAAATGTCATTGATTTTTAAATTTGAGTGGCGGCCCGACCTATGCCCTCGCTCACCATAACATAAGTCCGCCCCTGGCGGAGGGGGGGGGGCAATCAATGGAGGGAGAGAGGGGTAAGGGACGAAGGTGCCTAGGGCCTCAGGGTGCCATAGTGGCGTCGTGTGGATCGGGTGGCTCGGAAGCAGTAGAGGGAGAGAGAGGAGAAACAGAGGAAGAAGAAAAATATGGCTTAAAGGTATTTGATCCAATAAAGGAGTTAGTTCAATGCTAAATGTCTGCTTGGTTAGATGCCAAAATATGGGCATACAAGCATGCCAAACGTGTGCATGCCAAATTTTTTGACAAAACCTTAGCAAGTTACAATAACACTTAGTTTTTTAGATAGAATAACACTTAGTGGCTATGTTTTGGCCTTCAACCAAAAGAGTACCAAAGTTTTATAGGTATAACTTAATTTTTGCTTGGCATATTTTGACATCAAACAAACCAAGCCTTAAAATCCGAAAAATAAATAAAAATTTGAGGAGAGCGCAGCCCATATACCATATACTTTCACGGCTTCCAGATCAACAAAAGCCCATTTTGTTTTATAATAACACAAAAGGGCCGACTCCAACCTAAACCCACGGCAGTCCCTAAAAAAAAAAACCTAAACCCACGGCGCGCAAAAATTCCCTCCCCCTCTTCGGCTAGGGTTTCTTCCCCGCCGCGGCAAACCGTTTCGAAGCGCCCGTAGGGGAGGCGAAGCTTTCGCCTCACTCTGCGTCACACTCCAGTACTCCACAGAGCGCCCCGTTTGCCACACGTCTCGTCCCCCTCTCCCAGCCCCCGGTAGCGGGATCATGGCGTCGGCTATCGGGTTGCGGAGGCTCACGGTACTGCGGGAGTTCCGCCCGCATGGGCTTGTGGTCGAGGAGGCCGACGGCGAGGGCGCGGCGCGATCGCCACAGGATTACGACTACTTCCTCTTTGACCCAGCGCTCGCCGCCTCCCCCGGCGATGAGGCCTCCGCCTCCGGCGCAGATGGTGACCACGAGCTCTTCATCCGCGGAAATCAGTGCGCATCCACCCCCTCCCATTTTTATTGCATTTTAGGAAAGTAATTCCTTTTCAGTTTCAATCACTAGTTAGTTCTTCATCTTAGCCTTCCTACATAGTACCTTGTACGCCTGGTCATGGTGAGGTTCAGTGACTAAGCGCATTCTTGTTCTGCTATGGTGATTCATTTATCACCTTTCTATTCACTGTTTCTCAATTTTGTCTTTTTATTACTGGTTGATGGAGCCATGATCTATGCAATTGTTTATTTAATCTTGCTGTTAACCGCCGTGTCAGAATTATACCGAACTATGTTTAAGCAATTTGTATAATTAGAGTAGGAAGCTAAAAGCTAACAGTAGCGTTTAAAGAGTTAAGAGAGGTAGCGCTAACTTGTAAGGGCAGTCCCAACCCAGGCTCTATCTTAGAGTCTAAACTCATTTATTAGCCTTGTATTAAATGCCTTTTTGCTGATGTGTCACTCAATTATTTGGACTTGGTTTCTTATTTGGACTCTAAGTCTACAATTCCCAAGGTATGGACTCTAAGATAGAGTCTGTGTTGGGACTGCCCTAATGACTTATCTATGCCTGTTACTGTTGTGTGAGGAAGTATGCAATGGTCCTTTTAGATTTAGAGACCACCTTGTTTAGTCTTTTGTGTGTGGGTTGTTTTTTTTTTTTGGTTGAGGGAACCAGTTTATTAGTTATAGCTACTAAACTTTGTGCTATGCTTTCTTTCTTTTTTAATCTTAGTTGATTCTGACAGTTTTTTTACCCCTTTCGCTGTTTTCCCTTTCTAGGATAATATGGAGCAATGGTTCTCGAGTTCACAAAAGATATATATCACCAAATACAGTCATTATGGTATGGTTGCTTTTATGAATAGTGTTTAAACAATGAATTCCCATATTTTCTTGTCTCTACCAGTTTCGCTAATTCACCCATGTATTCTGTGTGTGTCCTATATCTTTATATTTAACTGTTCTTCTGCATGTCAAAGTTGGTTTCACTGTCTCGAACTGTATATTAACTATAGTCTTCACATGCCAATATACATATAAAAATGAAAGGATATATGATATGGTAAAAAAATCCTATACCTTTTTATAGAAAAAAAAGATCTGAGAAAATAATTTCAGTAAGTTAAGAGATTGGTCGAAATTATCACGTCCTAGCGAAAATTATATGCAACCTATTTCCTTTTAGCTGTAGCAAGTTTGACTTGAATATGAGCAGCAGTGAAAAATATAAGCTTCAAGGAATGAAGGTACAATGTGGAATGTTAAGTGACTTCAACAAAAAATTAAGTAAAGGTAGAAAAGAATCAATAGAAGGAGAATTAGATGATATCTTTTTGAAACAAATGAAAAGGAAAAGAACGAGAAAACATAAATCGTGATCACTAAGCCCTCTCGGGGGCTTACTTAAGAATAAGAAAGAGGAATTTTTATGGAAATAGCATGGAATTACCTTGAAACTAATACCTGTTTTCCTTCATTTTTTTTTAAAATATGATATAATTGTTGTACATATTGTGTCACTGTGCCATAAAATAAACTGTTCAGATGGAGAAAAATGTTAACGTCTTTTTGTTATCCTTACCATGCATTTTTCATGTACTCATCATATTTCTGATTTACTTAACGATATGTTCTCATTTGGTGACGCAAACCTAAATTGTAGGCTTGCTGGTGTCGGATGAATGCAATCAGTGATGCCCTTCTATGTGTCCTGCAAGTTGATACTTTATCTCTATACAACGTAACTGGTAAGTTTACCCCATTGCTCTATTATAATCCTACTGGATGGTGTTGAAGTTTCATGTATTTTCTGAGGCTTGTGCTGTATGCATGTCATGTTGCAGGTGAAGTCGTTAGTGTTCCACTACCATATGCTGTTTCATCAATCTGGCCACTCCCCTTTGGTCTTCTACTTCAGAAATCGGCTGATGGAGGTCATATGGTGTCATCCTCGAGTTCGCTGCTAGATGCAAGGGATTTGAATCGTCCTAACAAAGACTATGGATTGACTTACAGTGTTTCTTGCCAAACAAATACCATGGAAACAGACAGCAAAGCAAATGGATGCCTTATCTCGTCACACCTCATTTTGAAACATCCACTTGAAGAGCCTCAGGTATATAATGTACAATATCATCTATGTTTTTCCCTGGTAGTCACGGATTGTCTTTTTCTAATATGTACACTTCATATTATTTGCAGCAACATTTATATTATTTCTGTTACTGGTTATGCCACATGTTTTTAACATTTAAGCAGGGATTGCCTGCCTGGTGCTGCTTTGATTTCATAACCAATTAACTATTCACAGGCAACATATTTTGAAGAAAATGACAAATTAACTATGATGAAAGATTTTGATGAAAAGATTATCTGGACAAGTGATGCAATACCTCTAATGGCATCATATCATAAAGGTTTTTGTTACACATTTCTCTATTTGTGCATCTTCATTTTTTCTGGGTATAAGAGATTTAGTCGTGGTATGCAGGGAAGTCTCAGCACTCTGTTTGGCAGATTGATGGTGCAAGTTACCAGGAAGCAACAAATGACAATACGATGCTACCTGTCTCATGTGATATTTCTTCACATAAATGTGCATTCCGTAAGATATGGCAAGGGAAATTCTCCCAATCTACTGCCAGTAAGGTTGATCCATTCTAGTTGTGTATTAAAGAACTCCATTTGTGTTACATTTTCTATCTGTATATATATTTTGTCTTTGTTTTGGTGTGTTTTTTGACCTTTCTTTGACAGTTGGTCCTACCATTTAGCTGCATCCATCCATTTTGTTTAATCATTATTAGTTACTAGCATGAATGCTAAGTTGTAACTTGTTCACCTGAGTATTTTTTTTTGTGCTGTTAGGATAAAGGCGTGAACCACCAATTTAAAACAATGGGTGTTTGTCTTGCAAGTGATTTGATAGACAACAATTTGGGACAAATGATGTTAGGATGTAATTGGTTGCTGCAAAATGAGGAAATAAGTGGATAGAGACTTTTACTTGTTTTTGCCTTTTATAAAAAAAATAGGAATATCAGGGACTTTTAGAGGAACATAAGTTAGTTTAATTTGTGGGGTGTGTGTTGTACTCTCCTGCGTTTTTAAGAGCACGAAAAAGTAGGAATATCGTTTGTTTACAGTTTCAACATATTTAGGTTCCATAGTCATAGACACATTGGATATTAATAAAGTTTTTCTTCTCTCTCTGTTTCATCTTATGTTCTTTCCACTGGTCATGGTAGCATAATATTAATTCCAGTTATTACTTGAACTTGACTCCAATTATTCATCTCAGGTCTTCTTGGCAACTGATATCGATGGATTTCCAATAATTTGTTTTTTACTGCATGAGCAAAAATTATTGCTTGCTGTAAGGATTCAAGTTGATGATACTACTGAAGAAGCTTTTGGTGATATTAAGCCTCACATGAGCTGGAACATTCCTGCATTTGCTGCTGCGCCAGTTGTCGTGACTCGTCCAAGGTGATTAACTTGCCTGAGCATATGTTTTTTTTATCCTTAGTCTACTATCTAATGGTGCTATATTTTCTGCAGAGTACGGGTTGGAGGTCTTCCCTTTACAGACATCCTTATTCTGAGTTCAGATAATGATCTACTTCTCTATGTAGGTTCCCTGTTCAAAGTTCAAACTATGACATTTTTATTTTATTTTATTATGTGGATATGAACCTGAAGTTAGGTTCACTCTGTTTTGTATGGCCTTGGAGACCCAGCAGCTTGTCTTGGTTTACATTCAAAGGTCATCAGTTTAGTTGTTCATAACTTTAGTTGGCCAGGAATCGATATAATTAATTTCTGTTGCACTATGAATTCAAACAGTGTTCACTTAAGGTTGAAACATAAATTATTTTTTAATCATTGTAGTTGTCCTATATGTTTTACTTTTGGAGCTTACCCTCTCTGTCAGAAGTGATATGTAGAGACCATGGCACCAACTACCTAAGTGGCATGCATAGACATGGTTAGCTATCTTAATCAGTTAAGAAGATTTTTAGCGCTGGCCTAAAGGGTTGGAGGCACATTGCTTTCTTTTAACAAGGACACTAAAGTTTGCCCCATCCAATGCATCTGCTGATCATTGTTCTTAAGGCGGTGAGGCGTCCTGTGGCGTTATGTGGGCGCCTAGGTGACGCCTTAGCCAAACACAAGGCAATGCCTTATCGCCGCCTAGGCAACGCCTTACGGACCATGCTGTTGATCAGAGCTCCCGTCTTGGGAAGCCTGGAACAAGTCCACCTAAGTTGGGGGTGATTGTGCTGACATCTGCCTTACCTTGAACATCTGTTTATATTAAAGAGCTGTACAGACCATGCATTTTGAATACTGTAAAAAAAAATCATGACTTCAGACCTTGTTGATTAGGTACTGAATCGTATGACTTTTGATTGCTTTCTTATAAAGTTCACTGATAGTTCAGCTTACGTTTATTCGTAAGTGGCACCACTAACACTTTCTGGTTTTACTATTCCACTACCATTCCACTTTATCTTTGCATGACGCGATTTAGTAATCGTTGGTTTCTTTTAATATGTATTATGCAGTCTGGGAAGCAGTGCCTCTGCAGATATACCCTCCCTACTGAGTTGGGAAAGGCCTTCTTTTCAAATTACGACCTAAATCCTGATATTTCAGATACTGGCTCTGATCTGAAGATCACAAGCATAGCTGATGCTGTTGAAGGCCGCATAAATGTTACATGCAATAATGGCCTGGTCAGTTGTTCGTGTAACTTGTCCTTAAATATCCTTCTAGTTTAGTCCCCATATGGTTTAGAACTGTCTTTGTTTCTTTCTTTTTGACAATTAATGTTGCATACAACGATTGTAATATTTCGGTGGTGTGTTTTGATTCTTTGTCCTGCATTGCAAACTAAGCAATGCATTGGAAATCTTTCTGTGTTACATGTTTTTGGCTTGATGCGGCTACAGTTTATGTGGTTTTGTTGCACTGTACAACGTGGTGTGGAGACTGAAGTACAAATGCTATTTTCTTTGGTTTTATATTTTTGTATGTTGGTTAACTAATCTATTTTTCTATAACTAACAATCATGAGTTTGTATGTGATTTTTTTTTTGGAAATATTAATTTTAAAAGTTGTTCTGCTCAACTCTACAGGAAAACTTAAATTTATCGTGCTTTTTTCGACCGTTTTTTCTCGCTGCGATTTCTAATTTAGACTGCTTTGGTATTTTACCTTCAGTTAATCTTATGATACATTTTATTCGTTTACCCTTTTTTTCCAGATGCTCAGATGTTCATTGCGCAAAAATCCTTCCTCTTCTCTGGTTAGTGACTGCATAAATGCAATGGCAGAGGGCTTGCAGAGTTGCTTTACAGTCATTTTGTTTCTCTTTTTTGGGGTGATAGTGATGCTACCTACCTATATTCAAGCTCTCACGCAGATTCAGAATGGGAATATTTTAGTTATGAAATAAAAAGAGTTTGTATGAAATATGGACAAACTTTACCCAATAAATCACCTGTATCATCAAGTAAAGCTTGGGACTTCCTGATCAATAGCAAATGTCATGCCCAATACTGCAAAAGGGCTCCAACCTCTTCCAATTCATTTCTGCCTGTGTCACATGATACATGCAAAGCTGTATTTAATCCCTTTCTCCAGGATGAGCATAGTTCGGATGTGTCATTTTATATTCGTTTTATGAGAGAAACATTGGAGACTTTGCATGCCCTGTATGAGAACCTGAAGCTTAACATTTTGCGGAAAGGGTAAGTTCTGTTTCCTTCTTTTGTTTAAAGAAGTACTTTTATTATTTTTGCTTTTTTCAAATGTTTTTGCATGTTAGTTTGTCATACTGTAGATATCCACGGAAGTATCACTTTTGATTAAACTTCTGTTTGTGTCCTTTCGTCATGTATGTCATTCTTGAAAGTTGTAGTTTAATGCAATTGTCTTCGAAGATCTTCATATGTTAACTGCTAGAGTATATGAGGCAACTCTAGATATGGTTAGTTTAGGATTGATTGTAATCCCGGGATAACCTTCCTTATCTCTAGGAGAGGCTACTTGCCCTCCAAGCTATGTACTCCTATATATTCGCCCCAGAGGCTGAATGCAGTACATCTCACGCATTATGCACAATCTTAAATTGACTCAGGAATAATCTGTAGGCTTTTATTGTCTCATAGGAGTGTAGCTTTACATATATCAATAACAGACTGCTGATGGGTTTCCTCTTTGTTGTTGCTATACCAGCTATCTGGCTAATTCTTAATTTAAAACTGGCATTCATTCTCCTAACTTAACAAAACTACACTACCTACCTAAAGTAATCCATCCGGGCATGCCGTACTTCCCGAGAAAACTGGGCTGCTGGCCAAAAGGACTCATGCATCACTGCAGCTGGCTTGGCACTAGCTATGTTCATGGCAATAAAGGTAGATCAACTGTCCTAGGAAAACAAATAACGATATATCAACAAACGCTTTTCTCGTTACATGCTGCTATAACATTCAACATATGAAGAACCAAATAGTTACGAAAACCCTTTTTGATTTTCTTCATGGCTAATGGGAAACTCACTTCTCTTGAGGAGGATATTCTTAGAAACCGTCTAGTGGCTTAATAATTAATGTTTCTGTCTGCTGAAAGACATTTACAGCACCCGCAAGCATGACTTCATTGATTCTTTGGCGGAATAACCGATTTCGTCCCCCAACTATCAACCAAGACTCAATTTCGTCCCCCAGCTACAAAAACGGCCATTTTAGTCCCCGAACTTTTGCATGTTACAAATAGAGGAATTGATCTATTGAGTTAGGCCCAAAGGGCAATATATAGATACAAGAGGAAGGAGAAGAGACACCCCAAACCCTAGACACTAGTACACCTAAACACTAGTACACCTAGACACTAGTACATAGACTATTATACCCTTAACATTGCAATGGGGTCAAATTCATCCCTCTCCCTCCATGTGGGCAGCTAGTGGTCTTGAAATTCCCTTTCTACCCTTTCTACCCTATCTCTTCATTACCGATGCGCTTCATTCTTGAAATTTTCCCTTCTGATTCTTCTTCCTCATCATCTGCATTATGGTGGTCACCCTTTTGGTCATTCTGACCATCTATAGGAGCTACTGGAGCATGAAAATCAATAATGTTTTCTTCTCGAAATAGGTCAAATACATCATCTCCATATTGTATCTCTGCCTTCATTGCCAATCATGTTGAAATCCTAGTCTCCTTGTGCAGCCGCCATGGGGAGGAAAAATGAAGCACATCTGTAATGAAGAGAAAGGGTAGAAAGGGAATTTCAAGACCACTAGCTGACCATGTGGAGTGAGAGAGACAAATTTGACCCCATTGCGAAAGTTCGGTGATTAAATGTCTGTTTTTGTAGTTATCTGATGAAATTGAGCCTTGGTTGATAGTTGGGGGACGAAATAGGCTATTCCACCATTCTTTTCCATGTCTATAGGCATCTGAATCTTATAAGTTATATAGTATGACTTTGTCTGATTGTGGCTGTTTTAATTCAGTTTACTGTGCCTATTTCATCATCATCTTGCATAACCTAAGAGCTTTTACACTTATACCAGTGCTATGTTACTATCGTATTTATGGCTATTTTTCAAATAAATTTTGACCATTTAGTTTACTTTTTCAGGGATCTAGGGTGTCTTGCTTCATTGTTATGTATGATTGCTTCATCTCTGGGTGAACATACTTATGTTGACTATTATTGCCGTGACTTCACGCTCAACTTGAATGAATTACCTTCCGTAGCTTCTTCAACTTCTTTAAGGACTCCGCCTTCTCTGTTTCGATGGTTTGAATACTGTCTACGCCATGGTTGTGACTCGGCCAAGCTGGAAGACATTCCAACTTTAATGCGCAAACAGAAAGTTTCTGCTGTGAGCTGGGGAAGGAAGGTGGTGTCATTTTATAGTTTGTTGTTAGGAGCAGAAATGGAAGGGAAAAATCTCTCTTCTGGTGTCTATAGCGAGGTTGCCAGTGGTTCAGCCCGAAATCCTGAGGAACTTACTGTTCTGGCTATGGTTGCTGAAAAGTTTGGCCGCCAGCAGTTGGACTTGTTACCTGTTGGTGTATCTCTTGTGCTTCGCCATGTGAGCCAACTCTCTATTCTACATTTTGATATGGTGCAATTGAATTTTTCTTGAGACATGGTTTTATATTTCAGGCACTGGACAAATGTCGTGACTCTCCTCCTGATGATTGGCCTGCAACAGCTTATGTTCTTGTGGGCAGGGAAGATCTAGCGATGGCAAAGGTGGGGTCAGTGAGGAAAGACAACGGCTTGTGGCACAATGATAATTTGACATCAATATCGGTCCCTTATATGCTACACCTGCAACCTGTAACCATACCAACGACTGCATCCGATATACCTACTTCAAAAGTTTTGAATTCTGAAGATTCAGATTCTGTCTACAAGTCTATTGAGGATGGCATGGAACATATCTTCACTTCAACTACACAACTACGATTTGGTCATGATTTGCGCTTGAATGAGGTTTGTCGTGTCTATTGAGTCAACCAGTCTTTCTGAATTACTGGATTGCAATTGCATCGCTATTTGCTTAATATTTTAGTTCTTACTTACACTTAAAATTCTTACATTAGATGTTGTTAAATAGGTAACTGCTACATGTTTTGATCGTCCATCCAGTAACGATTTTAAGCATGTAGTTAATCATGTGGACCAACTGTTGGCTTTATGTCATGCACGAGGCACCTGTTGGGCCTAATATGCAACCCAGTGAACCATTTCCTATCTCTTGGCTTATCTATTCTATGATCACTTTATCTATTCTCGTGGTTACATTGCAACTATAAACTTGTGTTCATCTTGTAGGCCAAGTTTTTACTCAACTATAGCATTTCAAAGAGTCAATGCTTTGCTTGTTAACACTAAGTTAATGAATTTTGTCAGCTCAAAACAGCTAAAATTTGTGAACTTGTTCTGATAATCCAATACTCAAACAGACTATCAAAATGGATGTAGGTGTCGATGCAAAATAATTGTTGGAGTGTATAGAGGCCCATAAGGCCTGGCCCATATAGAGGCCCATGTAGTGTTGTATATATCTCACCCTTCTAGGGTTAGAGCGGCAATATAGAAAATATTTCCTCCAACATGGTATCAGCTAGGGTTTCTTCTCTCCCTCTCTCCTCCCCTGCCCCAGCCGCCACCTGACCAGCGCCGCCACCTAGCTGCCGCCGGCGCCGCCGCCATGGCTGGCGGCCAGCAGTCGCTACCCCTTTCCTCCCTTTCCCCTCTCTCTGCTCCAGGTCCAGCCGCCGCTGCTGCAGGGGCGGCTGGCGTAGATCCAGCCGCCACCGCTGTGGCCGGAGCTGCCGCCGTCGCCGCTGCTGCAGGGGCTGGTGCGGGCTCTGACCCCGTCGCCCTGGTTGCAGCCGCCGCCGCCGGTCCTGCTGCTGCCGGCGCCGCCGGCGGCTCGAGCCAGCCGCTGCCGCACCTCTCCTCCTGGTGCGGTCCACCAGCAACTCCAACAGCGCCACCAGCCGTCTCCTCTTCAGGCGCCGGCGCAGGGGCAGGAGCAGGCCCTGCTCCTCTAGCCGCCTCCTCTTCCGGCACAGGGGCAGGAGCCGCAGCCCGTCCCCCAGCTGCCGCTGCTGCAACCTGGCAGGGTGGGCCCGGCTGTGGACCCACTACTGCAGCTACCCCCGCCATTGACCCTGGCCATGGCTGCCGCCTACTACGCGGAGCTCACGCTCTTGCGACCGCCGCGGGTCTCGCTGACCCCGCGGATCTCGCTGCCACCGCGGGCCCGTGTGGCTTTGCAAGCTCTCTCCCTCTCGACGGCGGCATACGGGTCTTCGTTCCCGCGAACTCCGCAGGCCGTCCTCCTCTCCGCGACACGGGCAAGCAGGTCTCCGACGGGGCCGTGTCGGCCGAAGCGGCTCTCACCGCCACTCTCCGTGCGGCCAAGGCTGAGGCCGCGGCGGCCGAAGAGCGGGTTCGCGTGGCCTCTGCCACCTGGGCGCGTGAGCGTGCCACCGCAGACGCTCTCGCTTGTCGGGTTGCCGAGGCTGAGCGCTACCTCCACCCGGCCTCCAGCTCACAGCCCGTCGTCCCTTACACCGACCTCGACGCCTCTTCTTCACGCCCGCCTCCGCTCGAGGGCTCTCGCGACCACCTTCCCGACCCTGTGGTCACCCAGCTCCACCCTCAGGCCCTTGGTGTCCAACACATCCGGGGGATGGTCAGCATTGTCCTCGACTCTTCGTCCACCTCCTACAACCGTTGGCGGTATCAGGTGCTCATGGCTCTCTGGCGCTACCACCTCACCGGCCACGTCCTCGCCGACACCCCTGAGGCCGCACGGGACACGATGTGGCACCTCCTCGACACCGTCGTCTTGTCCTGGATCTCTGGGACCGTCGTCCAGGATCTCCAGGACTCCGTCAACACTCTCGGAGGCACCGCACGTGCTGCTTGGCTGGCCCTTGAGAACCAGTTTCTTGGGCACGCCGAGGCTCGCGCCCTTCAGCTCAGTGTGGCTTTCGCCAACTTTGAGCAAGGTGACCTCTCCGTCGGGGAGTACTGTCGCAAGATGAAGAGCATGGCCGACTCTCTTGCGGATCTTGGCTGCCCCGTGGAGGACCGGCTCCTGGTGCTCCATATCCTCCGTGGTCTCAACGACACCTTCGACCACATACGGGACTGGATCACCAAGCAGGTTCGGGACGACCTTGTCCTGAAGGAGCTCACACTATGTCCCCAGGCGCCCCTGACTCCCTCGTCCTCGTCCACCGCACTTGTGGCCTCTCCGCCCCGCCACCTCCGACTCCGCCAGCCACCTCTCTTCTTGGTGCTCCTCCCCTCGGGCCGAGCGGGGGTGGGGGGAACCGTGGTGGCCGTCGTCGCCGCGGGGGGGGGGGGGTCGAGGCGGCTCTGGTGGGGGACGCCGGGGATCACAGACTCCGCCTGCACCCGGTGGCTCCTCTCCTGCCCCTGGTGGTGCGCCCTGGCCATCCTTCTCCAACCTATGGTCAGGGCGCATCTCGATGTGGCCCTTTCAGGCTCCGGGCGGAGGGCCTCGTCCTCAGCACCAGCCTGCGGCTCTGCTCGCGGGCCCTGCTCCGCCGGCCATGACGTCCTGGACTCCACCCACCCAGCCCAGCCTGCCACCTTTCTGGCTTGGGGGATGGGACCAGGCAGCGCTGGCTCAGTCCTTCAGCACCATGGGCCTGATTCCGCCGAGCAACACCGAGTGGATTGCCGATTCGGGGGCCTCGTACCATACGACCCCTAATCCTGGTATACTTTCTTCCGTCCACTCTCCACCTGTCTCTTGTCCTTCTTCCATCATGGTGGGGAATGGGTCATGTCTTTCTGTCACTTCTGTGGGCACTGCTCCTGGTCCCTTTCGTCTTTCCAATGTTCTTGTTGCCCCTCAAATGGTTCACAACCTTCTTTCCATTCGTCAGTTTACTGCCGACAACTCTTGTTCTGTTGAATTTGACTCTTCTGGTCTTACTGTGAAGGATCTGGCTTCTCGGCGCCCACTCCTCCGATGTGACAGCCCGGGACCCCTTTACACCTTCCGCCTCCCGTCTTCCGCTGCTCCAACTTCGACTTCTTCGGATTCGTCCACTGCTTTCGCCACATCTACTTCCACAACTTGGCACCGTCGGCTCGGTCATCCCGGCCGCGACGTTTTGGCCCGTCTCAGTCGTAGTACAGGTCTCCCATGTACTAGGGCTCCTGATGAGCATCTTTGTCATGCGTGCCAGTTGGGTCGTCATGTTCGACTTCCTTTTTCTTCTTCTTCGCATGCGAGACATGCTTTTGATCTTGTTCATTATGACTTATGGACATCTCTTGTACTCAGCATTTCTGGCTATAAATATTACTTGGTGGTGGTGGCTGATTTTTCTCGTTACTCGTGGACTTTTCCCTTGCGAGCAAAGTCTGATGCTTTTCCTACCCTTCTCCACTTCTTTGCTTGGGTTTCTACTCAGTTTGGTCGCACTGTGAAGGCTGCTCAGTGTGACAATGGTCGTGAATTTGATAACCACACTTCTCGTGACTTCGTTCTCACTCATGGGATTCAGCTGCGTATGTCCTGCCCATACACCTCTTCCCAGAACGGCAGGGCTGAGCGGATGATTCGCACCACAAACGATGTCATTCGCACCCTTCTCATTCAGGCCTCTCTTTCTGCCTGATTCTGGGCTGAGGCTCTCCATACAGCTACTTATTTGCTCAATCGCCTCCCCTCCACTGCCATTTCTGCCCCCACTCTACACCATGCTCTATTCGGTACTCCTCCCAGCTACGATCACCTTCGTGTCTTCGGGTGCGCGTGCTACCCTAACACCTCTGCTACTACTCACAAGCTCACGCCCCGCTCGACTCGTTGTGTGTTTCTCGGTTACTAACCTGATCACAAGGGGTATCGCTGCTTTGATCTTACCTCCCGTCGTATCCTCATCTCCCGGCACGTCGTCTTTGACGAGTCAGATTTTCCTTACTCCACCTCTACCACCCCGTCTCCCGACCCTGAGCTGGAGTCCCTCTTTCCGACTGACCCGGTGGTTCCACCACCAGTTTCTATTTATCCTCCCTCTACAGGTGTTCTTGGTCCGGTGTCATCGTTCCCGGTGGCTCCTACCGGCCCGTGGGTGGCCCCGGAGCCCCCCCGCCGTGCCACGCGCGGCCCCGGCGTCCCCCGTCGCGCCACGCGCGGCCCCGGAGCTCCTCACCGCGCCACGCGCGGCCTCGGAGCCCCCACCGCGCCACGCACGGCCCTGGAGTCCCCCGCTTCGCCACGCGCGGCCCCCGAGTCCACGGTCGTACCACATGCGGCCCCGGACTCCACTGCCGCGACCCGTGCGGCCCCGGAGCATCTACCGGCCCCCCTCGTGCCCCCGGGCTTCCCGGCACGCTCCTGCCAGCCCGTGCACGTCTACCGGCGATGGCCGGTGCCGTGGCCGGCGACGTCGCTCTCGCCACCGCCTCCTCGCTCGGCGCCGCCAGCCCGCCCTCGGATCAGCTCCCGCGTTGATCCGGGCGTGTACCACCCGCCTGTTGTCCATCGGGATCCTGGCCATACCCATCCCATGGTGACACGGCGGGCGGCAGGCGACTCGCGACCTGCGGCCCTCTCTGCCGTCGCAAGCGAGCCGGGGGTCTCTCCGGTACCCTCCTCCGTCCGCGAGGCTCTGGCTGACCCTCACTGGCGTCGTGCGATGGAGGAGGAGTACGCGGCCCTTCTTGCCAACCAGACGTGGGACCTCGTACCGAGTACGTCTGGTGGCAACGTCGTCACCGGCAAGTGGATCTAGACCCACAAGCGCCGGGCTGACGGGTCCCTGGAGTGCTACAAGGCTCACTGGCTCCTTCGCGGCTTCACCCAGCGGCCTGGTGTGGACTACGACGAGACCTTCAGTCCCGTGGTGAAGCCGGCCACGGTGCGCACGGTTCTCTCGCTGGCTCTCCAGCGCTCGTGGCCAGTTCACCAGCTGGACGTGAAGAACGCCTTTCTTCACGGGACTCTCACCGAGACTGTCTGCTACAGCCAGCCGACGGGGTTCGTCGACACCAGTCGTCCTGATCTGGTGTGCCGCCTCAACAAGTCACTCTATGGCTTGAAGCAGGCTCCCCGGGCGTGGTACTCTCGGTTCGCCACGTTCTTGACCTCGCTGGGCTTCACCGAGTGCAAGTTGGACACTTCGCTGTTCGTCTTCCGCCGAGGCACCGAGGCTGCCTATCTGCTGTTGTACTTGTACGTCGACGACATCATTCTCACGACGTCCAGTCAGCCCCTGCTCCAGAGTATCATCCACTCTCTGCAGCAGGAGTTCGCCATGAAGGACCTGGGCGTGCTCCACCACTTTCTGGGAGTCATCGTGGAGCCCCGTCCTTCCGGCCTCTTCCTCCACCAGCGACAGTACGCTCTCGACATCCTGGAGCGGGTAGGGATGGCTGACTGTAAGCCCTGCGCCACTCTAGTCGACACCCAGGGCAAGCTCTCGGCTGAGGCGAGCCCTCCTGTTGCTGACCCGACGGCCTGTCGGAGTCTGGCCGGGGCTCTGCAGTACCTCACCTTCACCAGGCCGGACATCGCCTACGCAGTCCAGCAGATCTGTCTCCATATGCACGACCCTCGCGAGGCACACCTTGCTGCCCTGAAGCGCCTGCTGAGGTATGTTCGGGGCACGGTGGACTGCGGCCTCACCCTTCACCGGTCCCCCTCCACCGAGCTCGTCATCTACACCGATGCTGACTGGGCCGGCTGCCCCGACACCCGTTGGTCTACCTCGGGCTACGCTGTCTTCCGCGGCGGCAACCTCGTCTCCTGGTTGTCCAAGCGGCAGCCGGTGGTCTCCCGCTCTAGTGCCGAGGCGGAGTACCATGCGGTTGCCAACGGCGTGGCTGAGGCGTCCTGGCTACGACAGCTCTTGGTGGAGCTCCACAGCCCGCTCACCAAGAGCACGCTCGTCTACTGCGACAACGTCAGCGCCGTCTACCTCTCCACCAACCCGGTTCAGCACCAGCGGACGAAGCATGTGGAGATTGACTTGCACTTCGTTCGCGACCGGGTCGCCATCGGGCAGGTCCGGGTTCTCCACATCCCGACCACCTCCCAGTTCGCCGATATCTTCACCAAGGGACTACCCTGCTCGACGTTCTCTGAGTTCCGGTCCAGTCTCAATGTAACCAGTGGGTAGTTGAGACTGTGGGGGTGTGTGTGGTGTGACTGTGTTCTCTTTCTTGTCCAGTCTTCAGCACCGCTGCGTCGGTAGCTCAGACTGCGGGGGGGGGGGTGTTGGAGTGTATAGAGGCCCATAAGGCCTGACCCATAAGGCCTGACCCATATAGAGGCCCATGTAGTGTTGTATATATTTCACCCTTCTAGGGTTAGAGTGGCAATATAGAAAATATTTCCTCCAACAATAACCTTATGATAGTGACCACCATCACAGTAGACCCATAGTGCACTTTTACGTAAATGAGATAATGGCTTGTGTAAGTCGTGTTATCTGCTCTAATCATATTTCATTCCTTATATGGTTGCTTATAATTTTGCCATATTATTTCGATTAGGTTAGACGCCTCTTATGCTCAGCAAGACCTGTGGCCATACAAACACCTACTAATCCTAGCGTGTCGGATCAAGATCTACAACAGGTTACTATTTTTTCTTGCTTCTTTGCTTGCAGATTTTAAGTTATTTTCCAAACACAAATAAGCCATAGCTGAACTTTCAAAGTACCTAACTCCTGCTTCTTTAGCAACCAGCAATTTCTTTGATATCTTGATACTTTCCTGTGCACCTATTTTTTAACACTTCTTTGTTAATCTGTTTCATTCTATTAAATATGTCACTACTATGAGTTACTTAGGAACAATCACTTTTTCAGTAGTTTTTCTAGATTTCATGATTACCTGCCTTTGTTGCTGACTTTTTCCCTTCTATTTTCAGCAACAATTATGGAATTTTGCACAAAGGACTACTGCTTTACCTTTTGGGCGTGGTGCTTTTACTTTAGCTACAACCTACACTTTGTTGACAGAGGTATGAGTTCGTACCAGAATGTCATGGTAACCTATATGGCTGATGTTTAACGTTTTAAATCGCGGGCTATACAACTTAGTGGAGGCCCAGTCCAAACGCTATAGCCATTGTACTGCTATGCCTTTCTACCACTCACACAAATCCCCTCCCTCCCTCCCTCCCTCCCTCGCTCTCTCTCTCTCCCTCCCTCTCCCTCTCCATTGTACTGCTATGCCTTTCTACCACTCACACAAATCCCCTCCCTCCCTCTCTCTCTCTCTCTCTCTCTCTCCCTCTCCCTCTCTCTCTCTCTCTGCATGCTATGTGTCGGTGCATCCACCCTAAATCTGCCCATTTCTGCTGTGTGCGGCGCTCACTCCCACAATCGCCTCCCGTGTCTACTCCATCGAACCCCAAATTGTCCATGGCTGTGACCTTCCTACTTCTGCTTGCCGGAGTTGAGCATATTTGCTGGCCGGAGTTGAGTGCCGGGAGCAGCATACTACCTTCTCCCCTTCGCCCACGGTGAATCTCATTTAGGCTAATTGCATTGTCTGCTACGTCATAGCGATGCTAATTACTGTAATTGCTCCCTTAGCTCTATTAGCAGGAAACTGTGTATGCTGTACCAGGTGGTTTGCTGGGATGCTATAGGGGCGCTAATTGATTGCTATAACCCACGATTGTAATGACTGTTGATGTTAGTTTTTGTCAATGTTTCACACGGAAAGCACCTTCATTACTTCCTATTTCAGATGTTTTTCCTTTTGCTGCAGGTTTTGGTGTTCCCAAAGCTTGTGTTGGCTGGTCGATTGCCTGCACAGCAGAATGCGACAGTAATACTTTTCCTTTTGTTGTTAAATACCATTTTCTTGTCTCTTTTCGCATTGTCCAGGATATCACTAAACATTTCGCTTGAGAGAATAGTACTGTGCTATAAATAAGTTCAAGTGTTTTTATTCAGCAGTACTTAAAAGGGTTGACTAGTTCTGCCACCTCATCCTTTTGCTCTTAGTATTTGCAAACTAAAAATTAGGAACAGTTCTGTATGATGACTAGATGTGTGCAGAAAGTAAAATAGAAAAGCTTGCATTTGTTACCTCATTAACTAAGTGGTGTTTCTTAATTTTTGCAAACAACACCTTATGGTAGTTCTCTAGTTCTCATTTCTATCTTTTTCGTGACTGTATTTTATACAGGTTAACCTTGACCTAAGTAATAGAAGTGTCTCAGAATTCAAATCTTGGGCTGAGTTTCATAATGGTGTAGCTGCTGGCCTGAGGCTTGCCCCTTTTCAGGTAACACAAGATAACAAGGCTATTATCCAACTGCATCAAAATTTGGAGTTCACTTACTCTACACATAGTTTTTTTTTTCTTCTTATGTATTGTTTTCCTGCAGTTAAACTGGTGCTTAATATAGTGCTTTTGTTGCAGGAGAAAATGTTGAGAACTTGGATACAATACAACAGACCTTCTGAACCAAATTTTACTCATGCTGGTCTGCTTCTAGCATTTGGCTTGCATGCACATTTAAGAGTTTTAACAATGACCGATGCTTATCGATATCTCTCACAGGTGATCTTATTGTTCTTTGGTTATTTGTGGCACATGCTTGTGTGTATAGTTATAATGGAGTTAAACATAGTTTGTTGATGGAGGATGATTAAAAACGGTTGTAGGGAGGGGGGGATGCCTGAGAAAAAATAAAAAACTAACATAGTATATCATGCTGAATCGATGGAAAATTAGACTCCACTACTCAAGGTAATAGAATAACTAATAGAGTAATAGGAGATAATGGCTGTTTTCAGGGTCTGGGTGAATGGTCAGGTGATGGCATAGTTACAGCTGTTCTTGGCCTGCCCAGAGTAGGTATGACATTATGAGCACACATTGAAAGCAATTGAGATTGCGTGGAATATTGTATTGATTGATATGAGGGATAGATGCAAGGTTGCTAGTATCGGGATACTAGGTAGTGTCGTTTTTCGCCCGACAGTATCAGATCGTATCGTAGTATCGTATCGTAGTATCGGAATTATATCAGCTTCTATAAAATATATATTTTATATAAGATTTGTAATATATTGCGTATAATGAAGTCTAAAATATTGAGTTTTGTCAATTTAAGTATCATTTTGCATATTTTATTGGTCTTATTGACATGATTTTCAATGCAAATTACTTTAAATAATACTTATTACAACTAGATCATTAAAAAATTATATTTAAACCACTAATTATATAGTATCGGGATACTATGAAAAATTAAGATACTAGATAGTATTGGTATCGTTTTGGTATGGTAGGATCGTAGTATCGTAAGATACCATGATACGTATCGGGATACTGACAACCCTCCTGATACACAAATATATAGGGGTGAGGAGATCTCGGGTCTATAGAAACAATACCAGCAAGATCTCCTATCTATCTATACCAAACATACACAATGGGCTGGCCGGCTGCACAGCCAGGCTCAGGACCCTGGGCCTATCGCCTATGCCCATACACGCACAAACACATATATACATTCTAACACATATAACTGTCACTATTTCCTTTGCTCAAGTGTTTTTCTCCTAAGCCTTTAAATTATTCGACCTCTAGTTCTTTTTTGTGGCATTCTGTTCACTGTACATTAGGAGAGTACTGCTGTGTTATTTTGAGTAAATTTCGTAAAACTACAGGTTCCGACAAATCTATAAATTCAAGAAGCTAAATAAAAAACTACAACTTTGCATACCATAGTTTCACAGAATTCTGTAATTAAGATTTTGTTTGTTATGACAAAACTACAAATCTAGGGTGCCATAGTATCACAAACTACAAATTTTAGTCTGTAATGATCACGAAACTATGGGTTTCCCTTGTTTAAAATCTATAGTTCTGTGATACATCAATGATTAAATATGAAGTTTTGAGATACATATTCTTAAGCGTGTAGTTTTGCGTTAACTTTGATAAACAACTAGTAACTTTGCGTTTCCTAAACGATCGAAATGGCTTCACTATCGGCCTGCTTCATGAATACTTCACCCTATGGCAGCTCACACGCGATGTACAACTGAATCGTGCGCAACCAGATACTATAATATGGAAACTTACAGCTGATGGCCAATATTCGGCTAGGTCTGCCTACAAAGCACAATTTATTGGCAGCACTACAGTGCCACGATTGGGTATCATCTGGCGAACATGGGCACCACCTAAATGTAAACTCTTCGCCTGGCTCATTTTACAAGACAGAGTCTGGACCTCCGACAGACTGCAGCGTAGAGGTTGGTACCACTGCCCGACCTGCCCACTATGCAGGTGCGAAATGGAAACGGCACACCACATGATTTTGAAATGCAGATTCGCTAAAAAAGTGTGGGACCAAGTGGCCACCTGGGCGGCAAGAGATGAGCTACGGCCACACACATGGCCACATAGTGACAGTATCGTCGACTGGTGGGCCAACATTGCGACATCCACAGGTGCGCCGCCCAAGGGGATGAGAACCTTAGCTCTTCTAGTCATATGGGAGATATGGAAGGAGCGCAACTCCAGGGTGTTTAGACACCATGGGCACCCTGTACACGAAGTTATGACCACCATCAAGAACGAGGCGATAGTTTGGATTAGAGCAGGAGCCACACATTTGGCGAGCCTTCTAGCTTTTGTATAAATCTTCTCGGTTCGCATTTATTTCAAAATCATGTAAAACTCTTCTCTATCAATGAAATAGGCACAAGCTCGTGCCGTTTCCGTTCAAAAAAAAAAGATTGATTCAATTTTTTTTAAGTGCAAGCATTTATTTATACATGTATGCATTTTTTTTTTTTGTTATTTGACTAATTCTCTAAATGTAGGAGCATGATATAACAACACTTGGATTATTACTTGGTTTGGCAGCATCTCATAGGGGAACTATGGATCCTGCAATATCTAAGGTATTAACTTCAGTATGTTCGTATGCAGTTGTTCATTGTTTCGTATAACTGAATTGCTGTTTCTTTTAGTTTCGCTATCTTTTTTGGTTGTGTGGCTCTTGTTGCCGTTATGTGTCTTTCTGAAGTAATAGCATTATGACCAGTTGCATCCAATATTAGTGAGTTGTGCATGTGGCCTCATTCTACTATAATATTTTCTCAACCACATTGTATTAAACAGATCTTGTCTTAAACTTGTCTGTGAGAACCAAGCACATACTGCCTTACATATGCTGTTAAATCTTATGGTGTTAAATCACCTTCCTTTCTAGGACATGATTTGAATAGCTTAGACACAGTTTTAGACACGATGCATGAGGGCAAACAGTCCGTATTTGTAGGACTTGTTTTTTTTTATATAGCTTCTTGTCCGATTTATAAGTTATTTCAGTTGCTCCCTCCTTTCCGTAATACAGAGCCTCATTCTCCTGTCAACCTTTTTTCTGAACATGATACCCCTTGTATGAACTGGGTGTAGATAATGATACATTTCAACCTTGCACCTCTACCTAAAGCAATACCGCAGTATCATGTATAATCATTCTGACAATTGTACCTTTCCACCTTTTCTCCCATCTAACGTGGCCCAATATCATAAAATGAAGCACCTTTGTTATTCAGTTGTTTGTAAACCTCTCAGTTGATGTCCATACTAATGGTGTTAGCTAACATGTCATAATATGTCCAAAGTTTCTGTTGTTTCATAGAGGTTCCAAAAGGTATAGTTTCGCGATGAATTAAGACCCATAATTGTACCCTTGGGATTTTTTGTTCTGTCATGCCATTGTTGCTGCGTGATTTTTTATTTCTTGATATTATTCTTTATACCAAACTTGAACATTGAAATGACTGTGGCTTTATGATAACTCTACAGATGCTCTACTTCCATGTTCCTTCTCGGCATCCATCTTCTACACCAGAGTTGGAATTACCAACGCTTCTGCAGGTAACACTGCAATAGGCTACTGCTTCATTGCATGTTTTTCTTTTTAGCCTAATAATTTTGAATGTTAAAACTATTTTTTTGAAGCCTGGTCTCGTGTTTATGAGATTTATACAATGAGTTTGCAATATGACACCTGGGTGTTGGCTTGAACTACCCACACCTTATTTTTTTTCTTCACCACCCAACTCTGGCAAGACTGGCCCTCTTTCTCTTCCATCTCCGGTGAGATCAAGCCTCTCCTGCGGTTTTAAGGTTTAGAGGGAAGGCCAGGGGGCAAAGGCTAGCCCAGCAGGGGTGCCCCTCGTCGTGGTTGAGGATGACATGGGGAGTGGTGGTGGTGGTGGGAGCCGCTGGAAATGGGATGGTATGTCAGATCTCATTTCTGCTACCGTAACATGGAAGGGGGCAGGCTCACGCCGCAGGAGGGTGGGTGGGGAGTGGTGTAAGTGGTCTTGCTCGGGCACCACACAGTCATAGCTGGGAGGAAGAAGATTGCTGGAAGTAGAACAAAGGAGAGGGCCTTGGATAAAATGGTTCTCAGTATTTAATTTAATGGTGTTTGTTTTTTTATTGTATTATAGTACCCGTATGTACATCATGATTATCAGAAATCCAGAATTGAATTGGTAAAGTTTGTAATGTGGCTTGCTTCTTTATATCACTCTTGTAGATTCACATGTTGGTTCCTTATTCATCTTTACATATCGATTCATAAATCCTGATAAAAAATAGTTACATAAACCCTGATAAAAAATAGTTACTCCATTATCAGCTGTTCAATTGTTTCATCTTGAACAGTGTCCTATGTAGCTGATTAATTGTTGTAAGCAGACTAATGTTAGATACCAATTCTTCTCTCAATTGTCTATGTGGTCAGTCAGCAGCAGTAATGGGAATTGGACTTCTATATGAAGGCTCAGCACATGCACTCACAATGAAGATACTTCTGGTAATCGTGACAATAAGTCAATAAGGCTCCCTTTATTTCTTCTTTTGATTATGTATGTATTGAGTTGTCCTTTTCTTGATTTTTAATCAATGAGCAAAGAAAACATTGTTTCAATTTCTGGGATATTACCATGTATACACATGGTATTTTGCTTAATCCTCGATGCTGGATTTTTATACTAAAGTTCTGGTAAAATAAAAAAATGAGCTTGTTTGTTTTTAAATGGGTCTGTTATTTTTTAAATACTTCATGATTGCAGCAGTTTCACATATAAATTCTGGTCTCTTGACACTATCACTATTTGTACTAAATTATTATTTGTGTTGTATTATTATCTTTTTTAATTTTTTTATTCATGTAGCATCTCTAACCCATCTTGGTAGTTGGGTGTTGGAACTAAATGCCCTGTTCTATCTTTAGGGTGAGATTGGTCGAAGAAGTGGTGGTGATAATGTGCTAGAAAGGGAAGGGTATGCTGTTGCTGCAGGTTCTGCGTTAGGATTTGTTGCTTTGGGTGAGTTACATTCCATGACAAATATTCCTGTTGCATTCTTGAGGGCATGCTTTCACCAAATTAACAAAAGAGTATCATAGGTCATGGCAGTGATGCATTTGGATTCATGGATACTTTCCTAGATCGACTTTTTGAATATATTGGAAGCAAAGAGGTCTACCACGTAAGATTCTTTTCATAGCCTTATATGCTTCTTAAATGTAACTTTCTGTTGCTCTCTTAAGATATGGGATTCTTTACGATACATACACTACTCGTCTAATTGAATTTCAGGATGTGCTACTGTCATGGCTTGTGCAATTTAGTTCTTTAAGATCCAACTTTTGGGGAATGGCAAATCCTTTAAACCCCCTTAGGATATTTGGTTCTTGATTTCATTATAAGTATTTTATTAATAGTGATTCATGGTCCTACTATATTTTTGATAGATGCCCCACTATTGGAAGGACAATGTTAATAGATCAAAATATTTGACTAATTGAGCACATGATCTGAATGTTTTGATACGTAGGATGAAAGAAACAAGGTTATTTTCTACATGATCAGTTACCTCATCGCACCTTCTATATATATATACTAAAGTAGGTACAAGCGAACATGTTTTGCTCCTAAGTGGTGAAAACATTGCAATCATGATGTACATTTATGTACAGTTTGACTACTTCCAGCGAGTCTATTCTAGCTCTGTAATGTTTGTTGTGTGTGTGTGTGTGTGTGTGTGTTGCACTGTTGTGTGGTGTGTGTTGGGGGATGTTCGGTACTAAGACTAGGGTCTTTCCTTTTGTCACGCAGCTCTCCTGCGTTGTTTGAGAAAAAAAGGATGTACAGTTACTAAACAAGATGGCTCTCAGAGTTTCACTGGCAAGAGGCCAGTTTGCAAGCTATTCTTGGTTAAAAATTTCATGATTGATTTAGTATCAAACTGAGTTGTTGGTAATATGCCAGCATTTATCAAGTCTGGTAGATTTTAGGTGCAATCCGTTCCTCTCATAGAGATTGTATCCTGTGATGGATGTTGAATAGAGCTTCCTTAAGGTTGTTACTGAGTTGGGCCTGCACTGAGCAGATTTTAGCATTTAATGTTTCTTTGTGTCTTTCCCTAAGTCATTCATTAATATTCTATTTGAAGAATAATCATCATCAGGGTTTGTTTTCAGGTTTATCAGTGTCATGATTCTTTATTTGTAATTCTATTTTACTAGTTGATAACATTCTCAGGAAAAGCATCTAAATGCAACAACTGCCGATGATCAAAGTGGCAATACTGGGCAGGTCATTTTTCATTTTATACAGTTATTTCCAAAGTTCCATAAGTAGTATATTTTGATATGTAATACTATCTTGTTTTTTTTTTCCATGTGCAGATGATGGATGGAGCACAAATAAATGTTGATGTTACTGCACCTGGAGCAATAATTGCTCTAGCTTTGATATTTCTGAAGGTATATTTTCTTGGTGTAAAATTAGCTGAAGTACATCCTTCAAAGTTGGCTTGTGCTACTAGCCACTAAAAAAAGCATGTCTTTGCCATAAGACACTCTTCAGCTATGAAATTTGTGTAGGACACTGTACCCTGTATTTTATTCAGATTAATTAGAAAGCATCAGTAAATGATAAAATTACCCCCACTGCCTTCACAAACCGATCCCCTCGTGTACCCAAACCTTATTGCATCCCTCTGCCATTACCACGGCATCCAAGTGGCAGTGGTGGTTTCCCGCTCCAATGAGCAGGCCCTCCCATGGGCAACCTGTTCCGGGGTGTGCAGGCTTTCCCTACAGGGCCTGGAGCATCCCTGGCTGGAGCCCCTACCGGCGGATGGCCACCTGTGGGCAATGCATGGTGGAGATTGGAAACTCGGAGCGAGATGCAGCTGCGGGCCCCAGTCGGCTGTGGTGGCGAAGATGTTTCTAGCACATGCAGGAAGGGTGCAGCAGCTCATGATGGAGCTCCGGGCGGGGCAAGCGACGAAGCTCCAGGCAGGACGGACTGTGTGAAGGCCCACGTGCGATGGCGGGTGTCGTGACCGCGTGCGGCGGACGAGGTGCCGGCAGAGCTTGTACTTAGTAGCTGTGCTTGCGCAGCATCTAGGTGACCCCGCTGCTGTCCTGCACCGTGCTTGTTCACTGGTGGTGCTGTGCCAAGCTGCATGGGTGCTCACTATCGCACTCTTTTCTGCCGGTTCATGAGAACGGAAAGATATGGGTTAAGAAAAAAAAACATCAGGACTGACGCTGCTCTTGTGCTGAACTGCTGATCTGGTGGTCTCAGTGGCCATGGATAATCCTACTTCTTATTTTTCTTACCATTACCAGTCGCGATGATTTGATATATGAAGTGCTGGCAGGGGTACACTAGTCAAGGTTTAAGTGTTTTGAGTTGGAGACATTATGATATGAGTCATAGTGTCTCTCAGCAAATGACATGATTTTATAGTGGCTTCTGGCAAAGACAGTCTTTTTTAGTGTCTCTTAGTGAAAAACCTTTTAACAGTGTCTAGTAGCAAAGTTTGCCTTTTCTTGGTATCTCTTTATACCTTTAAAAAATAATTTTATTTTTAAGCAATACCCTCTAACTTTCTCTACTATTATATGGTGCATATTAAAGGCCGAGTCAGAAGAGATTGCAGCTAGACTCAGTATCCCCAATACTTACTTCGATTTGCAGTACGTGAGACCTGATTTTGTTATGCTTCGCATTACAGCCAGGAATTTAATATTATGGAGCAGGTAATCTTGCGATCTCAATCTGAATTCCTTTTGTGGCTTGTTGACAGTAGCATAAAACTAAAGGACCATCTTATTTTCCAGAATACAACCTACCAAAGAATGGATTGATTCTCAAATTCCTGAAACTGTAAGGTCTGGTGTTTCTAACATGAGCGAAGGGTCTATGGACACTGATGAATTTGATGCCGAAGCTCTTTTTCAAGCTTATGTTAATATAGTGACTGGAGCATGCATTGCACTAGGTGAGTAGCATTTTTTGTTGCGGCAGCTCTGACATGTCACTAGCTGTTTGTGCCTCATTATTTTTCATAGTATAATGGGTTCTTAAGCTTCGAAAAAGATACAAGCTAATTTAGTTTTCATAATTTCTTGTAGTTTGTTAAATTTGGCTTTACATAGATATTAAACAATTACAGTAGCTATTGTTTAGTGCTCTTCGTCTAGTCCTGCTAGTTCTGCACTGGCTGATGAAAATTTCTTTAATCTTTATACTGTTCTGTTACTGCAGAACAGGAGCATCTCCTTTGCTTTATTTTCAGAGTAATTCGTTTCTGTTTGTGGACACTGTTGATGCTTATATTCTTTGGTCAACCAATTGGCATAACCAAGTAATCATGAACTCGGATTCATTAACATGTTGCTGGACCTCAAATAGTGGTTTAGTGGACCTATACTCTTGTTTATCAATAAATCCATCACATGTTTACTGAGCTTTACCTGCATAATCAACGTTTGCAGGACTCAAGTACGCTGGCAGCAGAAACAGTGATGCCCAAGAACTACTCTACGCGTACACTGTCCATTTTCTAAATGAGGTATGTGCATGGTCTGTTCAATTATGGATGTTAAATAGTATTTTAGTAACATGATTGCTCATTGTTATGCAGATTAAGCATATACCTGTTCGAACAGCAAGTATACTGCCAAAGGGATTACTGCAATATGTTGATCGTGGAACCCTTGAGCTCTGCTTGCATCTTATTGTTCTATCTCTATCTCTGGTTAGTGAGAAAGTGTATCATGGTTTTATTTACATAGAATTGGTTATAACATACTGGTTAGGGCAGCTGTCTGTACTCATTTCATGAAGTCACATGGATTTACATGTGCTATAAATTGTTTTTGTCCTCATAAACAGTTTTCTGCACCTATATATTTTTATTTCTAATCATTTTCCCTCCTTTAGGTAATGGCGGGATCAGGAAATTTGCAGACTTTCCGCTTACTGCGTTACCTTAGAGGAAGAATTCCTGCAGAAGGACAAGTGAATTATGGATTGCAGATGGCTGTGAGTATCGTTAATAGCTCTGATGAGAACAAATGTGTTTTTCTTTAACATCAAATACCAGAGGACTAATAACTCTGTTAGTCTGTTCTTTTATGTACACTAACAGAACCCTGAAATGGCGCAACCTTTGGTTGTCAGGGTTATGATTCCTGGTAAAATACCATGGGGCCTTTTTGACTTAGTCATCTTTAAATACCTATACCTTTTGACCTGATGTTTTATGTTGTCTTGCATTGATTGCATTTTGAAGCAGCGTGCCTAACCAGTCCAACCTAAAAGCTTAAGCGATTGAGAAGGGGCTAGGGCGACTTTATGGCTCAACCCCCCCCCCCCCCCGCACATGCAGCCAACATGGGCGCAGACGGCTGCCGCTGGGGCGCAGCGTGAGAAATGGGTGGCGGAAGGAATGCGGGAACCGGGGCTCGAACTAGAGACCTCCTGGCTCTGATACCACGAAGGAGCGCACCTAACCAGTTCAACCCAAAAGCTTAAGCGATTGAGAAGGGGCGAGGGCGGCTTTATAGCTCAACACATTTAAATATTTATACACGTGAAAACCCAATGAAATCGTTGAAGCAAATAGATGGTGGAAAATCCTTGGGATCGGCTGTTTTCACCTGTTTTTCCTGAACTACCCTTTGTCCATTACTACCCTGGTTGTGAACCTGTATTCTGGCCTTGACTTCTGGTAGGAAACTGCTGATCTGTTCCTTGTTGATACAAAATGGACACTACTGCCATATGGAAGTTACACTAAATTGGTGTTTCCTTTTATTATCATTTAATCCAGCAGATCTTTTTATATATGTTTTACTACACTTAAGTGTTCATTCTGGTTCAAACTTTGTAAACAATATGAAATATTTGATTAATGCACCACTGTATGCTGATCTTTGAAGAATTGTTTTTGTTCATATTGATGTGTATGTAGTTTATTACGTGAGGAATAGGCTAATCCCGTTTATCAACAATGCAGGTAAGCTTGGCGATAGGATTTTTATTCCTTGGAGGCGGTACACACACTTTTTCAACTCAAAATAGTGGAATTGCTGCATTATTGATCTCACTTTACCCACGTTTGCCCACTGGACCAAATGATAATCGCTGTCATCTCCAGGTTATTCTACTTCCTGAGCTCTGACCTTCACCGTGTGTCCTAGCTTCTTTTGTTGCAGACAAATGTAAGTTTTTTGTGTCACTTTAAGTAGGCATTCAGACACCTATACGTAATAGCCACAGAGCCTCGATGGGTTCAGACGGTGGATGTGGACACAGAACTTCCGGTGTATTGCCCTTTGGAAGTGACAGTTGCTGAAACAGAGTATTATGATGAGACCAACTATTGCGAGGTGACACCTTGTCTTCTGCCAGAACGATCAGTGGTACGTATGGTTTATTCGATTAACATTTAATGGTGAAACAATATTCTTAATAAACGTTTTAAAACATGTACAACATATGTTTGTCGTTTAAGACGCTGCTGTGAGAAGGTGCACCCATTTTACTGACATATTCACTAATTTGTCTGAAGTAATGGCATGTGAAGTATTCAGAATAACTTGCTACTAAGCTGGTAGTTGTTTTTTGTCGCATTTCTGCTGTTATGTAGGCAGAGATGTTTGTTCAGTGCTAGCTAAAATGCTGGTGTTTTAGCTACAGGGAACAATATATCATCTTACCCCAGTGCACTAAGCATTGATGATACTCAGCCTGTGATGACTTTAGCTCTGCATGGTGTGCACTTCTTTTCCATTTGTTGGTCGTCAGCACATTTCTCACTTCACTGCTCAACCAAGCTTTTGTTGGTTTTGTGCCTTTGGCGTTGCTCCTGGTCTGTAGCACACCACTTGCAGACAAATTGACCACCTCCTGGGCTGAATTAGGCAGCCTCAACTTAGATGAAGATGGTGGTATGTGCAGGGTCTGCTATTGTCTTTTTCGCTGCCAATTACTAAAGTGATATGTTGAGGAACCAAGGAAATTAGAGGATTTTTAAGGGAGGAGTTTTTTTTTGATAAAATTTTCTAAAGAGTAGTTTATATGAGGTTTTCTTTATTTCCAAGGTTTGAGTTGGAAGAATTACGGCTGCTATGACCCTGCCCAACTTTTAAAGAAGTACCAGTTGCCCATCACACTGGCAACATATATGATGTTTTCTTTATTTTAAGTATGATATGCACTTCATCTTGCTATTCTGTCGAACTGATAATCTATTGTGTATGTAATCTTGCCTCTGTATAGTTATGTACGGTTGCATTTCGTTCTTCATGCCTTTGTGGTTAAGTTCCCTAGGAGGACTACATCTTTAATGAAGGATTCACTTGCACTATTAGTGTAGATTTGCTCCGTACACATGTGCAACCTGTGGTACTTTCCACAAGTGTCCTCAAATGTCAAACTGACCCCAAATTGGTTCTGATGCCACTTATGATTAAACTCACACTCATGCAAGCTGTTTTTACGTCCAGTAGAAGTATAAGCTATGAATGGATGGCATTGAGAACATATGTGTAGGAAAGAAATTTTGTTAGAGATGATGACCCAAAAAGAGTACTACAGTGCAAAGCAATGTACTGTGCGCACTAGATCAGTGTGATGTATAGGAAAGTGTGTGCAATAGATTTCAACATTTATGATCTTGCAGATTTTCATAAAAGTGGGTATTAGTAAGAGTTCCTACTGTTCAACAATTTTTTCAGCTCCCTACTTTTTTCTGTTTTCCAGTACAATCAACTTTGATGATGGGTTTTGTGGTTTCATATGCAACCGCCCCCCTTTTCACTCTAGTTTTTTAGAATTTTGTTTAAGTATATAGATAGAAAATGCACAGGTTTAAACTCAGATGCGAGTTTGGTAAGTATATAGATATATAGAAAATGCACAGGTTTAAACTCAGATGTGAGTTTGAGCCAATAAATTGCACTATCTGAAAAGGTTAATGCTGTTGCAGCTTAAGAGGATTAGAGTCTGTGGGCCTAGATATTGGCCTCAGGTGATAAAACTTACACCTGAAGGTATATTACTTATCCTAAATACATCTACATTTCTTCAGAAAAAAATGCATTAGATTCTTATCATGACTCTCAAATAGACAAGCCATGGTGGAGATCTGGAGACAAGACTGATCCATTCAATGGGGGAGTACTCTACATAAAGCGAAAAGTTGGGTCATGCTCGTACTCAGATGATCCAATTGGCTGCCAATCTTTGATTTCCCGGGCAATGCATGAGGTTAATGTTTTGTTACACTTACTGATGTGGTCCTTACTGTCTCAATTGGGAAACATAGCACTAACTTTGTAATTTTACTGCTCACTTACATAAAACTTCAGGTTTGTGATGCACCATCTGCTAGCTGTAGTAATCAACCAAACAGCACCAATCATAGCTCCTTCAGAGTTAATCAACTTGTAAGCACCTTTTCAGCCAATCCAAGCTTGATTGCTTTTGCAAAACTGTGTTCCGAGTCATGGAAGAACAGGCAAGTAATTTTTTTGTCCTCTTTCCTTTTATTTTCAAAGATGAATGTTGTTTGGATAATAAGCATACATATATGCCCTGCCATTTGGCTGGCTTGTTTTTGTATTCTAATCTAATGTTGTCTTCAAACTGCAGATGCAATGGCAACTTTCAGGAGTTCTGCTCTCAAGTGTTGTATGAATGTATGAGCAAAGATAGACCATCACTGTTACAGGTTTCTTACTGTAAACTTGAATATCATTTTTTGCTGCACAATTCTCTGGCCTGTTTTGATGACAGTTTTTTCTCTTCCAGGTCTATATTAGTTTTTACACAATAATTGAATCAATGTGGGAGCATTTGAAGATTGGACAATTTCCTTTCTATGATTCGCTTTTCCTTCCCAACTTGAAGGTTCGTATGGAGCGCTCTATGCATGAAATTCCTTTTTCTGTTCGAAGTTTCGTCCTCCCTGCATGTTGATAAAGTTTCATAGTTATAAAATGCCGATGTTCCAATAATTCTTCTTTCTGATGTGCAGGTGGCTTTGGCCTACAACGAAGCATTAGTTGATGGTAGAATCACAAATGGAGGAATTATTCAGTCCACGTTCTTGGAATCACTCATGAAGCGCATAGGAGACATCTTTGCAGAATTGCCTAACCTCAAGGGCAACCTCCAGCGTTATTTGAGCACGGGCCGATGGCCTGATGCCCGAAACGACGTGGTAATCCTTTCTTGGTATCTCCAGTGGTACAACATCCCGCCTCCCCATGTTGTGGCGTCGGCAGTGGAGAAGGTTAGGCCCAGGGTCCCCGCTGGTTTATCCATGCTCCCACTACTTCGACTCCTGCTGCCTACTACACACCTTGTGGGACTGATGGAGATCGAGAAGCTGCAGATTGCCATGGAGTCCTAGGGGCTAGGCGTGACGATGCGAAGGCAATGAACGCTGGGCCCTTTGGTTGCACCAGCGTGAGCTGTTTTAACCAGTGCAAGCGTAATTTGATTATTGTGGGAGAATTGACTTTTTTTTTTTGACGGAACAGCAAGAGAGTTCATTGATGTAACGAAGTAATTACAATTTTCAAGGCCCTAGGCCCAAAGCAAAGACCCTACCTCGAAATAGTTCATGAAAATTATAAAAACCAGAGTTCAAGCTCCTCCTCTCTGGGTGGGGTGGTTTAGCTCAAATAATGAAGATCACCTTCCATCTTGCAAGAGAGATGTCTCCAAATAATCTTAACAATCCACTATTAATTTTTTTTTTAAAAACAATCTGCTGTTACAATTGTTCTGAATATATTCGCACAAAAGGTTCGCCTTGCTTTGATTAGCATGTCCAGTTTAAGGTCCCAAAGAACATTAACAAAGTGGCAATACCATCTGCTGAAGCTGCCTGTGAAAAACAGGTGGACAACGGTCTCCTCGTTCCCACTTGAGCAGAGAACGCAACTGTAATGATCTAGGGCTATATTCTTTCTTCCGACCAAGTTTCTTATGCTTAATACGCCTGTCTTTTATAACGAGAAAAAAGAAAAAATTATGCTTGCCACGAGAGTATGACTTCCTGTTTCCACACCCACTTCCATAAGGAGCTAAAAGAAAAAACTGTACTTGCCTCGAGCAGGACTAACACATCCGCTTGAAGATACGCGAAACATGTACATTTGAGTGCGTTTAGTTTCCAAAATTTCTCCAAAAAATACTATTCGTCCAACTTTTCCATATTCATCTTATCTCTCCCACTCACAGAACATTAGTCATCTACAGTGTATTTTTGGTGAAGTGTATTTTCGAGGAATCTTTCCCCGATCTAAACACACCTAAGTCAAAGAATCTATATGAGGAAGGAACAAGGAGCTTGCACCAGCGCTGCCTGAAAGGATCAAGATGCCTAAGAGGGGGGTGAATTAGGCTTCTACAAAAATTTAAGCAATAAAACAATCCCATGCAATAAGCTAATTCACCCCATGTACCTACAAGCGTGGTTTGTGCCTAGCTAGTGTTGAAAAGAGTTTAGCAACCTAGTTCCAATCATACTCTAACATGGCAATTCTAGGAATAGAAATGCGGAAAGTAAACTTGCTCAAAGTAAAGATAAGAGTAGGAAGCCGATTTTTCCCGAGGTATCGAGGAGTCGGCAACTCCCCCCTAGTCCTCGTTGGAGCACCCGCGCAAGGGTATAGCTCCCCCTTGATCCGCACAAAGATCAAGTGCTCTCGTAAGGGATATCCATTTCCCACTTCGGGACGGCGGATTCCCAAACCGTGTACACCTTCGGGCTTCACACAATCTCCACGTGAGCTCCCAAGATCAACACCACCAAGTTGTCTAGGTGATGCCGAATCACCAAGAGTAACAAGCCAAAGATCTTCACTTGACCTAGACTAGACCAAGAGCTAGATGGATACACACTTGCTACTCTCAAGCACTAAAGAGAGTCCTTAATCTTCTCAAGACCAAGAGCACCAATCAAATCAAGTGCCTCTCTTGCCCTCAAGCACTTCCCAACAGCAGCTGGATGAACAGTGATTTCGTGTGGCAATAGTCTCCAAGGAGTGAGTGAAGGGGTATAAATAGCCCCCACTCAAAAAACCAACCGTTATACAAAACGCAGAGCCATCGACTAATTCGATGGTGACCCGTCGAATCAGTCGACGCTTGCTTTCTATTCAAACTTTGAACAGTGCAACGGCTAGTTCCCTCACCGACTAATTCAATGCAAGCACCATCGAATCAGTCGGTGCTACCCAGAGTCATGCGCCACATAATCTTCACATAGATCAGAGACCATCGACTAATTGGATGCCACGGCCGTCGAATCAGTCGATGCTACTCAGAGCCATGCACTCTGGGGTCTTCACGTCTTCGAGCACCGTCGACTAATTCGATGGGTAGACCGTCGAATCAGTCAACGCTACACAGAACACGGCACCACCATCTGGGTGAAAACTGAGGGCCGTCGACTAATTCGATGGACGCACCATCGAATCAGTCGGCGCGACTCAGAGAGCTGTGCCAGTGTTTGTGTGAGAAAACCAGGAGCCATCGACTAATTCGATGGTACCTTAGCACCCCGTCAAAATAATCGATGCCTCTGAGTTTTGTGCAGTCTTCTTCTCTTTCAAGATCGAAACTCGTCCAATTCAACTTCTTTGAGTTTCTTAACTTCTCAAGGGCTTCAATGCAGCTATCTAGTACTAGATTTCACAAGTGTGCACCACACCTAACTTCTAGTCTTGCCTAGGTCAAGCTACCAATCCTCGACCCCCCTTAATAGTACGGCCAAAGGAAAACAAAGACCTAAACTACTCTAAGTGCCTCTCATCATCCAAACGGCACTTAGAACTAGCTTATCCTTAATCTTCGAGCATATCCTTTGCGTCAATACAATCATTCTCAAATGATGGGGGCCAAGAATACCGTGAAAGCCCATCATTGCACTAACTTAAACTTTGCCTCTGCAAAACAATTGTTAGTCACACCGAATTAGGGGCCTAGATGCTCTTTCAATCTCCTCCTTTTTGGTGATTGATGACAACACAACCTCTAAAAGGATATGAGAGAAGTAAAAAGAGGTAAAAGGCTGTAGAGTAACTTGAATTGCATGAACTAATCAAGGATAGCGGAAGCGAAACACATAGTTCATACAAAACATGTCGGCGATTTATGCTGACTAGGTTCTCGAGGGGGTACCCCGAGAGAAGGGTTTAGGGAAAAGTCGTCGAGAATCTAGAGCCGAAGGTGACAAGAGACAGTTTTAGACAGGTTCGGGTCGCCGGAGCGTAATACCCTACGTCCTGTATGATGTATCTTATATTGATGAGATTGTTTTGAAGGGGTCCCTGCCTCCCCTTATATAGTCCGGAGGGCAGGGTTACATGGGAACCGTATAGGACTAGGAGACTTTTACAAGTTTATCTCTAATTCCCAAATATAGTATATCCAAACCGACTAGGACTAATCCTTGTCTTGTGCGTCAAGTCTTGTTTATGGGCCGGCCCATAGGATGGGCCGCCAGGGTTGTTTAGTCCGTCAGGACTCTACACCCACAAGCCCCCGAGCACCTTATCTCCTGAAGAACAGCCTTGTTGAAAATACAGAGTTCTTTGAGGTCCTCCAGAGTTCTTTTGAGACCCGCCAGGGTTCTTTGAAACCCACAGGGTTCTTTGATCTTGGAAGTTGCAACCATGCTGTTCAATAGGTAATGATGTGCTCATAAGTCTTCTCGAAGTTTCGGATTGGTGCGCACCGATTAGGTGTGCCCAATTGGGCAGCCCCCGAGCCTCGTTTATCTTTGAAGAAGAAATTCGAGGCTCTTTCGAAGTCCGAACCAAAAGAGAATCAATTTCCGAAGAAACCCGAAATCTTATAGAATTCCTCATAAATTTATCAATTGAAGCCGAAAACTCTCAGAAAAATATTTCCTGAAAATATGTCCACAGCCCCCGAGCCTAAATTTGAACAAATTCAAATATAGGATCAAGAAAGGACCAAAATTGAAAATTACCGAAGTAACGCTTCGGAAAGCCCATATAAACCGCCCGCGACCCTTCGTATCCGTACGCTCTCGCAAAACAGATCTAGGGTTTGCAGCAGTTGCAGTTTTCGCAATCCAGAGACCACGCTCAAGCATCCACAGCTTCCCCCAATCTTAGATCCAATCCACACCAAATCACAAGAGATCCCAATGGCCGGTGGTGAAGGATCCAGCCGCGGCAAAGGCTCAAAGAGGAAGGCAGAGGCGATGAAGCAAGTCGTGACGACCGAGGAGACAGCACCCGCAGGGGAAATGCCGATCGTGGAAGATCCAATCAGCGACTGGCCGACCAGTATCCTGAAGGAGAAGCACATCAAGGCCCTAGAGGCAGACGGATTCTTGCCAGCACAAGAAATCAGTCAGTGGAGAAGCACACACGGGCACGAATATCCCACCGAGGAAACCGAGGAAATCACGGTATGGAAAGCCTTCTATGAAGTCGGTTTTGGCATGCCCACTTGTGATTTTTTCCACCGTGTGCTTCAATTCTATGGGATTGAACTGTGTCACCTGAATCCCAACTCCATTCTGAATCTATCCATCTACATCCATCTCTGCGAAGCCTTCTTAGGGATAGATCCCCATTTTGCCCTTTTCCGCCATTTGTTTAGGGTAAAGACCTCTAGCGGACCACTGCAAGTGGTAGGTAAAGTAGTTATCCAGTTCCGCCAGGGCATGAGGCCAGTGTATTTGGATTACACAACCAAGGAAAGCCTCAAGGACTGGCAGAAGGATTGGTTCTACGCCTGGAACCACCAGCCACAGCTACAGAGCCGCTCAGGGAATCCTCCAGTAATGAAGCCATACTGGAGCGAAACAGTTGGAGTAAACCAGGCAATGCAAATCCCTGAGCTGCTCAACATGATTAGAGATCTGAAGGCACAGGGCCTGACAGGAGCCATGGTATATAAGTCATTCCTGCTGAGGAGGACCCAACCATGCAAGCAACGCTGTAACCCAGGGTACTTGTACTCTGGGGAAGCAGACCCCTCAAGGAATGCCACCGGGAACTTATCAGAGAAGAGAGTGAACCAACTCTTGAAGAAGTTCCTGGTGATCAATGATGATCAATTTCCTGAAATAATGGAAGTGTCTGCGATAACCATGACACCTGAGGTAAAATCCTTTACTGAATACATTTCTACATTGTTGAAAATATATTGTGAACTAATGTCTTGATCATCACAGTATGAAGCCCGGCGCGCTTTATACGTAAGTCTGCCACCCCTGGACCCGACCAACACCGAAGAAGCTGCTCTGTTGGCTCGGTGTGTAGATCCAAAGGTAAGAGATCAAGGTCGCCCAAGCAAGCCAACTGCAATTGAAGAGCCTTACGAGCCAACGGTTAAAATTGAACCACAGGGCCCTGAAGAAATCCAATCCAAATTAGAGGCAACCTCCAGGGGAGCAGAAAGGTCCAAGAGACCGGCGCCATCAGAAGCACAAGCACCAGTGCCCAAGAGAGCACGCACCTTGCCCAAGCCCCGAGCCAGAACAGTCCCAGAGGAGAGGGCAAAGGTATCCCCACAACCCAGGACAACATCTTCAGTGGGGATGGCCATAGGAGAAATTGGAACCAGCATGCCGCAGCAAAGCAGCTCTGCTCGGCGTGCATTATCTGATGAAGAGATCCTGCACGAGATCTTCAACCCTGTCTCCGCGCCGTTTGAAAGGACAACGCCAATTATTGAAGAACCCTGTCCAGCAGGACCCTCGGCGGCGGAGCAGGAGGTGGAAGAAGAGTTCACCTTGGGGGAGCCAGAGATCCCCATGCGACCCTCCACCATGTAAGTATTTCGTGAAGTCGTGTCGAATATACCATTGTAATATATTATCGGGACTAACAAACATTATTGTTGCAGAGTTGAAGATACTCCAACAACAACCAGGGTAGAATCCTCGGTTGACCATGCAGCTGTAGAGCCAAAGGCCGTAGTGCCCGAAGAACCCAGGGTTGTTCCAGAAACAACCCTGCCGGAAGTTCAAGCAGCTCTGCCATCAGACCCACCAGCACCAGAAGGAGCCCAAGTCGAGGAAATAGTTGCGGAGGTGCTGGCGGGCATCGAACAACTGGTCACGGAAACGGTGATTGAAGAATCCGAACTGGAACGCCGTGACCAGTCCTCTGCGCAGCCCCCGAGCGTCACAGAAACAACCCAAGCCGGGGCGGAAGCAGAGTGCTCAAGGGGGAAACAAGCTGCAGCAACAACCCCAGAGCAAATGATTGAAGAGATCCCCAGGGTACCCCAGAGGACCGGAGCTGAAGAGGAGGGTGGGAGCTTCCGCATCGGGAGCTTCGACCCCATGCTCAATCCGAACCCGCAGACTTTCGAGTACATATTAGACGCGGAGGAGGATGAGCACCACATCGACAGGGGATTGTACCACGCCGAGAGGGCAGTAGCCTACTTCAAGGTTAGTGTAACAACCCTGGTCTTGTAGTATTGATGAAGCATTTCTCATAACAACTCTGTTGTAGACTATTGGCGAGGCATCAAGGAAGAAGACCGAGTACCTCCACAACATATCCTTGATGCACGCCAAGGCGGACCGTCTCCAAAAGGAGCTGGAGCGTGAGCGCGAAGATCGGAAACTCCAGGAGGCGGAAGACGTCGACATGATCCGCACCTTGCACCTGCGGACCAAGGAGTTGGCCGCAGAGAAGGAGGACATGAGAAAGAAGCTTGCAACAGCGAAATCAGAGCTCAAAGGTACTCTGTTGCTATCGAAGTCTTAAAAAAAATTGTCCATTGCCTGTGTTGAATAACAACTCCATCATTGTCATGTGTTCGCAGGGGCGCAACAGCAACTAGCAACAGCCCAGAGCAAGATGACGGATTGGTCCAACGTGGCCAACCGTTATGAAGAAGCGTTGAAGACCCTCTCTGCTGATCATGAAAGCCTCAAAGAAGAACTCAGAGTAGCGGTCCAACAACGCAAGGATGCCGACGAGCAATTAATTCAAGTCCTCGAGCAGCAAAAGCAACTTGCCAAGAACCTGGAGGGTGCTCGCGAGGAGAATAATCGGCTATCCAGGGATCTCGTCCAGGCACAGAAGCATCTATCAGACAAAAAGGTGCTGGACGAGAAGCTTGAGCAGGCGGCCAGGAGGATGTCAGAGCTCGAAGAAGAGTTGCGGTTGATGAAAAAGTCGGACGACGACCTGGCGGAAGCCTTGAACCGGATCTCGCAGCTAGAGAAGGCGGCGAACCCGGTGGTGAAAGCCTTGGTTCCAGACGACCCTTCAGCGCCGCTATCATTCCTGGAGCGCCTGAAGGCCATGCCAAGACAGCTGAAGGCGTACATCAAGAAATCTTCGAAGGCTTGTCTTGTGCATGTCCTTGCTGTAGTTAAGTCCAGGTACCCGGAGGTAGACATAAGCAAACTGGTTGAAGGCGCAGAGCCAAACTGTACTGAGTCTGCCTTCAGGGACCTGAAGCAAGAGGCCGAGCCAGTTGCAGAAGCAATTGCTCAGAGCCTTAGGCTGTAGATGTAAACAAATGTTATTGTAATATAAGTATCATGCAATGTAATATATTTATTGCCATGTTATGAAGAAAAACCAGGAATTTTTATGAATTCCTGGGTTGTCTCTGTGTTAATAACCAGGACTTAGTCAAAATATATGTTGTGTAGATTTTAACTTGAAAAACAACCCTGTTAAGGACCCAAAGGAACCCAGGGAGATTTCTTATAGCATAAGCTATCTAATAAAATGTACCCTGGGAGGATACTTGGGAACTAACTGTATATGGTTTGCCGAAACAAGAACCCAGGTAGGCCCACGGAGCGGCAGCATAGAGCTGGAAACTATCTCAGAGTAGTGTAATAGGAGGAACAGATCCGTTCTTGGCCTCGAAAGAACCCAGATAGACCTCATTTATAGGCTCCGAATGTTCGTAAAGAAACTTTCTAAGTCTAAAAAGAACACGGAAGTTTGAGATGATGTCACAAAGTCAAATAAGCAACCCAGTAAAGGGAGCTTTATTGAAATATATCTCGTTGCCGGAACAACGGTACAAGAGAACATGTAATGCCGGAGCAATTAGTTCATATATTGCCGGAGCAATGTTTACAGAGGAACTCTGGGTGCCGAAGCAATTGGTTCTTGTGGTGCCGAAGCACTGCTGCAGTGACGGAGCTACGCGTAGAATTTGCGTAGGTGTTCTATATTCCAAGGATTTGGTAACTCCACACCATCTTCTGTTTGAAGTCTGTAGGTGCCTGGTTTGAGTACCTTGGAAACAATGAATGGACCATCCCAAGGCGAAGTAAGCTTGGAGTGACCGGCTGTATTCTGGATTCGGCGTAGCACCAAGTCTCCAATCTGGAATGATCTTGTCTTCACATTTTTGTCATAGAATCTGCGGAGTCCCTGAAGATACGCAACATTGTGTAACAAGGCGGACAGTCGCACTTCTTCGGCCATATCGACTTCCAGCATCCGTTGTTCGTCCGCCATGGCTTCTTGGAACTCCTCAACGCGAGGAGCGCCGTGCATGACGTCAACAGGTAGAACGGCCTCTGATCCATATACCAAGAAGAAGGGAGATTGCCCTGTAGCTTTACTAGGTTGAGATCGTAGGCCCCAGACAACTGGAAAGAGTTCTTTAATCCACCGGCCTTCTGCTTTCTTCAGGGTTCGTTCCATGCGAGCTTTAAGTCCATCAAGGAGCATGCCGTTGGCCCTTTCGACTTGTCCGTTGGCACGAGGATGAGCGACCGAGGCATAGGATACCTCGATGCTGCGATCTTCACAGTAGTCCCAGAACTTGTTGCCTGTGAAGGTGGTACCCAAATCTGTAATGATTTGGTGTGGTATCCCGAAGCGAAGAATCAACTCTTGGAGAAATTGGACTGCCTTCTCAGAGGTTGGCTTAACAACCGGGAAGACTTCTATCCACTTTGTAAATTTGTCAATGGCGACGAAACAATATTCGAATCCACCAGGCGCCCTGGGTAGTTTCCCAATCATATCAAGCCCCCAGCATGCGAATGGCCATGACGGAGGTATCAATTTGATCTTGTGGGCAGGCTGATGTGAGTGATGAGCAAAATATTGACAACCCTTGCAGTGACGAACGATTTCCTCAGCGTCGTGTAGAGCTGTAGGCCAGTAGAACCCAGCACGGAAGGCTTTTCCTACGATGGTGAGGGAAGCTGCATGATTGCCACATTCTCCTGCGTGAATTTCCTCCAGGATGTTGACTCCTTCTTGCTGTGAGACGCATTTCATCAATGCGCCGGAGCGTGCACCATGTCGGTACAGTGTATCGCCGATGATAATATAGGACTTGCTACGGCGGACAATTTGCTGAGCTTCTGCCTTCTCGGCAGGAAGTTTGTCGTGCAAGATGTAGTCTATAATCGGAGCGCTCCAAGTGGCATCGATGAGCATAACCTCGGGAGCTGAGGTTGTAGTATCAGAAGTTACCGCTGCAGAGATCGACGGCTTGGAGAGTTCATTGACGAACACCCCACTAGGCACCTCTGCTCTGGAAGAACCCAGCTTTGATAGGACGTCTGCAGCGACGTTGTAATCTCGCTCGACATGATGAAATTCAATGCCGAGGAAGTGTTTTTCCAATTTCCGAACTTCCTCACAGTACGCGTCCATGTCTTCATGGTTTCGATTCCAGTCCTTTGTGACTTGTTTGATGACTAACATTGAGTCCCCATATACCAGCAGACGCTTGATACTGAGGGTGATGGCCATCTTCATTCCGTGAAGAAGTGCTTCGTATTCTGCAGCGTTGTTGGTGACAGCGAACTGAATCTGCAGAACGTACTTAAGTTGATCCCCTCAAGGTGAGATCAACAGAACTCCAGCGCCTCCGCCTTCTAGCTTGAGTGACCCATCGAAATACATGATCCAATGCTCAGGCTTAGTAGTGGCAACTGGGAGATTGTGCTCGGTCCATTCCGATATGAAATCAGTAAGGACTTGAGACTTCATGGCCGTGCGAGAACGGAACTCGATGCTGTATGTTCCGAGCTCAACAGCCCACTTGGCGATACGCCCTGTAGCGTCTTGATTATGGAGAATCTCGCCAATAGGATAGGCAGTAACCACGATGATCTTGTAGGTGTCGAAGTAATGCCGCAATTTTCTGGATGTCATTAAGACAGCATATAGAATTTTTTGAACTTGAGGGTACCTGGATTTGGAATCTGAGAGGACTTCGCTCACAAAGTACACAGGCCGTTGAATCTTCTGAAGGTGGCCTTCCTCATCGCTTTCAACAACAATGGCGGCGCTGACGACATTAGTGGTTGCTGAAAGTAGAGCAAGAGATCTTCGCCCGGGAGCGGTGCGGTGAGCACAGGAGGCGTAGTCAGGAATAGCTTGAGCTTGTCGAAGGCGACTTGAGCTTCCTGAGTCCACTGAAATCTGTCTTGCTTCTTGAGTAGTTTGAAGAACTCAGTACCGCGTTCCCCCAGTTTGGAGATAAAGCGGTTGAGTGCAGCCATGCAGCCCGTAAGCTTCATGACATCCTTGACAGTGGTCGGCGGCTCCATGTTCATGATAGTTGCTATCTTCTCTGGATTAGCCTCGATGCCGCGTTCACTGATAATGAACCCAAGGAGCTTTCCGGATGGAACGCCGAAAACACACTTGGCGGGATTAAGCTTCCATCGCCATTTGCGTAGGTTATCGAACGTCTCGGTGAGGTCAGCAATGAGATCCTCGGGATTTCTTGTCTTGACTACCACGTCATCAACGTAGGCTTCAACATTTCGGTGAAGTTGTTCTTGAAGACAACCCTGTATAGCCCGCTGATATGTGGCACCTGCATTTTTCAAACCAAAAGGCATAGTTGTATAACAATATGCACCATATGGTGTGATGAACGAAGTTTTAATCTGATCCTCTTGTTTCAGCGATATCTGATGATATCCTGAGTAACAATCAAGGAAACAGAGTAGGGTGCACCCGGCGGTGCTGTCGATGACTTGGTCGATGCGAGGAAGCCCAAAGGGATCCTTCTTGCAGTGTTTGTTGAGATCGGTATAATCAACACACATTCTCCATTCATTTGAATTCTTTTTCTTTACAAGAACCGGATTGGCTAACCAATCCGGGTAGAAGACTTCTTTAATGAAGCCGGCTGCTAATAACTTAGCTAGCTCTTTCTTGATGGCTTCCCGACGCTCTGTGGCGAATCTTCGGAGGCGCTGCTTCTTGGGTTTTGCGCTCTCGTTGAGGTCTAGCTTGTGCTCGATCAACTCTCTGGGGACTCCAGGCATGTCGGAGGGCTTTGTAGCAAAGATGTCCGCCTGGGCTCGCAGGAAGTCGACGAGCGCGCTTTCCTATGCAGGAGTGAGGGTGGAGCCAATCACTGCTGTCTTCGATGGATCTCCTGTTTGGAGATCGATCGTCTTTGTTGCGACCTTCTCCACAGGCTTGATGGCCTGTGTCTTCTTCTGCGTCGGGGCGTCATCGTCCTCTGCGACGACGGCGGCGGCCAAGGGTTGGAGCTCTTGGCTATCTATGGTGGACGCGGCTCTGACGGCGTACTCCACAGCCTCTTTGTCGCAGAGGTAGGAGCGCTTGATATCACCGCGAAGGGAGAGAACGCCATGAGGCCCTGGCATCTTCAACACCAGGTAGGTGTAGTGGGGGATGGCCATGAACTTGGCCAATGCTGGTCGCCCGAGGATGGCGTGGTAGGAAGTGTCGAAGTCTGCAACTTCGAACTTAATGAACTCTGTACGGTAATTAGATGACGTACCGTACGTGACGGGCAAGGTGATTTGCCCGAGGGGGATAGCGGCCTTCCCAGGAACGATGCCGTAGAAAGGAGTATCCGCCGGCTGCAGCGTACTTGTGTCGAGGCCCATGGACTTCAGCGTCTTGGCGAAGATGAGGTTGAGCCCGCTGCCTCCGTCGATCAGGACCTTGGTGAGCCTGCTGTTTGCTACCACGGTCTCGAGGACAAGGGGATATCGTCCAGGAGAGGTGATCTCGGCCCATTGATCTTCTCGGGACCAGGTGATGGTGGTGTCTGACCACCATAGCGGTGTAACCACCGCTGGTTCTGCTGCGTAGGCCTCGCGCCTTGCATTCTTGCGGTTGCGCGAGGTGTCGCTGACTGCCATGCCTCCAAAGATGACGTTGACAGTGTTGGTGATGTCTGGGAAACCGCTGTCTCCCTTGTCGTGCCCGTCGTCTCCGTCGCCAGCCGACTTCTGCTTCTTGTTGGGGGTGCTGAACGTCTCCCGGAGGAGCACGCACTCGCCCATGGTGTGCTTGCTGTCGGGGTGGTAAGGGCAGCGCTTCTTGAGAAGTTTGTTGAACTCTTCCCTTCGTTGCTGTGCGGATTTGGCGGAGCGGACGGTCTGGACGGTTGCGACCGTGTTGTGTGGTCGCTTCCGCGGGTTGTTGCCGTTACGCTGGAAGGAGTCGCGCGGCTGATCCCTGTTGTCTTCCTGGTTCTTGCGACCAGGGTTGTTGGGTCTCTTGCCGTAGCGCTCCCGTTCTTGATCATCGGTGTCCATCCAATTGGACACCAGTGCGCGAAATTCCTCGAGGTCGCGAGGACGGTTGTGACCGAAGTCACGGAAGAGGGTGCGATCGGTCATCCCTTCTTGAAAGTAGTCGATGACTTCTGAGTCGGGGATAGGAACGCAGGATGCCTTGATGGCGAAGAATCGCCTGTTGTAGTCGCGCAGGGACTCGTCTGGCTTCTGTTTGCACGCGCGAAGTTCATACTTGCTGCCAGGGCGCTCAAAAGAACCCTGGTAGTTGGAGACGAAAGCCTTCTTCAGCGCGTGCCAGCTGTCGATGGAGTCTGGATGGAGGGACTCGAGCCAGGTGAGAGGACCCTGCTCCATCGCAACTGGGAAATAGAGCATCTTAGAGATGTCGTCGCCCCCTGATGCTTCAATTGCAGAAGAGTATCTGCGCAGCCAGATATTTGGATCTTGCTTCCCGTCGAAGTTGGTGATGCCTGGCGGCTTGAACTTTCGCGGGAAGGAGCTGACGCGGATGGCGCGTGTGTAACATGGCAAAGCATCGGGGTTGGGGACGTCGCATCTTCCTGCAGAATCCGCAACGTGGGAGGTGGCTCTCCCCTCTCGGATCCGAATGATGTCGTTGCGGGCGTCGTTTGGTGTGACGTGAGAGCGGGCTGGACGGGGTTCTTCGCGACGCTGGGACCTGGGAGGTTCCTCGCGAGGACGACGAGGTTCTTCGCGAGGTCTATTCTTGTCCTTTGATTGTCCTGCGGAGCTGCCGTAGTGGCTGCTCTGACGCCTGGCTGACGGTGCTTGGTGGCGCGAAGAACTCTTGCTTTTGGAGGCGGAGCGGCCTCCGTCCAGGCGATCAACCATGACCACTGCGGCTTCTAGGCGAGCCTTAGCGAGGTTAATCTCAGGGGTAGTTTGGAACCCTTCGAAGACGCTGACCCCGAACAAGATGTTGGCCACAGGGGAGTTGAAGATGTCTTGCTTGTCGAACTCAGAGTTGAGATTTTTCTTCTTGATGAAGCGACGTCGGAGGGCGCGGTTGCGATTGCGCTCGATACGGAGTTCTCGATCCGCATCGGTTTCTCCTTCCTCTGTTGGGGCGTCGTCGGAGACAACTTCTTCGTCGCTGTGCTCATTGAGGAGCACGCAGGACTGGCGACCGGGGTTGCTAGGCCCGGTTCTTCTGTTACTCGTGGCAACAGGGAGTTCTCTGCCTTCTTGAAAAGGAAGCAGAGGTAGAATGTCCCGTACCGTGGAAGGTACGTTTGCCTCAAAGAGAGCGACCTCGGGATCCATGTCAGGCCAATGAACGATAACCCCCGAGGGAGTTGTGGTCATGACAAGATCCGAGGTTGCTCCGTGGGGTTGGAGAACCTTCTTCTTCAAGTGCTTCTGGTGGACCGCGGCTGAGTTTGTTAACCCAAAGGGAAACTGAGATGCGCGCGATCCGCGTGGTGAAGTCTTCGGCCCGCGGGGGTTGGAACCAGGGTTCCTGGGTACCCGCGGGGTTGCTGTCATGGTCCTGATTGTTGAACCCTGGCGGGACTCGGAAGTGATCCGGAGTCCGCCGGGGAGTCGTGGACACGTGGCTTGATCCTGCCCCTTGATAGGGGTTGGGTTGACGTGGTCTGTCCGGGATTGAATCTGCTTCGGGCGCCATGTACTCCTCCGAGTAGGATACGATCCAGAGGTCGTGTCGGAATTTGGGATTTTCCGAGATCCTTGCGGAGTGGTTTGCGCGCGTGGTGAAGCTGGTGCAGCCACCTCGTCGCGCAATTGGTGTTGGAGTTCGCCTTCCTGGTTTGCGATGCAAAGCCAGGAGCCGAAGATGAAGGAGGCGCCTGCCTCGAACTTGGTGACGATGGAGGCGCTGAAGGAGGCCATCGACTCTTTACTGAAGACTCGACGAGTAGATCCCACGGACGGCGCCAAAGTGTCAGCGATTTATGCTGACTAGGTTCTCGAGGGGGTACCCCGAGAGAAGGGTTTAGGGAAAAGTCGTTGAGAATCTAGAGCCGAAGGGGACAAGAGACAGTTTTAGACAGGTTCGGGTCGCCGGAGCGTAATACCCTACGTCCTGTATGATGTATCTTGTATTGATGAGATTGTTTTGAAGGGGTCCCTGCCTCCCCTTATATAGTCCGGAGGGCAGGGTTACATGGGAACCGTATAGGACTAGGAGACTTTTACAAGTTTATCTCTAATTCCCAAATATAGTATATCCAAACCGACTAGGACTAATCCTTGTCTTGTGCGTCAAGTCTTGTTTATGGGCCGGCCCATAGGATGGGCCGCCAGGGTTGTTTAGTCAGTCAGGACTCTACACCCACACAGTAGGGAGGAAGGGAGCAGCCTTCTCCCGTGACCCTGATCGAGGGATCTCTCCTTCCCTCGCGGGAGGAGAGATGCTGACGTCGGCGGTGCGCCTTGCAGCGCGCGCTCGTCGTGCGCGAGGTCCGGGACGGCTCCTTCGTCGTGGAGCTGCCGGCGGCGGTTGTGGAGGCTCCGACTGGTTGCTTGGTTCCTCCCGGAGGATGCGCATGTGGTAGCCATTACCACACGCCTGGAAGCGCAAGCTTCCGAACCAGATCTCCTGCCCTGCTGGGAGCAGGTTGCTTTCGCCCAGCGGGGGCCGTCCTTGGTCGAAGCTCGCCATCGGGAACAAGAGTTGCGCAGCGCTGGTCCCCTACCTGGCGCGCCAACTGTCGGTGCCTGATTTGGTCGCACCGGCACCAACGAGTGATTGCGGTGCTAACCACTCGTTACCCCGATGGCGGGTGGAGAGACGGGGGTTTTTATCCTGGTTCCGGCCACGGGGTCGTACGTCCAGCAGCGGTGCTAAGCACCGGTTTACGTGTTGCTCGTAGTAGGGGGTTACAAGCAAGGTGGGAGAAGGAGATGAGCTCCTAAGTCCCTGAGCCTGGCTACGTAGTGTGTGTGCTAGTGCGTGTGGACTTGAGTGTTGCTGTCCTCCCTCTTGCATGGGCTTCCCTTCCCCTTTTATAGACCAAGGGGGGAGGGTGCGAGTACAAATGTTCGTGGTGCTGACGTTGCTAAGTGCATTGTGCTGCCCTGCCGCGCACGATGCAAGCGGGAATCGCGCCTTCCAACTCCGGCTGACGGCATGGCGACAGTTGACGTGATGTTCTTCATGTGTCGGTTCACGGCTTCGAGGGCGGTAGCCTGCGTACGGCGCCTGGATCGAGCCTCTGTGGGTTCCTTCGAGGTTCGCCTTCGAGGGTGGTAGCGCATCCGAGGCGGGCGAAGTCAAAGGAGCGGTTGGCACAGTGCTGCTGGCAGGTTAGGTCGCGCAGCATGGTGCTCAGAAGTCCACTGTTGCGAGTGGATTTGACCGGTGTCTTCTCCGGGGCGTGGGCGGTGGTGTGGAGCAGTGATTCCCTGCTTTTTGACCGCAGAGGAGCGTCATGATGACTTTGATGGGTCACGAAGCCTTGGGCGTCGTTCCTGGCGAGGCCGACTCGAGCTTGGACCGCAAGCTCGAGCTTGCCGAGCCTCGAACGAGACGGAAAGGCTGGCTCGATGATGGAAGTCTCCCTCGAGGCCGCTGAGCCTCGAACGAGGCGGAAATCCTCGCTCGAGGGTGGTCGTCCTCCTCAAGCGGGATGGGTGCCGAGGAGTTGTCGCGATGGTGGGCCTTTGCTGGGCTGTAGAGTCAGGCCGATGTCGTTGTGGGCCTTGTCGCCAAGTAGTTTTAGGGCCCAAGCTAGGGTACCCCTACTATCGGTATCCGACAGTTCATATATTCTCATATTTGCTATATATTGCCCGATCTATCTCTTTAAAGGTTTCCGCTGTATTTGATCATCATATATAGCTCTTAGAGTACCTCTGTGAACTTTCTATTCAAGTGAAATTGCGAATAACTTGTTAGATTTTGAATCTCGAGCAAAGGTTATTTTCACATCAGAACTTCCGAGTAAGTCTCGGAAGATCCGGTCATCGGATCTTCCTAGTAGTACTCGGAAGATCCGGTTTCACTGACAACTTGTGAAGAAAGAATTTTCAGGTTTTATTAGGTACGCCTATTCACCCCCCTCTAGGCATCTACAAGATCCACTTAACGGTTTTGTGAACCCTGGGCGAGGGAGGAGATTAGATGTGCTTATCCAAAGTATCTATTGATTGCAATGGCTGGTGGCTGCATCGTTGTATTCCTTTTTGGCTTCAACTGTGTTCACATAACTTGAGGGCAGGCCGCTATGTCCAAAATGGAATCGGTAGTGTGAATCAATGGAATCGGCGGAGCATGAATCAAATCGGCAGGAGTCGTGCCGAAATAGGTAAGATAAAATCGGTAGGGGTGAATTGGCATAAGACAATATCAGCCTTGCAACATTTTGCCTAACGAAAGGATTCAAGGAAAACGGTTGAGGAAAAGGAGAACTCCAAAAGAACGTCAACCGATTCTGGAAAGAAATGAATTGGGGTTGGAGACGGGAAATCGGCTGGGAAACACAAGAATCGGCAGACTGAGGAAGACGGAAACTCGGAGATGCGAGTCGAACGGAAAGCCTCAGAACTGAACACCCAGGTTTTTAACTTAAGGTGATTTATTTGGTGCATTAACCAAAGTAACGACAGAGTCGTTACAGTTCCATCAGCCAAAGCTACCTACAAACCCCAATACTTCATGAGATTGAAAGCAATGAAATATACTTACAGGTTAATTAAAGTACTTACCCCTTCTACCTTTCGTGTAGTTCCATTAACCATTACTTGGGAAACCTAAACATGAACAATGGATCAAGTCAAGCAGGATACCTAACATGGAAAGCAAGACACCGTATGAAAAATTACTGTCCAAAGAGCATGAACATCGTGTAGCACAAGGCCCTTTCCCTTTGGAAAATTCCAGTTGACCGTTTTGAATAATTGATCAGTTATTTTTCTGTTTAGATTTACACAAATTACTGTCCAAAGAGCATGAACATGTGGAAGCTAATGCAATGTTTTTATTGTTTGCGGCATTTTCTTTGGGTTCGAGAAGATGCCCAGAGAAGCGATGACTTTTGTAGCTTTGGCTGGCGGCTGTTTAACCAGATGCCATCAAATTCATTTTGAGATTTGTGGAGCTCCTGGTAACATGCTGTTATCGTGAGGCATGTGACGTTTGCGAGAAAGATAGTTTTGGGATCTTTAGTTCTATAAACTGCATTTTGTGCGCTCCGTATTCTCAAAGTGCACCTCATGAATTTGACTCGTACCACACAACCATAGCAGCTGCCGTAACCGAAATACCATGCACCTCATGAATTTGACGCATACCAAGACAGTATATGAGTTGCACAAACATATGAGAAAATGCCGCTCAACAAGTGGCGGGAGGGAACATGATCTTAAACGCTGTAGTTATACCCGCCTAGCTTGCGTATTCTGCCACTCTAGACAAGTCAACCAAAACTCAGTGCCAAACCATCCTGGCAGCTACTACTACTAACCATACTCGTAGCTACCAATACTGAAAAATCCTGCACCAGAGCAGTATACTCTGCAAAAATCTCATGTCATTCTACTACTGCTGCTGCTAAAACCACACTATGTAGAAAAATCTGTTCCAGCTAGATAATATAACATAGTAAGTACGCCTAACAAGGTTTCCTTCTCACAAGGTCACTTAACACAGTCTTCTCTGATGATTTCCCTGCCATTTCTGTCCGCTAGGCATGTTCATCCTCATTCTTTGAACAGAGGTCCAGCAAGTTCTGCATAAGTAGACAAAAATAAGATCATTCACTCAAACATTTTAACACAATCAAGACAATTGTTTAAAAATTCTTACCGGCCTACGGTACGCGATCATGGGTGGTAAGATGATAGCAGCTGCGGTAACGATCACACAGATGAGGACTACTGACTCTTCCGCGAAATCAATCAGGTAGTATGAGAAAAATGTACACATCACAGCCATATACAAGACCTCGCTTATCAAAGCATACGCCATAGTGTTGATCCAGTTCAGCCTCTCATCCAGCGAATGCGAGAGTCCAGCAACCAGCAGGCTGAACGGGAGGAAGGCCAAGCTCATCCCTATAGGCACCCATCCTGTTAGTCTCTTCTCCAGGGAATGGGAGAGTCCAGCAATCAATAAACTGAACTGGATGAGCGTCAGGCTCATACCTATGAAAATCCCATGCATATTCTGATGCTTGTTCAAGTGACGGCTATGGTTCCCTATGGCATAGCTTAGTGCAATCCCAGCAAAGTTCAATGTGTTGAAGGTTGCAGCATATGCACCAGACACAGCTTTTGCATAAGCAATAAATGCCTGAAGTTGATCAATGAAAAATGAAACTACAGTCAAACCCACAAAATACAAGGGTAGGAGAAACACAAAAGCACAAGATATGTTTGAATATTAGAATTTTTGACATTTGTGAGACTTACTTTATCTTTAGGATCAATTGCTGCTTTCTCTTCTTCCTTTTGAACCAACTGCTTCATTGAATGAAACAGTCTGGCAATCTCACCTGGCGGATCCTGCTGCTGCTGCTGCTGTGGCGGCTGCCGAGGAGGCAACTTTTCCATCTGCAAAGTCCTCTCAATGTCTTGGATCACCAGATTCACCTGCACCGCAGCGATTAGTTAACTAACACAGTCAACGCTAATACAAAAAAATTACACCATTCAGTTGATGCAAAGGCAAACTATTCAACAAATTATTTGCATGATGTTACAACTGGATTTTTAAAATCTAAATTTTAACTTACTATGGGAAGAACAAACGGCAAAAGCCCAAACATTTTTAGAGATGCAACAATGCATATATATACAGAATGGGAACTATACAGCCATCCACTGCATGGTAACTACCAAACTGGGATAACCACGTTCATCCAGTAATACTAGTCTGAAGTTTCCTGCAGCTATTTCGGACAGACACAGGTAGATGGGGCCAGCAGCGACACATGTTTTTGAAAGGTCCAGTAATTTTTCAGTTCCCCCAGTACCGCACGCCTTTTCTATAGCTCTGCATGCATCGTCTCGGCACTGGGCTGAGTCGCGGTCCCGCAGAGGCTGCGCAGTATGCAGCGTGCTGACTGACGGGACCTCCGCGAAGGCCAAAACTTAGGCATGCCAACGTCTATTAAAAAATCAACAATTAGCACATTTGGTTTTCTTTCAGAGAAAATGTGGAAGAGAGCTCATGGATGGAGTGATAAGCCATTATCTAGAGCTGGGAAGGAAGTAATGCTTTAATCAGTTGTCCAAGCTATTCCTATATATGTCATAAGCTACCAATTGGTATTTGTGACAGAATGAGATCGACTTTATCAAATCATTGGTGGGGTTTCGAGAATGGAGAGAAGAAATTGCATTGGTGTACTTGGGATTGGTTGACTGAACCAAAAGCATTGGGAGGAATGGGTTTTAGGGATATGGAATTATTTAATCAAGCCCTTTTAGCGAAGCAATGTTGGCGCTTACTAACTGTGTCTGATTCTTTATGTGCAAAGGTGCTTAAAGGTAGATACTATCCTAACTCCACATTCTGGGAGGCAGGCAGCACTCGTACTGCTTCATACACTTGGAAAAGCTTCATGTATGGCAAGAAACTTTTGGTTAGTGGGGTTTTATGGAGAGTGGGCAATGGCAGTACAATTTCTGTAACTCGAGATCGCTGGATACCAGGTGTACTTCATCAGTTTGCCCAACCAATTATTCATATCCCAAAAGATCTTAAAGTGAATTTTCTAATTGATGAAGAGAAACAAACAATAGGAGGAGGATCTAGTACGGGCATGCTACTCTGAGGAAACTGATAATATAATACTAAAAATTCCTTCAAGTCATAATACATGTGAAGATTTTGTGTCATGGGAGCCCAACAGAGAAGGTATATTTACTGTTAAATCAGCATACATATTTGCAAAATCTGAGAAGTTCGTTTGTTTTTCAGTACTAATGGGAAGGGAGGAACCTCAAATATTACACAAGTTACTAACGACTGGAAACACATTTGGAAGATAAATGCCCCAGAGAAGATGAAAATAGTTTTGTGGAGGTTGGCCCATGACAGTTTGCCTACTGGATAACAACTTTCACATCGACACATTCCTGCCTCTGATGCTTGCTGTTATTGTGGACAGGTGGAGACAGTGGCTCATGCTATTGTAAAATGTCAATATGTGACGGAGATTTGGCGAGAAATGAAGAACTGGTGTGGTATTAAACGTAAAATTAAGTCCTTTGTTTCTCCAAAGCAATGGTTGTTTGATTATTTGGCGAGTGCATCTGATGAGGAGGCAATTTCTTTTACTATAATGATGTGGCATGCTTGGGAAAATAGAAATGCGATTAGGAATGGGGAAAATATTATGCACCCTCATCGAATTGCTGAAAAATCAAAAGCTTACATCCAAATGTTTTTGCTTTCTGACAATGCGCCCAAATGTTTCCAACAGGTGTGAGTCCAATGCTTTCAGCCAAAAATGGGTTCCACCGCCAGAAGATTGGGTTAAAGCAAATGCAGATGCAGCTATATTTGCAGATTCAGGAAAAAGGGAGTTGGTTGTGTGATCCGGGACCATAATGGAAGATTCTTGGCTGCAACAAGTCAAGGTATTGAGAGGATCACTGAACCAGAACTGGCAGAAGCTTTGGCTGTCCGTTGTGCATTAAAGTTCATCTTTGATCAACACTGGAAGAAAGTGATTATTGCTTCAGACTGTTTAAATCTTGTGCGACAGCTAAGGGCAAAAGGGATGGACAGGTCGCACGTAGGAGCAATCGTCCAAGACATCAAGAAGATGGCAGTCAATTTGGAAGAATTTTCTTTTGTCTATAACAATCGTTATTGTAACCAGGCAGCTCATATCCTAGCTAGGTCAGACAGCTAGCAGTTCAGTCCAAGTAGCACACGCACGCGTACTCGACGGACTCCACGCTCGGCCGCACGACTCGACCAGATACGCACACAAAGTCTGCCCACTCTGTACACGATAGCTAGACCACTCTCTAAGACAGTACTAAAACTGATGAAGTAATCATAAACAACAAGATTATGTCTAACAAAAAATGGCATGCAAAATTCCTGGTGATGAACAAACCAATAGTCCAATTTTTTGGGCATAACATGAACTTAATTGGGCAAAGATTGGAACTCGACCGATCAGGCTCTAATAGATTCAGAAAACGCACTGGGAGAACAGATGCAAAAAAATCGAGAGGGGGGAAGGAGGGGGGGGGGGAAGGGGGGAGGGGGTCAGCCATACATTCGCCATGGGAACAGCTACTGCGTCGGAGGCGATGACGCCCTGTCGCGGCGGCGAATCGACTCGCTTGTCCTGGAGCTCGGTCCCGTTGGGGCGGCGGCGAGGTGTCTGAAGAGCGGATTGGGTAGGTTAACAAGACGGGGGCTCGTATGCCCCGCGGAGGGTGGATAATACCTTTCGGCCCAATGAAGCCCATCTAAATGTAATATTTGTTATATTCCAATCATTTCACTTCATAATTATTAATTATAAAATGTTGCAATATTTTTAAAAAAATGGTACAAATTTTTTTAAATAAAACTAATATATTTTGGAAAGAGTTGCATCAACATTTGTGCGGAAAAATGTTGGATCCAACACTTCTTCAAAAAAAAATAATTCGCTAACATTTTTATAAAAAATGTAGTTCAACTTTTTTGAAAATGTTCCAATATTTTTGAAATATGTTGAAATTTTTTTCAACATTTTCCCCTCGTCTTCCTCCTTCGTATACTCCTCCTGATGGCCTGCGGTGCCCCGACACCCGTGCCCAAAGCCGCGACGGCGCAGCCTACCGGCCACCGGCAGGTCACGAGGGTGACACGTGCTCGTGTTCTGTTGGTGGGGAAAAGAACTTTTTCTGGGAAGCGTGTTTTGTGATAGGGATGAATAGGAAAGTTGAAGGGAATTAAAGAGGGACTTTTCTGGGAAACGTATTTTCTGAGAGGGATGAATAGTAAAGTCCAAAAGAACTTTTTGATCTAAACACGACCACGGTGAGCCATGGGGCGGCATGGGCAGACCTCGACGCGGTGCAAATGGCGGCGGCGTGGGTTCTCAGAGCAGGAGAGGGGAACATGAGGTTAGGGTTCGTGGGATCCAATGGTTGTGGTTGGTTGCACAAATCTCAAACATTGAAGGTTTCAACACCATCCTATTCCACAAGATATATAACCGTGTGTTTGGTTTGCGGGTCGAAGAGGGTTGGAACGGGTTGGACCCAGGTTAACCCGCGTTTGGATGGATGTGTAGGTGGGTTGGGTTGAACCCAATAGGGAATATTCCCTCAATATGCGGGTTCAGTCCATCCCTCCAAAAACGAGAAATCGATCCGACCCACTTCGACGGCGTCAACTCGAGCGCTACGGCTTCTTGCCGTCCTCTCGCTCGCCGTCTCAGGGGATCCGCGCGGCCATGGTGGCAACGGCGTCGAGCTTGCGTCGGAGGGCTCACCTTGGCCCAGGCGCCACAGCACGTCCTTCTAGCTTCAGCTCCTGCTTCGGAGGCGGCGCGACGGATCTCGGAAGGAGCGGTGGAGGTGAAACTCGGTGGCGAAGCGGTGAAGGCGGATCTCGGTAGCGAGGCTCGGCAGAGCAACATGGCGCAGGCGGTGGAGCTCAGGCGGAGCGGCGTGGTGCCTATGGCGAAGCTCGGATGGAGGCGACGGAGGCGGCGCAGGTGGACGGAGATGGCGTAGGCAGGGGGTGGGGCGACAAATGTATGTAAGATGCGAAAAAGTGTAAAGGTTTGTTTGATGTTGGTGTGTACAGACTTCCATGACCACGCAGGGTCGATATTTATACTCTGATAACTATGACTCCTAAACGTTTACGATAAACTTACTTGACACAAAAGAAAAGACCCTTTTTACAACCATTTACGACTCAAACTCTATTAAAATAACCGACTCTTTATTTCGGTCCTTCTATAAGCTCAATCTGGCAACCTCCCAGGATTCCTTCACGTTATCAGCCTCTTCTCTGATTTTGGTTCTCATCGGACTCCGACTCTGATTCAAACTGCTCTTCCTCCCGGACTTCGATTCCGATTTTAACCTGTTCCTTTCCCCGGACTCCGATTCCGATTCAGTACCTCTGCTTTACTTTGGCACCGATGTGACCTGTTAAAATCCGGTGTCAACACATGTCCCCCTAGTTTCGCGGTAGAATCCGATTCTGACTCGAAACTATTTGATCCTTATCTTTAGGTCAAACATTTTAGGTCAAACATCTTCTTTTTCCCCTTTTACCCTTAGCGAAACCTATATAAGGCCAACCCTTTCGTCTTCCTCATTCATCTTCTCCACACAGTCGCCGCCGCTTCGTCTTCCTCTGCTCCCCGACCTTAGATCATCGAGTGCAAGTAACCTCCGGCACGGATCAACTCTCGAAGACTTCGGCAACCTCTTCCCATGGCATCCCTCTCAGAAATCCCTGAGGTAAGCCTTCATCCGGTCCTTAGATCTAGATTTATTCCGTTCTTGATAGATCTGTTTTTACTCCAGTAATGCATCTCTTTTAGGCCCTCCGCGATAGCATCATCATCCCTGTAGCAGATAAGCCAGCCCTCGCCATATTAGGCCCAGAAGGTTCTCCAGATCCTACTGACTTCATCAACCAAGAAACGCAACGGCTTCCCTACAAATCGTTTGACTCAGAATATGACTGGAGCAATGCTTTTAGGTCATGGCCAACCCTTACCGCTGGATGGAGAACTTGGTATAAAAGGGTTGCCAAATCAAAGATAGATGAATGAGAATCTTATGACCTCCGTCAATGTATTGCTCTTTCTTTGGCTGACATGGAGCGAAATGAGCCTTTGCTAGCCACCGCTTCATATTTCTGGTCCGATGCTCTGAATGCTTTCCTCTTCGGTCAAGGTCCGATGACTCCTACTTTAGCCGATGTATTGATGCTCACCGGTTTTAATATATCGGAATCGGACAAGACTTTCCTCATTCCCTCCAAAGCCACCCACAAGATTGACACCAAGCAAAAAGGGGGTTGGAAAGGATACATAGAGAAGTATTCCAAGACATCAGGACCTGTGGATGTAAGAGAACACTTTAGCTTTCTTGAATATATGGTTGGAGCACTTCGTCTTTTGTGGAAAGACTGTAGGCCCATCAATCCACTACCTCCGATTGGCAGAATACCTAGCCCCAGGAAACAATTTCCCAATGGGAAAACACCTTCTTGGATCGGTATATAAGCTCCTTCACAAGGTTTCCATCCGATTGAGGTCCAAGCAACAAATCGGACATCTCGGAGGTCCATGGTGGTTTGTTAACCTCTGGTTAAATATGCACATACAGAAGCTACTGGATGTTTCTGTAATTAGCAAAGTATTCCCCGCCGATCAATTGAATGACGAAGAAACTGAAGATCGGCGATGCATGTCCTTTGGCGAAGCTGCCTCAGGCTTCCCTGGAGAACGGCTTCCTTCTACTCGCACAGCGAGTACTTTAGGGGGTTCTATAATGGTCTCAAGGAAGAATCTATGCCTTGGCATGTGTATGCCGATCCTGACCATCATTTCAAACTCCCGTTTAAATTCCGATTTGACGACATTGACACAGATGAGGAGAGCCAAAATTACTTCAAGGAGATCATCACCCCTCAAATACTCCCTACAGACGTCTTTATGGGGAAAAGCAGCAGTCATTTGAATATTACCATCCATCACTGGCTGCTCGTCAAATCGGATTTGGCCAAGGGCCAATTTCCTTGTACCTGGCCGATATGGTGAAGCCCAGAGATGTAATCCCTTCAGGCATAGCATACGATAGACTGATAAATTTATCACCTTCTCGGGAAACCATAGATTTATCTCTTTGGAAATTCTCAAGCTTCACTACGGCCTCATTCAAAACTTGGTGGCAAGAATGGAGGAATCATCTTTTCAGCCGACCTGCTCAAGATTATTGCCTAATCCTCAACCCTGAGTTTGAGACCAGCGACCAGGTAAGAGCTCTAACCTTAATCATCTTTTTCAATCACTGATCACTTTGTATTTAACTCTTTCTCCTTTTACCTTTGATCACAGGATGTAGCAATAAATCTTCCTTCAGTCAGCAATAGCGGCCGTCCGATCAAGTACATGCCTTCCCCAGACAATCTTTACATCGAGAATTCCAGTCCATCCGTGATGGACGTCGCTACTGGTCAGAACAAGAAATCGGCCAAGGGCACTCCTCCAACCATGCAACAGGGCACTAGCTCCTCCAAAAGGTCGAAGAAAAAGATTCAAGAAACTTCTTCTTCCATGACTGGTCAAGAAGAAATCAAGCCATCGGAATTACAAGCTACACCTTCAGGAGTCGGAGAGAAACGCAAATTGCTGCTATCAAAGACACTTTCGAGGAAGATACCGAAAGCTGTCCGAAAAATTTCAGCTTCGGAGGCTGGCAGACGTATATAAAAAACACGCTCAAATATCGGTGGCTCATCAACCATCCCAGAAGGTGGTACAATAATTTCGATTCAAGAAAATCCATCGGACACCACAGCAACAGATGCATCGGAACAGGTAGATATATCTCTGATTTGCTGCAACCTTTATTATTTCTCGAACTAATTTCATGCATATACAGGCACCTCCCCATATCATGACTTATGAACAATCGGATCAAACGGGAACTGCCCCAACTTCTTCTTCACCGCCGATTCTTCCGTCGAGCTCTGTTCAACCAGGATCAACAATCCAAGCCCCAGAATCGGCCCAAGAATCCATCGTAAGAATGATTATTATGTCTTTGTTATTTGTGAAAGTTGATCCATTCCATTCTTCACATCTGAACTTTTGTACCAGGAACGAACGACAATCGCTTCCATCGGAACTGTAATCGGCCTTCCAACTCCTCAACCGTCCCAGTTTGATGAAATCAATTAGAAGCGGGTAATTCCTTCTCTCTTCGTTTTCCTTTTCAAAATAGGAGAAGCCAATGTCCGATTTTCACTTTTCCTCCTTAGGCACAAGATTCTTCGACTCCCAGTGCTCTTGCAGCAGAACTTGCCGGTCCCTCTACAGCAGAATCAGCTCCAAACTCCGATCCGATCAGGCTCCATCTCGAAGAAATGCTAAGTCTTCTGAACATTGAAATCGGACAACTTGTGAAGAACGCCGATCCTGTCCGATCAGTTTTCAAACACTTGCAAGGCCAAATACCTGAGTCAGTCGAGGAAGCCCTTTTCCCAGCTGCTTTCATAGAGTTTAACTACTTCCAGGTGACAAAGGCCCAAAAGAGACTATCCGATCGAGCTGAATTTGAGAAATCTTCTAAGGACCAGGAGCAAATCAAATCGGATATTGAAGGCATAGAAAACCAGATCGGAAATCTGAAGCAAACTCGGGAAACCTTAGAAAAGACCATATCCGATTTGAAGTCTAGGCGTGAAGCTCATATGCAAGCCATAGCCAAGATTGACGCAGAGCTGCAAACTGTGGAAACTGACCTGCAGCAAATCCCTGGGACCTTGACAACCTTTGAATAGAATAAGCAAGCCCTTATTCAAAAGGTTGATCACCTCAAAAAGAACTTGAAGCCGATTGAGGGCTTGGCTGATGAAGATCGGAAAGCCATTTCCGATGTAGATGCCATTCGCCTGCGCGCGATCAAAGTGATCCAAGACTTCCTTGGGTCGTTGTAAAACTCTGCCAGTGGCATCTTTTATAACACATTTATTAAGGTGACTATACTATTTTGCATGTGTAAATCTTTGGCTCATTTTTGACCAATTTCTGCCAAGTCTGAAGCGTCTTTATTACCTTTAACCAATACGATCAGCTTTTACAGTGAATCTTCTGAAAATAGCAACTTTTGACCAAAATGCATTGGTCCATGCACCCATTTATATCAAAAATTGAATGCTCTGAAACGATTAGGTAAACCCTTCCACCTATAAATAGAACCATACGCAGAATTCACCATGTCATCTCTTTCACTATCATACATGACATCTTCATCCAATGAGGTACAGAATAGCTCTCTTTCTTTGCCTCACTATTTGATTAAAACAAACTAATCTTTCAAACTCTCAGGTTCAACAAACACTGGAGCTGATCATCACTCAGCTTCAATCTGGCGCTCCCCTTTCTGCAGACCATCGGCTTTCCTTAGCTACTCACAAATATGAGATCATGAACTTACTTCCTGAAGGTCTTACTTCAGTGTCATCTTTCATCCATGGCCAAGGATCTCCAAGAAATGATATATCTAGGATTCAACGCCAAATTCATAACCTCGAAGACACCCTGAACAGAGAACAAGCCCGTCTTATCAATCTACAGAGCAAAAGGGATCGACTCTGGAGAGAGATCAATACAATCAACCAGTCTATATCCAGGTCTGAAGCCAACGTCAGCCAAATTCATATTTCTATCGATTCTAGAAATCAGATCATAGAAAACCATGAGCACCATGAGTCCCGCATGCGGGCCATTCAGTCAATCCAGAACTTTCTGAACACTCTGTAATGTTTCATATTTTTTCCCTAAGGGCGATGCATAACGCATCGGCCATGTATCCTTGGATATGTAATTCTTTAATTTGCATGCACTACTTTCACTTATTTTTTCCGCTAAAGGCGATACTTTGTATCGGCTATGATCTTTTCCGATTCTTCTCGAAAATCGGCTCATGCATCAACCCAAATACTGGGATAATACTTTTTCAAGTATTTTCCATTCAAAGCTTGAGGAAATTCTTCTCCTTCTAAAGTCTCCAATATATACGCGTTGCCTGGAGCGCACCGATTTATTCTATACGGACCTTCCCAATTTGGAGACCATTTACTGAATTTAGAATCTTTAGATCCAATCGGCAAAACTAGCTTCCATACCAATTCTCCCTGAGAAAATTCTTTGACTTTGACCTTCTTGTTATACCATCTAGCAACGCGCTTTTTATTAGCTTCTAAGTTCTCAAGAGCTTTCAAACGGTATTGAGCCAAATCTTCCAACTCATCTTTCATAATAATCGAATATTCATCGGCTGTCAACTTATTTTGAAATTCAACACGTCTAGAGCCGATTTTCAATTCCCAGGGCAACACAGCTTCATGTCCATAAACCAATTGATAAGGCGGCATTTTAATTGCACCGTGACAAGCCATCCGATATGACCATAACGCCTCATGTAACACAGTATGCCATCTTCTGGGAAACTCATCAATCTTCCTCTTTATTAACTTGATTACGCTTTTGTTGGATGCTTCTGCCTGACCGTTAGCCTGAGCGTAATAAGGAGAAGAATTCAATATCTTAATCCCCATGCTTTCAGCAAACTCTCCAAATTCTCCTGAAGTAAACATAGTTCCTTGATCGGTTGTAATGGTTTGAGGAATACCAAACCGATAGAAAATATGTTCTTTAACAAAGTCCACCATATTAGCTGACGACACGATTGTAACACCCTAAAAATGCCCTATTTAAAATTTAGTAATTAATTGGATTTTTATATTCAAGTGCTCATAAATAATATAGGAAAAATAAAATTTTGAATAATTAAAAGCAAATATAGGGTATAGAAACATTATTGTTGCATTCATGCTGGTGCTTTTGTTTTTGATTGTTGAATTCAAATTTGAGTTTGAATTTGAATTCAAATGAGTGTTTGAATAAAAGAAAAACCTTTTCTTTTCTCTCTCTTTTTCTCTCTCTTTTCAGCCCAGCAGCCTTTTTCTTTTCCTTCTTTCCCGCGCGGCCCAGCTTCCTTCTTCTCTTTCCGTGGCCCATTTGCTCTTCCTCTCTGCGCAGCCCAGTTCGGCCCAGCTCGGCCAGCCCACCACTGCGCAGCCCAACACCGTAGCCCAGCACCGCAGCCCGCCAGCCCGCGCTTCCCTCTGCGACTGACCAGTGGGTCCCACCTGTCGGCGCCATCCTCCTCAGCTGCAGTCGCTGACCGCCAGGGCCCACCCGTCAGCTCCTCCTTCTTCTTCCGGTCGTGAGCGAGCAGAACTCCTCTACCGCGCCGCCGCGAGTCCGCCTCCGCCCGGACTCCGCTGCTTGGAGCGCACGCCTAGGACTCTCCTCGAGCCCCTTTATAAGTCGCCGCCAACCCCCTCGAGCTGCAGCCCTAGCCCTAGTCGCCTCCAAGCTCCGAGCGCCATCGCTAACCCTAGCCGAGCCGCCGCCGTCACCAATCCATCGCTTCGCCGCCGCTTCGTCGTCGAGAACCTGTCCAGGAGTTTCGCGTCGAGGTGAGGAAACTCCACGGCTGGTTATTGCCCGCTCTCTCCCTCGATTCCGTCCGCGCAAGCTCGCCGGAGCGGCCGACCCGCCTCCGCTCGCCGCCGGCCACCACCGCGGCCTAAACCTCTCCCCTGACCCCCAAAATCGACTCCCCGTCGTCTCCTCTATCTCTAGGACCAAACGCGGCGAGAAAAGGAGCTTCCTAACCCCCAGCCGAGCCAATTCCGGCGAGGGCGCCGCCGCGCGCCGCCGCAAGCCGCCGTGCTCCGGTGAGCCGAGCGCTAGATCTGATCTGAGCCATTAGATTCGAAACCGACGGCCTAGATCTGAAACTGATCTGAACCGAGCCGGTTCCCGAGAACCGCGGTTCAGGGCCGGTCCACGGTGACGTCAGCCGACGTCAGCATCCAGCCGCCGCCGTGCCTGTTTTGCAAAAGAGCCCCTGCAGTTTTCGAAAATCAACCCGCGGTCCAATTCAAAAGTATTTACAACCAAGTCCTTTTTCTTTCGGTTTAGCCCCTGCTCTTTTAAAAAATAGTGCCCGCCGTCCTGAAAGTCGTTTTTACGCCGCAGCCCTCGTGTTTTTATACGAAATTATGTTTTAGGTCTCTGGTTTCTTTCAAAAACACCCCTGGAAGCCTAAAACCTTTACCAGCAAGCCCCTAAAGCCCGTTTTAAGCGTAGTTTCTCCGTTTTAACTCTGATTTGAGTGATTTTCGCGCGCACGTGTTCGTAGTGGAGCGTAGATTAACTCCAAAGCCTTCTTTTCGTCTTTTGTTTATGTTTGGTGTATTGTTCTAATTAAATATCTTGTTTGCATGTATGTGTGGATGTTTGTGTGGTGATCGATGTGAGTAGTTGCCGAGCCGTTCGAGCTCGCCGACGATCCCGTTCTCGAAGATTAGGTGCAGCAACAGTTCTCTGAGGAAGGCAAGTATAACACGGACCATCCTTGTTACCTATACACCGATTAATCACATAGATCATATGCATGTGTCTAATACTGTTAACCAATAAGGATGTTCCTAGTCTTTATCTTATTCCTTGTTACCCGGGGTTTTATGCATTATGGTTAGTCTATGCTATGCGCTGCAACCAACATTTATTTTTTTATGTTAAATATTGAACTAATGGTTCACTTCAATGATGGTTAAAAGATGCTTTTTAGCAACATAGTTCGGAGAACTAGAGCATGTGCTGTGTGCTTTGTTCTAGTGTCTCTATAAGGTTTGATCTAGGGAATTAGAGCATGTGCTTTGTGCTTTGTTCTAATGTCTCTCCATAAGGTCCGGTTCTTAAAGCGACAACCCAGGAACCTGTTCGCCGCCGTTGGAACTATAATGGCTCTGGTCTTGGATAATTAGCTTGTACGTCTCTAGCTCGCTAGTGGTTACCGAAAGGCGTATGTGGGGAGCATGGGTGAGAGTATAGTTTGATCCATCGAGGATGGATTAATCCGTTGGCTATGCCCCGTTAGGCAAAGTCCCGTGATGTAAGCGCCCGATGTACGGCAGCTTCACACGTTGCGATGATTGCGCTCTCGCTCTGGACGCCATTGACCCCCTCACGTTGCGCCCTGAGCGTACGTCAATCTCGATGCCTCGGGTTATGCTGCCTATGTTGAACCAAAACGGCTACTGTGCTTGTTAGGGTGTTTTGTGAAAGTCATCGTAACATAAGTTCTTTTGGATTTATGTGACCGGCGGGTAAAGGGCGAAACCTCTGCAGAGTGTTGATCTATCATGATAGCCGTGCTCACGGATACGAGCGGCCTGGATCCTTTTTGATTAGAAGATGATATTAGTGGTTGATGTTGGTTTATTCTATAATCACTTAGTGAAATAATCGGTCGCCACTAACCCAAACTTGTGTCCTTTGCTCGATGCAGGATTAATCTGTCCGATTAAATCAATTCCCCATCCTCGGAAAGGCCAAGGCTTTAAAATCGGATTCATAGCAGATGCAGGAGCCCTTTGAACATTCCCAAATCGCTGACAATCCTGGCATCCCTTGTAATATTTGAAACAATCTTCAAGAATCGTGGGCCAAAAATATCCATTCCTTCTGATCATCTATTTCATCTTGAAGGCTGATTGATGTGGCCCACATACTCCTTCATGGATTTCTTCCATCAATATTTTAGCTTCCTCCGATCCAACACACCTGAGCAAAACTCCATCAATCGTCCGATAATAGAGATCATCTTCAAGTATGACATATTTTACTGCTTGAATCCTTATCTTCCTTTCAACTTTCTTCGATGGATCTCTCAAATATTCATAAATCTTTTTTCTCCAATCGGCATTTTCCAACTCCGGACTTGAATTTTCTCTGATCGGACGATAACCAGATGCCCCTTGAGCCAATCTGTTAGCCTCTTCATTATGACATTTGGGAATATGCTCAATTTTAACAAGCCTGAATTCTTTTAACAACTGTAGACATTCATCATGATATATCTTCAAGATATCATCGTTGCATTCATATTCATCCATCAATTGCTTTACTACCAATAGGGAATCTCCATATATTTCAATAGCATCGGCCCGATATTCTGCTTGATTATTGGTAGCTTCTTTCTCAATCGGAAAAGAGAATTCAAAGCTTGCCCCCCGAGGCGAGATCAACACAATTCCGATTCCAGAGCCAACTCCACAAGAAGATCCATCAAAAAACAAAGTCCATGGAGCAAGTTCTACTAACCCGATTTCTGGACCACAATGATGAGTGACAAAATCGGCAAGTACTTGCCCTTTGACTGCTTTCAGCGACTCAAAACGTAAATCAAACTCTGAAAGAGCCAAAATCCACTTTCTGATTCTTCCATTCAAAATCGGCAATGATAGCATGTATTTTATGACATCATCCTTACTAACAACTATGCATTCAGCCGATAGCAAATAATGTCTGAGCTTGGTACAGGAAAATTACAGACATAAGCATAACTTTTCAACCGGAGAATACCTTGTCTCTGCATCCAAAAGTCTTCTAATAACAAAGTAGATGACACGCTCTTTCCCTTCAAACTCTTGAATAAGGGCCGATCCGATAGAAGAATCATCAGTCGATAAATATAATTTGAACGGCTTATCTTTCTGAGGAGGAACTAAAACAGGAGGAGACACCAAATAACTCTTAATTCGTTCCAAAGCCTCTTCCTGCTCTTTTCCCCAGACAAACTCCTGATCGGCCTTCAATTTCAATAAAGGTGTAAACGGCTTAATCCTCCCAGAGAGATTAGAAATAAATCTCCTAATGAAATTAATCTTGCCGATCAATGATTGAAGTTTGGTCTTATTTTCTGGAGCAACAATCTTATTAATGGAACCTATCAGAGTTTGACTGATTTCAATCCCTCTTTCATGAACCATAAATCCCAGAAATTGACCAGCAGAATCCCCAAATGCACACTTCATCGGATTCATTTTCAAGCCATGTTTTCTCGTGCATTCCAGAGTCTTACGTAAATCGGCTAAATGCTGTCTATAGCTTTCCGATTTAACCACCACACATCAATATAAATTTCAAGAATCTTGCCGATAAGCTCATGGAAAATATAATTCATAGCATGTTGATAGGTAGCTCCAGTATTTTTCAAGCCAAAAGTCATGAATACCCACTCATATAAACCAACATGCCCGGGACACCGAAAAGCAGTTTTATGAATATCTTCTTCAGCCATAAAAATCTGATTATAACCAGCATTACCGTCCATGAAGCTTATGACTTTCTGCCCTGCTACAGCATCAAAAAATAAATCGGCAATGGGCATCGGATATCCATCCATCAGAGTCGCCTTATTAAGATTCCTAAAATCAATGCAAACACGTAATTTCCCATGCTTTTTATATACAGGAACCACATTAGAAATCCACTCAGCATATCGTCATTGCCTACTGAATTTTGCTTCAATCAACTTACTAATCTCGGCCTTTATATCAAGTAATATCTTAGGATCACACCGTCGAGAATCCTGCCAATATGGCCGATATCCTGGCTTTATAGGCAACCGATGTTCAATAATAGATCGGTCTAAACCAGGCATTTCATAGTATTCCCAAGCAAAACAATCTTTAAATTCTCTTAATAAAGAAGTCATTTCTCTCTTATACTCAGGATCTAATTTTGCACTAATAAACGTCGGCCTTGGTTTATCACCATCTCCTAAATCTATTTTCTCTAGAACATCGGCCGATGTGAAGCCATATCATAACTTCCCTTCATCTTCTTGAAGAAATTCATCCATCAGGACGATTGGATCGGTGGTAGACCGAAATCGGCCACTCTGAGGAATTCAGTGTCCAAAGCTCTTACCGATATACACATCACTTGGTCATAATTCCATGGTTGTGCTTCTGCAATAGCTATGCTATATGACACGTCTGCTTTGATAACTTCTACTGTATCCTCAATCCATTGAACCAAACATTGATGCATGGTTGATGGAATGCAGCAATTATCATGGATCCAATCTCTTCCCAACAATAGGTTATATGATCCTTTGTCATTGACTATGAAGAAGGTGGTAGGTAAGGTCTTGCTTCCGATAGTCAAATCAACACATAATGCCCCCCGAGCTGGAGAAACCTTTCCTTCATAATCTTTTAGCATCATATACGTTTTGATCAAATCATCTTCACTTTTGCCGATTTTGCGAAAAACGGCATAAGGCATTAGATTAACAGCCGCTCCTCCATCAACCATCATCTTGGTCATTGGCTTGCCATCAACATGTCCCTTTAAAAACAAAGGCTTCAAGTGAACACGTTCCTTTTCTTCTGGCTTCTCGAAGGTGGCTTGCATTGGTTCTAAATTTAATTGAGCCATTGCATCTTCAATTTCAGAATTTTCTTCATCACTAGCCGATGCCATGAACTCCCTTGGCAGCATGAAAACCATATTAACACCGGCTGCAGAATCATCACGTTGTTGAGGACGCCATACCTTAGATGACACCTTCTTATTCTTCAAAAGCTGGCGTGATTTTTCTTCTTGAATTTCATCAAATCGGAGCCTTTGTAACCTCCTTTTTTTGTGACTTTGTAACTCCATCTGGGCACCACCTCGGCTGAGGTATTTTAGCTTCACGATGAATATTCCGATCCCGATTTGGCAAAGTCTCTTCATCAGAAACCAAATTATTAGCACGCTCGTCCAGCTCCCTGCTCATAATCGGTATATTCCCCAACCGATCATATACACTATGCCTGCCTCCGATTCTCTCATGAACTGGAGTACGCCGATACTCTTGATCCCTATCCCGAATAATCGGCCGACACTCCCTATCTTCAAATCGGGGCCTTTTGAATGACCTATATCTTCCATAGCTTCCATTACATTCTGGGCAATCATCTGGAGATGGTAACTTGATTCCTTCTTCCCAGCAGTAAACGAAAAAAGGACATCTCCAGTGATCCTTATACCGATACATCCTTTCCTCTTGCTGCCTTGTTCTCTCTTGCTGGCGTTGATATTTCTTGATCAACCCTTGAGAAGTAACATGCCTTTGAGAATTTCTGGAATGGTCATTCTTTTCCAACTTTCCTTTATCCTTTAAGTCAGAAGCAGAAATTTGCACTCTAGGATCAACATCTCCTTTTTCTTTTGCAGATTCCGATGTCAAAAGCTTTGTCTGCAAAGCATTTCCCTTAACTGGCTCTACCATATTCACTGGGAAAGGATGCCCATCAATCTTCATCGGCTTGAGTGGCTTGGAAGGAATCTCAAATTGCAACTTTCCTTGCTCAATTGTCGATTGGATTTGGTTTTTGAAAACCTTGCAGTCATTGGTATTATGAGAAGTAGCATTATGCCATTTGCAATATGTCATCTTCCTGAGCTCTTCTGCAGATGGAAGACTGTGATTGGCCGATAATTTGATCATTCCTTCTTTAAGTAGCAGATCAAAAATCTTATCGGCCTTGGTAACATCAAAACCAAATCTTTCTGGCTTTTTCTTACCAAATGGACAAGCAATCGGCTTCTTATTTTTTACCCATTCTGCCAAGCCGATTTCTTTATCTTCATCGGAATCGGAACTGTAATCAAGATAATGTACCTTCTTATGATAAGGTCGCTTTTGTTCATACACCCGATTCTCGTGCCTTGACATCCTTTGCACAATATGGCTCAAACTTTCAAATTCTTGAGAATCATACTTCTCTTTGAAATAAGGAAGTAAACCATCAAATGCTAACTGTGCCAATTGGATGTCTGCCAGGTTCAACCCATAGCATCTATTTTTCGTCTTCCTGATTCTCTGAATGAAGTTTGCTACCGATTCATCATTCCTTTGCTTCAAGCTTGTTAAATCAGTAATAGTCTTCTCTTGAACACCAGCAAAGAAGTACTGATGAAATTGCTTTTCTAAGTTAGACCAGTAAATAATTGAATTTGCCGGTAAGGTCATAAACCATGAAAAAGCTGGTCCAGATAAAGAACTTGAAAATAATCAGACCCTTAATGCATCGGTAGCAGCAACCTCTCCACATTGCACCAGAAATCTACTGACATGCTCAATGGTGGAGATATCATCATTGCCAGAGAACTTAGTGAAATCGGGGATCTTGTACCAATGAGGATAAGGTAGCGAATCATAAACAGGTGGATATGGTTTTCTGTACATCACATGTTGAGTCTTGGGTTTTAATCCAAACTGATTTTGCATAATTTCAGCAATTTGAGCTATCCAATCCACTTGATTTGCTCCCTGTGCTATTTCTTGTACTGGCTGATGCACTCTTTCTACCTCTTGACTTGGCTGAATCGGCCTTACGTATCCCTTTGGTGCCGATTCATTCTGCCTAGATGGTTCTGGCTGCCCAATCATATGTTCTGAAGACGTATTTTGATTGGATATATGACCCTGGCCTTGATGTTGGGTATTACGATAAACCTCCATAGCTGACGTAGTACCATGTGTCTCTGACTGATTCGGCATATTCATGTTAGGTGCTTTTGCCAATTCTAGTCTTGGAGTCCATACCTGGCGTACGATTCCCTTCTCATCAATCAAAATCCAATTAATCCCATCAGTATGTGGTACCCAAACCATCTTTGGCTCCTCAGATTGAATCTTCTGAGTTGACTTGGGAGAGGTCACAAAATATTCAGGAGGCATCCCCAATCCAGTATTAGGATCATATCCCTTGAAAAAGTCTGTTCCCTTTGATGCCGATGGTATCGGCGATGATGGGGTAAAAACTGATGAGCTGTTTGGTGGGGTCTGAATTTGAGGCATGGCCAATGATGTTGTTGCTGGAAAACCACCTTGCATAATCGGCCTTGATGCCGATTGCACCTGTCCGATCTGTTGATCGGCTAACGTGCCATTGTACACCTGAGAAAATGTAGTTTTTGCAACCCTTGCCTGAACATCCTTTGCTGAAGTATCAACTTCAAACGGAGGAATTTGTTGATATGCTGGGCCTTTAAATTGAAGCTCACCATCACGCAATGAGCGAACCACTTGGTTATGTAACTCATTACCCAAAACTTTACCTTGATTTACAAAAGCATGATGGAATGCTTCATTTATCATCTCATGCAACTTTCCAGGTGTTTCGGCTATTTTGACTTCACGAGAAAATGGAAAATCAGTCTTCTTGATAGCTTGGCCTCGTTTGGTAGTACTGAATGACTTTAAGAATAAAAGTTCAAACTCTTCAACTGCTCTTGCCACATCAGCCTTCTGTTCATCACTGAGATCTTCTTTAGTAGTATCCATGACATTCTGATTCCCAATATCGAAACGACCACCTTCCTTCTTTGACATGGTTGAAGTTGTTTGGTCCCACTGGGCGTGCCAAAAGTGTGTTGACGCAAAAATCGGGAAAGACCTTCACGTGCTAGCACACGAAATCGGCTGTGACCGATGATGCAGGGCGTGCTAGTCAATCTGACCTGAGAACCGGCTGGGTTTCCGATTTGACGATGAATACCAGATCGGCAATGAATTCCGATCTATGATAGAGAGCCGGCTAGATCAGCCGATTCCGATGCAAAGCAGAGTAAGATTACTAAAACGTAACCTAACAAGCTAAGCAGAGCAACACTTAGAATAGATCTAAACGGCTATACCAGATCCGATAATGAAGTATAAATAACAGCCGATCAAAGCTTATTCTAAGCTGGATAAGGGTTGAATAAAATCTAAACGAAGCAACAACGATACGCCAGATACTAAAGCTTAGATGTTTACTCGATAACTGTCGAATAATCCCAAACGAAACAACAGTGATACGCCGGTTGCTAAGGCTTGGATCTTACTTAGTAATACAGGACTTACAGGCAAGCCTTGAGATCTGATCACTCTCGACGTGCCCAAAAGAACTCGCAAAAAAAAGAAAGACGAAGTCGCCGACAAATTTATGTAAGATGCGAAAAAGTATAAAGGTTTGTTTGATGTTGGTGTGTACAGACTTCCATGACCACGCAGGGTCGATATTTATACTCTGATAACTATGACTCCTAAACGTTTACGATAAACTTACTTGACACAAAAGAAAAGACCCTTTTTACAACCATTTACGACTCAAACTCTATTAAAATAACCGTCTCTTTATTTCGGTCCTTCTATAAGCTAAACCTGGCAACCTCCCAGGATTCCTTCACGTCATCAGCCTCTTCTCCGATTTTGGTTCTCATCGGACTCCGACTCTGATTCAAACTGCTCTTCCTCCCGGACTTCGACTCCGATTTTAACCTGTTCCTTTCTCCGGACTCCGATTCTGATTTTGTACCTCTACTTTACTTTGGCACCGATGTGACATGTTAAAATCCGGTGTCAACAGGCCCCCTGCTGACCGGTGGGTCCCACAAACAGCTGTTTCTAACCGTGTTAAAAGAGACATCCAACCCATCCCTTTCAACCTTCTAACCAAACAAAAAAACTGGGTTGAACCCAACTCTCTCATCCAAACATAATATGGGTTTAACCTAACTTTAAAAACTAGGTTGGAGCCAACCCAACCCAATTGGTCCCATAACCAATCAAACGGTAAGATTCCCTAAGAGCAACTCCAACACATCTTGTGAATCAAGATGAATCGGTAAAAAACAAAAACTTCCGCTCAAACTCGCTTCCAACATATACGCTATCTTTCTCTGTTATCTTTCTCCTTCTGCATCCCGTGAAATTCGGTCGTCATCTTTGCCTATCCCCGGCGGGTCGCCATTGCAAAATCCAGCGTGCCTCCAGCCGTTCCCGCGCAGCCGCGATTACCCCGTCGTCGAGGACGGAGGATCCCGCTCCGGGCGTACGACACGACAAATGCAGTTGTTGCAGCTGTCGAGGCGGTCTGGATCTCCAGCTTGGCTTTCAAACCGTCGGAAGGAAGCATGGGTACGAGTACGGAGCTGGACCGGTTCGGCGTGTCAGCCGCCGGCGAGAATTGCTCAAGGCCGTGCGAGGCACGAGGTTACACGTGCTGGCCGGGAAGTTGAGGCTCTCGGACGGGCAGCTGCAGTCGCGGACGTACGACTGTAAGAGATCGTGATCTTCGCCGGAGATGGCTTCAAGATGGTAGGGCTCTGGACCAGAAAGTTTGGGATCTCGCCGGAGTTCGCCGCCGACATGGACGACGGTTTGAAAACGGTCCTTTACCCCGGCGTGGAACAATTAGATATTCGGATCCCGAGATCTGGAGGTTGGGCTTTCTCGGCTTCTCGCCGATCATGCAAGAGCTGATCATCACCGGGCCGGTGAAGTGTCGTTGCCAATCCTGACATGAAGCATGGGTTCCAGTAGTTCGTGCTGGTGTGAGGCTACTGCATCGATGTGTTCGACCTGGCCATCAAGGCTCTGATGTATCCAGTTTACTACCGGTACAAGCGACTCTACGGCATCGGCCTTGTTCACTCAGATGTCGCGGCCACCAACGGAAGAAGCAAAACGCAGCCACGATTGAGATCGACTGCAGGCCACGAAGAACAAGTCGCGGCGCCCACGACTCAACGTAGGTGAAAACGATCGGAGGAAGGAGTCCTACCAGATTTGAATATAGATGGTTCATCAGATACATAGTCTGTTGGTTTCCCTTCTCTTGTGGGAGTCTTTCTAGTTTTTTACAAATGCTCCAAATAGCTAAATTTACTTAGGATATACCTACTCTCTTGGAGTTGCTCTAACAAGACACAGACGCGAGACAGAAGGGAAATACGGGCTATTGGACCAGTGAATCGGTGTTTGGGTTGATGCGGCCCAGTACAGGCGGCGGCTGCTGTCGCCAGGTGTTTTTTTTTTGAGAGGGTACACAATTTCACGAGATGATATTATGAGGTAATGTAGGGACCGAAAACAATTTAAATGAATTCGTCACGTTTGGCGAGAGATTTTGCATATTTTTTCTGATTATTTGATGCATCTTAAATAGAGTTAAATTCTGAGGTTTTTTTTACATGACAGTAAATTATTCTGTAAATTTTAGTTTGTTTAAAAGAACTATTTTTGACCATCCAACTATCGTTTTAGTTTGGTTTCGACAATCGAACCATAATAATAGAAATTTTTAGCATCTAACTCTCAAAACTGTTTATTTTCGACCATCGAACATGTTTGTTGAGTGGTTTTGGTGATCTGTACGCCACATAAACAGTGAAATCATTTGTCACGTCTATTCTCCCTCATCTTTCTCTCCCCTTCCATATTCTTATAGTACTTTATTAAATGGCGCCGATTAGAGTGTGTGGGGCTCCAAAATGTTTTCTATGGATGACGAGCCTTCTACAGATTATGTATTTACAAATATTCATATTTGTAGCTGATTGCACCTGTCTTTTTGTATTTCTGCACCCTCATTCATGTCCTCTACTTTATTTATTATATTCATGAGGTCAGTCTATGAATGTTGCTCTTGCTATCCATGAATTTGATTCATTCAAGTTGGTAGAAAAAAAATGCGGATATTTGTTCTCTGTTATGTGAAATACAGTAAGTACCCAGACCTATTCTGCATGCCTGCGTCGTCATGGATCAGGTTTGTTACCTAACTGATCTCATTCACATGAGCTTATGCACTCTAATCACCGCGCGATCAACAAAAAATAGCTTATGTCCACAGACACATTAAATAAGTGTCTGATTGGATTATGCTTCCTGAAAGAATCCTATTTTAATTTACAGTTGGCTACAATAAGGTGCTAATTTGAACATTACTGATTTCCAGATGCTGAGTTTTCTTTTAGACAACACGTTTATTTGTTTCCCTGAACTAAAATATGGATGTTGATTTTGTATAAACTTAGAGCCCAGTTTAGCTCTAAAGTTAATAATTCCCTTTTTATGTATGCTGAGCTCCACTTCCACTTGAGACTAAGAGCATCTCCAAGAGACTAGTTAAAAATCATAGCTAAATGAAGAGATAAAAGACTAGGTAAAACATAAAAAAGCTAACTAAATGGTTGAGGAATCCAACAGACTCTCTATCTTCACCCTCCATCCTAGCCTTCCTCTGCAGCTCCGACGAGCTTGGCTTCGACCCGCCGTACGCACGGGGAGGGCGAGCTGAATGGGGACGGCGGCGGCGCCGGAGTTGCACCAGGGACAAAGCTACGGCGGGGCCGAAGCTGAAAGGGGTGCGGTGGGGCCGAAGCTGCGCCGGGCTCAAGGCCGCAGCGGCATGACGGGGTGCGGCGGCGCGGTGAGAGCGACCTGTACGGGCGGCGTGAGAGCGACCTGCACGGGGACCTCACGAACACCAACGGCATTGCAACAGACATGTCTGTCGGTGGTCTCAAAACATGATCAAAACCTGAAATCGAGAACTCGCATCACTGATTTTTGAAGAAAAACAAAGGGCCTCCAGGAACACGAATGTCAACTTGACTTCAATCAATTTCTTTACAGTTCATGTTAATCTTTCTCTTGCGTCACTAATCGAATACACGCAGCAGCAACAAAGAATTGCAGCCATCAGACTTGCAAGCGAGTAAAAAATGGCACAAGAATCTTATAGCTGTACGCCGTCTTCCTCTTCCCCACGCCACTGAAGATGGAGCCTGTTGACCTGTTCCTCCACGACAAGATGGCTCGGCGGCTCCCATCCATCCTCTGCCCGAGGACATTCACACGAAGGACCACCGGCCAGCATAGCCCGGCAAACGGCGGCGGCGGCTGCGACGAAGCGGCACGCGCTCCTCCATGAACATGAGCCTGATCACAGCGGCGAAGTCAAGTGGCGCCCGTGCCTGCAGCGTCCAAGCCTCCAGTCCCTGCGATGGGAACGACGCCGGGGAGGGTTGGCGTGAGACAGCAGGGCCGGGGATGGAGGGGTTTGCGACGGCGGAACCGCAGGAGGCGTTTTGGCGGGATGCCGAGTCCGAGCGGGTAGGCAAAGAAAACGAGCGTAGAAGGTGGGATGCCTAACCGGATAGCTAGGGGTGACGTATAGAGAAGCTGTTCGATGCTGATTTTAGGAGAGCTTATGTATTTTTACCTATCCAATTCTTTTTACAGAGTCTCTTGGAGATGCTCTAAAGATAGACTGAACCCTAACAGTGTTAACCATTTTGTTCATTTTATTAGTTCTCATTACTGTTATGTGTTATCCCTCGTTGTGTTCTACCTACATGCTTAAATAGTTCTTATGCTGATATGTGTATTTGAGTGGTTATGTTGATGATTGACCAATTGATTCTAAGCAGGAGGGATCTACCATGGTCAACGCTCAGTATTATCCTTTATCTCTATTTCAGTTCTCCAAAAGAACTTCCTTGCTCATTTGTTTTACAATTACTATTTCCTTACATATATTGTGTAGGACTCAAAACTTTGGTACATCCTATAGTAGGATTGGATCACCTGATGAAATATATTTAAAGAACTCTTTATATTTCCTATTTGAATTCTACAACCTATATAAATCTCTGGAATTTCACTAAGGCTATCCTTGAGTCCCTTTCTACCTGGTGAGCAACCAGCAAGTGAAATTAGTTACCACTCCAAACCACAAATGATGCTATATCTCCGTAATCTTCTAGGTGTATAGGTCCAGTACATTTTCGCATATTAAATTCATGTGATCTGTTTGCAACAATTTTCCCCATCTCTACCTTCCTGCAGTGTAGATGCTTGGAACTGTTTCAAGGTACTAGATTGTCCATTAATTCCCATTTAGACATAGCCTCACGTGTTTGCTGATAGCATTCTATGCTAGAGAGCTGGCTCCCTCACTTTATTTGAAAAGTACAACTCATTTTACCAGTTAAATAATGATTACTTCTACTTTGTGTTATGGTTCTCAGGGAACATGTGAAGAGTCAATGATACCAGTGCAGTTGACCCAGAAATTATTCGCTACCTAAGTTGATGGTTTCAGTCAACTTTTGGTGTACCTCTTGTGAAGCCGGTAAGGAGATATTGGCGAGCCACACGCGCGCGCGCTCGCTCGCCTCGCCAGACCCAGGCCGTGGGTGAGGCGTGCCGAGCCCGACGTGCGGGAGGGGTCTCTCTTTTGCTGGTTATGGCAATTGAAGACGCGGTAATTGGAAGGGCTGATTATGGCAATCAATGATACCATAATTGAGCCTTCCCGATTCTCTCCCGTCCAGGTTCATCCTCTCGTCTCCCTCCGAGGGCTATATAAACAGGGACATCCTCTCCTTCGAGATCCAGATCTGAGCCCACTACTCCTCCTCCTCCTCTGCTGCTACAAAGCTTCCCCATCGTCGGCGCTGCGCGCACATCACCGGTGAGAGCAGGTGCTTCCGACACCGTTGCCTCTTCGAGATCCTGCTCGGGATACCGGGGCAATCAGGTATCTGGGGAGCGTCTCCACGCGACTGCTCGCCCAGAACCGCTGCGTCTTCACCGGCGTACGGTTCACCGTCCTGGACACTCCGCCGCCGTCGAACGACTACACCGCGTCGCGTCTCCTTCCTGTACGACTCTGGCGCACGGACTGCACTGCATCAACGGATCTTCCTGCATCAAATCTGTACGACTCCTTCGAGCATGGTCGGTCGAGGAACACCATGAGTTCGGATGGTATTCCTCCAGCTGGTAACGGCGCAACCGATGCCTCCGGCAAAGATCCCATCCCGGGGTACATTTCGATGTCCGAACTGCTATCCTTTATTTTATTTGTGTTCTTATTTAAATCTGTGTTAAATCTGAACACGTGCACATGGATTGTTTCACTCACTATAGTCATGCAAATATTTGTGAATTTAATTATAACCTTTGGAATTAAAATATGACCTATTGCAGATAATTATCCAACATAGCATACTTAAATGTGCGAATATTGAAGAGCTACACAAATTATCAATTGTACCACACGTTAAAGCCCATTAATTTCCATCGTAGCACCACTTGTGTAAGAACAAACTGACAGCTGAGCCAGTGCAAGCATCAGGCACGGGGAACCATTTAACACAGTTTTGAAACGGGCGCAGTGCAGCACGCCTCTATTCCTACTTTCCCTGTATGGCTGTGTTCAGTTTGGGTAAAAACACTGTAGCTAAACACTGTAGTTGCTGGGAATCGTGTTTTGTGAGAGATGAATAATGAAATGTTGAAATGAATAGTGTTTTTTATGGAATCTGAACACGCACCCCCGGTGGGTAGCTACCCACGCGGAAAATCAGATCATGTCGCTCCATGTGTCAAAGCACACAAACATGAGCCTCGCAGCTGATCAGGATGAACAGAGGATAAAGCAAGTTGCCAAGTTCCTTAGTTTGTCTGTCAAATTCAACTGAAGGACGTGTAGGCTCTTGGAAGCGCTCCATTTGTTATTGGAAAGGCTGGAGGGTGGAGAATCACCAGAAGCTAACAAGGGTGGCTATGATTGGTTTTAAGAGAAAAAGATAGTGGATACCAGTTCCTCAGTTTGAGGATGCACGCACATGAGCCTCCCCCCACCAACTTGTCGTATTGAGTTACTTATTGTAATTGTTAGAAACGTAAGAGTAGTAGTTCTATAGTCTCTTGTAAACAATCTAAAATTTCCACTCGGATGTGATGAATGATATTCCAGGAGTATAAAGTTCTGCAGCCCTGAAAAAAAAGAGTATAAAGTTTTGTATTTCCTTAATGTGTGAGCATCCTATTTTACCAACACTCTGATATAAAGAAAAAAGACCAGATGCATGGAGCAAACCAAATCAGTACTTTTCAGAAAAAAATTGAGTTGACGTATACTTTGTATTTGTAGATGCAATATACATGTTCAATCATTATAGATTCATACCATTGCATCATTACAACTTGACATACACAATTTAATTGCATGTAAGGGCATAGCTCTAACAACAATCCAGATAGAGTTTTTCAAGAAAAAAAATCTAGATAGAAGCACAGGTGAGGCTTAAACTAAATCTATACTGAATATTGCATGGAGTTGATAATAAATGGAATGATCAACTTTCACAATAAATGGTTGACCAGACGACTACTTCTTCTGCTGAGCTGACAGGCTTGGTAATAAACATTACTGTTCTTATCCTATTATTCTGTCACACCTGCCACCAATCATCATGAGCTCTTTTACAACGCACAATACTAGACTATACTAATGTTAAAAAAGGACTAGGATAAAATGATCCAACGGTTCAAATTAATTCTATACTATTAAAAATTTCTCAATAGTATGGATAGTATGTCTAGGTGATATATGTAGTATAAGGGTATTGCAGGAAATTAAATTAGTGTCATCAATATAATTCATTTACATATTTATCCTCTCAAAGATATCATATCTTTACATTTCATTTTTGGCTGGAATCGTTGGGCGGCTGTGAGGTTCCCCGATGGGTCTGTGTCTCCGTGACCGGCGATCCCCGGCGGGAGAATCGTTGCGGCCGTCAGTCAGCCTGGCCTTGCGGCTAATTCGTCACAGGTGAGGCGGATCGGAACTCGGATGGCGTGTGAAACTCCGGATGCACCAGCCACTGCTACGGTGACGCCATCAGCCGTCGCCTGCTGCGACTTGGAGATCAGGTGCGAGTGCACGCTCGGCTGCTTTGAACATTCGTGCCAGTCACCAACACACCACTTATCTCTCTTTGTTTTCTCTTCGTTCTTGATTTTCATGTCCGTGCATCGATGTGTGTATGGTGTTTGATCTCTGGGTCACGGCGTATTGCCCCCGAAGGCGAACCTGCATGCAGTGTCAGTGCACGTGCCGCGGTGCCCCCTGTATGCAGAGTGGAATAACCTTTGTCTCTGTATGTAACATGGGGATGCTTGTTTGCAACGAGTTAGATGTAAAGATACCGTTGTCTCTGTTGTGTTGGTAACCGGTGGACTTTTAAATAGTTCATCTCTGATATCTGTATGTGATGTTTTCTGCTTCTCATAATGTGTCTATTTCATTTTGCGTCCATACTTATTTTTCAGTATATCACTGTAGTTTACAGGTGACATACTGACATACATCACTGTGGTTTATAAGTATTGATGTGCATTGTACCCATCAGTTTGCATTCTTTTGATGCATTCAACGATTGGACATTCTTGGCATTCTTCCTCTCCTGCTGTGGTATCAATTTCAGGTCTGCTAGGCGATGGACTCAATTTTGGAACCCTTGCAGCTATTGTAGCATGAAATGCAGGAGATGTTACATGATTCAAAGGCAGGGTTGTTTTTGGATCAGTTCGGTCTCATGGTGTATGCTTTTCAAAATTTAGTGCAGTCGAATGCTGTGGGTGTTTCCTGCATGCATCGTGTTAAGAAGTTTGGGGATGTTGAGTTTTCCATTTTTCTGTTGCTTTGGGTACTAATGCTTATGTAAGCAGTATTTTCGAGCAAACCATGTTCAGTTCTTATCCCAACTAATTGGTGCATGATGTCTCTGGGTTCCTACCCTAATTATTCGAAATGCACGAGTGTATTTTTGTTAGCTGAAGCATATTAGTATATACAAGATTTAATAATCCATGTTAATGAGAAAATGGCCTAAATAATCCAAGACAGAAATGTCATCTCTTTGCAAATACTTTCATCATTTTACCCAGCTTAATGATTTGCTGCTTAGGCCATCATACAAAACATAAATTGCTGCTAAAAATAGTGCTTGTATAACACCCGAACTTGCTTTGCTTAAGTAAGATAATCCTCCATCCTATCTTGTTCGTTGGGCTATTGATCCACTCGAAAAGCTTTTCTTTTCTAATCTTCAGCTCAGCGTATCCTATAAGCTTAGACAACATACTCCCATCCCAATGCTGCATGGAAGAACACAAGTTGTTGGCGGTGAATAACACAAGTTCCTAGTGATGGAAATAAAAAAAAACCAAGTTGTTGGGTGCTATGCTAGTAATGCACCACATTACTCACTGGTAATTTGCCGAACTTAGTGTCGGAGAAGCTGTCCATTGAAGAAACTTTACTTACTTTTATAAGTTGAACGAGCCAATTAGTTGAATAGTTAAGAAAAATAAGGCAAAAATGCTGCCAAAAAACATTCAAATAATAGGAGAAAAACTACATTATGCTTAAGCAGCTAAGATTGTTGAATGAACTTGTTGTTTATGTGCATAGATTGCTGGATCATGCTTGGCTTGTGTGCATAGATTACTGAATAAATTTGGTTCCCCCAGCCATGATTTAGCCAGTGTCAAACTGCTGCAAGATAGTCAAAATGCTAGATGAATAGTTTACAGTTACTAAATTACAGTCACGTGCTGCCTGATTTTTCTACATATGAATTGGTGGGGTGTATCTCAAGTTCTAAACACAAAGAACAAAGATAAGCAGTAGGGGAAAAAAAACTAAATGTGGTATGTTTCTCTCTGCATATATTTACATGTGGCATATTTCTTCTCTGCACAAAAGAACAAATGGGCAGTAGAAAGTTTTTTACATGTAGTATATTTCTTCTCTGCATTAAAATTGCTACCATATATAAGAACAAATTGCAGAAAAAAATTACACATAAATTGATACTTGAGCAAACCAAACTGACTATAAGTTGCTACAATAAGGCTTATATAAGTTGCTAGAGAGGTTGCACACCGGTTATTTTACCTAAGCTCTGTGAACCAGTAATTTCTCCTTGTGTGACCATCAAACCGTCATTGCTACAATCAACAAAGCACACTGGCATCAGACAGGCTGTAATCTTCCGGTTCCTCAATGCTGCCATGAACTGCTTCAATGCTCTTCTCCTCATCAATTTGTGCCCTGGGGTTGTCTTGTCTTCTTTTTGACCTAAACTCAATAGTCTCGCCAGTACAGAAGTGCACTTAATCTTCGATAGGACAAAATGACAATTTGATGAGCCGAGGCGCGCGCGGGGTACCTTCCGACCGTTGGAGCGATGCCTCCCCCAACCCCCGAAGGCGACTCCCATGGCGACAACAGCCCCGACCACACCCTCCCCAAATCCACCGCATCCAAATCCACCATCGCCCAACCAACACCAGATCCAGTTACTCCGATTGTTGATCTACAATCTCATGGTCTTTCCTCGCAGAGCCACCAAAGTTCGAAGGAGATCGAGCCAGTTCAGAACCAGGCGGCAAACGACATCGTCGACGGTCATGGAAGCATACCCGCAGCGAATCTCCCGGGGAAGGAGCAGCAACATTTCGCCAGCCCTGTCACAGTTCAATCAACAGAGCCCCAGCTGGCCGTCCTGCTGCCGGATCTCGTGCGCGAGATTCAAGTTCAGGCTGTCGAGGGGCTCGATGGAGCTGACACGGCGGAGGGGCCGCTGACCTCCGACTCTATTCGACGTCCCAGCAACCTGAAGACAGCTCCCCATCAATCCGCAGGAGTGATGAAGCCTGAGAAGTCGACCACCGGCCAACCAGTGGAAGAAATCCAGCAGGATTCGGGAGTAAAGAGCACCACCAGGAGCACCAGCTCACACAGAAAAGAAGTAATGGAGAAAGAGAAACGGAGCTCCACCAGAGAGGAGAAAGGAAAGGCAATTGTGAATCTCCAACGGAGCGAGAAGACCAACCACAAGGACGAGAGTCCAATCCATTCAAGAAGGCATGGAGGCCTTCCTCGGGAAGGAGAGTGGAGTTACTACGGGGAGAGTGCTCAACAGCCGGTCAGAGAAATCCCGACATGACGAGGCAACCCATCCCCATCGATGAAGAGGGCTTCCAGCACGTGATGCCGGCCTACTGGTGGCGCAAACGGGAGGTTCATTCAAGAAGAGATTCAGGCTATGTTTAGTTGCAAAAGATCTTTTCAACTTTTCTATTCATCCCTCTCAGAAAACACGTTTCCCAGAAAAATTTCCCTTCAACTCACTTCAACTTTCCTATTCATCCCTCTCACAAAACACGTTTCCCAAAAAAAGTTCTTTTCTCCTTCAATCAACTAAACACTACCTCAAATCTCCAACAACCAGAGATGGACCAGAGGAAGCAGAGATATTTGGCACATGTCAGAGGCAAATGCTTCAATTGCTTCTCCACCGAGCACCGAGTGGCAGAATGCCATTCCAGCACTAAATGCTGGCGGTGCGGGCTCTCGGGGCACAAGGCTCACCATTGCCATCCCTTGCAGAAACAATATAAAGAACCACCAACGGAGCAGCATCGTTGGCAACCCCCACCAGTAGCAACGCCCACTTCCACCCCATCTCCAGGTGCCAGGTTGACCGACCGAACCTACCTTCAGGTGGTGAAGGGGGACCCTGCCTCCATGGCGACCTACCCGGGTGACACGCGTACACGGCCGGAGGTGGCGTATGTCACCATCTCAGCGGCAGGGGCGATTAAGCGCAAGAGAGAGGCCCACGTCGGGAAGACGGCAGTTTGCTGGCTCAGCGGCAACAGCCACGACACCGAACCTCGCCACGTCGTCGACGCCCTCTACGATCAGCTGCACCACAGGGTTTATAATTTTGGTATAATAAAAATTTCGGGGGTCACAGAAAAATACGAAATTTTGGGAATTTCGTATTTTTCGATGGCTACGGTAGCATTTTATTTTATTTTAATTATTTAAATTTGTGCTAAAAAATAAAAATAAAATAGCATATCGATATCGTTTTTTTGGTTTCGCTACTCACCGAAAAATACGAAATTTCTGAAATTTCGGCGAAATTTCACCGAAATTGTGAACCCTAGCTGCACATCGGCCGACACGAGATGAAGGTGGTCAAGCACTTCCCCGAGCAGTACCTCGTCTTCTTCGCCGACGACCGAGCCTGCCACCGCGCGCTGCAGCGCCGTGGCGTTGCGTACAGGGGGCGGGTCTTCTACCTCGAGCTGTGGACCGAGCGGCGCGGCGCGGCAGAGAACAGGCTGGAGTTTCGGGCTCTTCTGCGCATCGAGGGGCTGCCTGTCCATGCCTGCTCCGAGGAGGTGGCGGCCAAGATAATCGGACAACACTGCGCCATCCACTACGTGGAGGGCCATTCCCGTCGCCAGGACCGAACGTGTACCTACGACCTGTGGGCGTGGACGGTACACCCAAGTAAGATTCCAAAAAAAAAGTTCTCACCATTGTTGGTCCTGACAGTGAGCACACCTCGGATGGCGACATCGAGCTTTACCACGACCCGCCAAGGCGCTACAAGGGGGCCTACGACTACAAGCTGCACATCCACCTCGACGTGCTTGAAGACCTCACCTTCAACGGTGGTCGTGGCGGGGAGGACGGTACACTGAATAGGAAGCCTCGCCGTGAGTTCCTCTGGAACTACGGGGCACCTGACTCCCTGGGAGAGAGGCGTCGTGGCCAGGGGCACGACGACCGTTCTGGCAGGAGGTACCACCCTCGACGCGACGGAGACGACCACGACGACAACTTCCATCGCGGCGTGCGACGCCAACGCAGCCAGTCCTCCTGGGGGCGGATGACCCGCTGCCAAGGTGCCGCGGACGACTGCTACAGCTCCAACTTTCGTCGTGGCTACGGTGACCGCGGCCACGGCGGATACCGTAGCCGGAATGAAGCATTGGGCGGGGGAACACCAACGTGGAGGCGCAGGAGCTCCTCCAAGTCCAAGCACGTTACCTTCGCCACGCCAATTGCGAGCATTATGGCTGAGAAGCCCATCTCTGACCAGAGCATCAATGTCATATTGCCTTGTCCTGCATCGTTCCCTCAGCAGCCTGCACGAGTTGACCCAATGACGGAAGAGCTCTCTTGCCATCCTGGTGCAGGGGACACATCTCGTGAGCAGCGCATCCTCAACATGCTGGACACGGCTCCAGGATGGATGCCAGTTCGTTCTCCACCGTCAGCAGCAAGAGTCAAGGCCTCTGTGGCGGCAACAAAGCAGAAAGACGCATCTGAGATGCAGCAGATCACCAGCATGACCCCCAAGGTTTGCAACATACACGCAACTCCAGAACCTGTTTCTCATGATAAAATAATGCATAGGGGTTTGGTTATTGGTAGTATGAACTTTGAGTTGCAGTCAAATGAGTCGAGAGTCACCCCTGAAGCCCCAAGTTCAACCCCTCATAAAGCAGCAGCCTCATCTAAGTATAAACCTCTAGTTAGCAATGTGATTGCTCATGATATTTCGGCTACAGTTTCTAGTGCTACCCTGTTTAATAACGAGGATGATTACAGTGAGAGTGGCACTGAAAACCCACAAGCCCCAAGCTCTGCAATCCCTGAACCGTGCACCAGTATCTCAAACACAGAGCGTCCCGAACCAGCAATAGAGTTTGTGATTTCTTCTCAGTCAGATCACGTGGATACCTTACAACCAGTAGCTACAAAAGATATAGTTCCAGTTTCAGCCCTGAATGACCAATGTCATGACCTAGAGCAGCATGCTAACCAAGATAGCAGCCTTCCTACTGATACGGGGGAAGTAGGGGGTAGTTCCCTACAGGCAGCACCATTCCAACACCAGGAGGAACCCAGCACAAACTCCCCTAGCACAAGGGACAACTCCCTCATTCCGACTGCACCAGCTACTGGGGAAAACTTGCAAGATGTTGATCTAGCAGCCTTCCTTGAGTTCATTGCGGGTCCCCCACCAACCCCCATCCTGAAAACTCCACCCAGGAATTTTTTGCCACAACAGGACATACATCAACCAACAGCTACACCCACGCAGAAAAAGAGCAGCAGATTAGCTATCAAAGCCAAGCTCTATCCTGGACAGGATTGTGTGCAATTAGCCCAGAGAGTTTTGATGAACAAATTGGGGGAGTTATCACCTAATAACAAGCTACATTCTTATTCTGACTTTGACAAGTATGCGCAGCACCTTCCCCAGCCCCTCAATGGAATGAAGATGGCAGCCATCCAGACTCTCGTCGAGCACGACAACCAACCCAAGAACAAGAAGAAGGGCAAAAGAGTGGCGCCAGCACCAACAGGGGAGTCGATGGGCCTAGAAGTGTGAGCTGACGAGGGAACAAGAGGACAGCCCGGAGGGGCTTCGGAGGCTTCGACCTCCCCCAGTTATCAGAGTTGTCTTTTATTTAATTCATTATGGTAGCAAAAAGACTCCAGAACTTGTATCCCGTTGTAATTTGTAGAAGGCCGGCAATTTGGCCTTGCGGCTTCAGCAGTGTCGTTGCCAAGGGCACGGCACTGACGATCACGAAGCTCGCCAACCTCCTAGCGATGAATCTGCCACCTCCCGGCTTTGTATGGGGTCCTAGCGCCCAGCCACAAGGAAAGCAGGTGTTGTTATCCTGGAATACCATGATATCAAGTTGCATTAGTTGGCTTGTTAGTCTGATTAATGTCTCAAAAAAATTGTAATATCTTGTGCTGGAACGTGAGAGGACTCAACGCATCTGCAAGGCGCTCAAGCGTTAGCAACACGGTCAGAGCAGCCAACGCGACCATCGTTTGCATCCAGGAAACAAAAATTGCACAGTGGAATACACGTTTAGTGGTTGAAACTCTAGGGAGAAATTTCACAAAAAACTATGCAACACTACCAGCAAATGGCACAAGAGGAGGAATACTCATTGCAGTGGATGAAAGGTTTTTCAGCATTCAAAATCCCACCACAACTGATTATACACTCTCAGTTGATATTATTATGAATGCAGACAACTCAACTTGGACACTCACGGGAGTTTATTGACCACAAGATGACCTTCATGCATGAACTAAGAGACATCAAGAGCCGTGCCCAGGACAAATGGCTTATCATAGGCGACTTCAATCTAATCTATAGAGCGGAAGACAAGAGTAATAATAGGCTAGATAGAAGAATGATGAACAACTTTAAACGGACCCTGGACGACTTACAAGTTATGGAAATAGACCTCAGGGGAAGAAGATTCACCTGGAGCAATGAACAAGATCACCCGACGTTCACGAGAATTGAACGTTTCTTCAGCTCGCCCGAATGGTCTGCTCTCTTCCCAAATACTGACCTACAGGCGCTCCCAACCATGGGCTCCGATCATTGTCCCCTATTGCTCACTGGCGATATTGAGAGACAACACTACGCGGGCTTCCGTTTTGAATCGTTCTGGGTAACGATGCCCGGTTTCATGGAGGTCGTCCAGGATGTGTGGAACCAACCAGTCAACACACAGGACCCTATCCTTCGGATGCATGTAAAACTTATCAGGACAGCTAAGGCTCTTAAACTATGGAAAAGACAACACATTGGAAATTTGACGCTAAGACTAGCAATAGCAAAGGAGGCCCTTCTACTACTTGATAAAGCGCAAGAGCAGCGGACACTCACAGTTGAAGAACTAGAATTCCGAAAATACTTAAAAGGTAGAGCAGTTGGCCTAGCAGTGATCCAACGTGCAAGAGCAAGACAACACTCAAGGCTAACATGGATAAGGAAGGGTGATGCATGTACCCACCTATTCATGTTGCATGCTAACAATATAAAACGGAAACTACACATCCCGGCTTTAGCTACCCCTCATGGTGAAACAACGGATCATCAACAAAAGGAGGAAATAGTATATAATCATTTCCTAGATCTCTTGGGTCAGACACAGGAGAGAACACTAAGTCTCAACTAGGAACATTTGGGCTACCAACCGCATGACCTCTCGGAGCTAGAATTGCCCTTTGAGGAATCAGAGATTAGAAAGACAGTGTTACAGATGCCAGCAGAAAAGGCACCTGGGCCTGACGGCTTCATAGGCCTCTTTTATAAAAAGTGTTGGGCAATTGTACGTTCGGACCTCATTGAGGCATTGCAAGCCTTCCACTCGCTACGAACCAGACGTCTCCACTTAATCAACGAGGCAAACATAATCCTCCTACCAAAGAAAGAGGGAGCTACAAACGTATCCGATTTCCGCCCGATCAGCCTCATCAACAGTCTAGCAAAAATCATTACAAAAATCTTGGCAGAGAGACTTGCGCCACGAATGAATGAGCTAGTGTCTGGGAGTCAGAATGCCTTCATTAAAAAAAAGGCGCATCCATGATAATTTTGTATACATGCAAAGCGTCATCAAAGCTCTACACAAAGCAAAGAGACCATCCCTTTTCATCAAGTTGGACATTTCGAAGGCGTTCGACTCGTTAAGTTGGGTTTTCCTTATAGAGACCATGACAACCCTAGGTTTTGGGCAAAGATGGAGAAACTGGATCGCCACGTTTCTAGCGACATCCTCGTCTAGAGTGCTGTTAAACGGGATCCCTGGGAAAAGATTCGCTCACGCCAGGGGGGTGCGCCAAGGTGACTTGTTGTCGCCCATGCTTTTCATCCTCGCCATGGACCCGTTACATAAGATAATTGAACAGGCAGCCAACAGAAACATCATACAACAGGTTTTGCCGAGGGCAGCCAAAATGAGATGTTCCCTTTATGCGGACGATGCGGCATTGTTTGCTAACCCGAATCGAAGGGAACTATACTGCATCAGCCAACTACTACACACTTTCGGTCAATGCTCTGGATTAAAAGTGAACCTAGGCAAAACCGAAATATTCCCCATTAGGTGCACCGAGGAGCAGATCACCGAGGCGCTAGCGGATTTTCCTGGGAAGATATCCTCCTTCCCTGGTAAATATTTGGGCCTACTATTGCACACGCGTAACCTCCAAAGAGTCGAGGTGCAACCACTCAGACAAGATCGGCAACAGATTACCAGGATGGAAAGGAAAGTTTTTATCCGCGGCCGGGAGGGAGACCTTGGTCAAGAGTGTCCTAACATCACAACCCATATACCATTTAACGGTCTTCCCAGCTCAAAGATGGCTTATCAAGCAAATCGACCGTTTGAGAAGAGGCTTCCTATGGAAGGGAGAAGAGCCAGAAAGGGTAAACGGAGGCCATTGCCTTGTGAATTGGCCAACGGTCTGCACACCTAAGGAATTAGGAGGTCTCAGAATCCTAGACTTGGAAAGGTTCGCACGGGCACTCCGCCTACGATGGTGCTGGTTCAAATGGAAAAACGAGGATAGAGCATGGGCGGAGATGGACATCCCATGTGACTCAAAATGACCTGAACCTCTTCCATGCATCAACAAATGTTAAGGTAGGGAATGGAAAAAAGGCGAGCTTCTGACATTCTAGTTGGTTAGATGGGTCAGCCCCAAAGAATTTGGCCCCATCCCTCTTCCGACGATCGAAAAGGAAAAAATTCACGGTCCACCGAGGCTTGCTAAACAATTATTGGATCGATCAGATTTGGCCACTGACAACAGGGGATGAGATCAGAGAGTACGCCAATCTATGGGAAATGATACACACTTTAGAGCGTGATCCATCAGTCGAGGATGAGATCACTTGGAGATGGACACCCAATGACGAATATACGGCCAAAAGTGTGTACCAGATACAATTCCAAGGCCGTTTCAAAAGTCGCAACATTGGCCCAATTTGGAAGGCTAAAACTGAACCAAAATGCCGGATATTTGCTTGGATCCTCCTCCATAAAAAAATTTTGACGGCCAACAATCTAGCAAAACGAGGCTGGCCACACAACCCATTATGCCCTTTGTGCACCATGGACCCGGAGACACCAACCCATCTATGCAAAGAATGCACTTTCACGGGACAAGTGTGGAGTAGGTTGATCCACTGGTTTAACCTGCGAAACCTACCACAAAGCTCAGAGGCAACAACATTACACGGGTGGTGGAAGAAGTGCAGATTCGCAGTACGTAAGGAAATAAGATCCGCTTTCAATGGATTCATGATCTACTTTTGGTGCAACATTTGGAAGGAGCGTAACAGAAGAACCTTTAACAATCAGTTCCTATCGGAGGACAACATAGCTTACTTAAAGAAGACGTCCAGCAGTACCTCCGGGCATCGCAATCAGAAGCGCCTCAGTTGTTCTTAGCAAGTGGAGCTGTTCTTAGCAAGTGGAGCGGCAAGTTAGTGGTTTAGTGCCTCTTTATTTGTAGTGTGGTGTCAGCTCTCTTTTTGTTTTCTCCTCTATCCCCAGCTAGTTGTTTAAGTCTGTGGCAGGCTACAGCGTTTGAGTTGTCGTGGGGAAGTTGTAATTCTTAGTTGTTTGTTGTTTTTCTCTTCTTCTAATAAAAATTTGGCAAAGCTCTTGCCATCAGTTCAAAAAAAAACAATTTGATGAGCCAAGATGACAATTCGAGCTTAGGTAAAAAAAAGAAGACAAGACAGCCCCAGAGCACCAAACCCCACCCTTGTGATAGCTTCTTTCTGGCAATGATCCAAATTGTTGTTGATGGTGACGAGTTGGCTTGCAGAACCCTTTTACCTTACATCCTGAAAATAGAAAAAAGAAACTAGTACATATGTATTAAGTTGCTAGGGTATATATTAATAAGTTGCTAGAGTAGGGGGTTATAGTGTTCGTAAGTTGTTGTGCGTCAGATAAGTTGATGGTGATAAATCATCACAACAAAAATTAGTGCAAAAAAGAACGGGTGAGAAAAAAATGTTACTGGCTCTAACCGTCTTTTCGGTTGTTCACCGTCTTCAATTTTGCCTTTCTCCTTAATATCATTTTCTGCATTACCCTCCCCTCCAAAACCTTGAACACAATGTCTTCTGGTTTGTCTTCTATGTCCTACCTCTGCAAGTTGTGAATGCTGAGAATTTTGCACTCTAGAACCCTGGTCGTTCTTCTTGGAGAGGGGTCTGGAATAATGGCATCTGATGTGCACTTTGTTCCAGTTCTGGAAAAAAATAATTATGCAGTGCATACCAGTCAATGCGCATTAGAGGGTATGCCAAACGTCACAGACAACTTTTGAGTGTCAAACTCATACAAATTATGCAGATGTGAAAAAATAAAACTAGTACCATACTTTGCCATGTCATAATTCCAGTTGCTACTAATCAAAACAAACTGAAACTAGTGTACCATCGGGAAACTCATAACTGAAACATATACTGCATCGAAAAGAAAACTGGGCTAGTTTAGCACCGGGAGAGTTTGATAACTGAAACACATAACTGAACTCCATTATGCTCAGTTGCTACAAATACTAAGGATAAAATTATCAGAGTTGTTAGGGTGTGCACTATAAGTTGCTTGATTGGGTGATTATAAGTTTCATAATGATATGGCATATATAGAACATGGACAGATTACACATGAATGTTGCAGATAGAATCTCCCCTTCACTCGCCCTCCTAGGAGGCTCTGAGTTGTTTAGGCTAATCTTTCTGCTTACCCAACTCAATTACAATTCTGTTCTTAAATATACCAAATCCTAACAAACTCTCTCCTAAAAACTAGCCATGCCAATAATCCTGGCCGGCGCACACCAACTAAACACCCCTATCAATAGCTAAGTAGTTGTGGACGGCTTGAGCTTATGCCGGCGCCTGAATTGTTTCCCAAAGAAAGCGTCCACAACACTTCCCCCCTCCTGACGAAAAAGCTCGTCCTCGAGCTTGAAATCTGGATAGGACGCCTTGAACTCCTGCAAATCCTCCCAAGTAGCATGAGCAGCAATACCACCCTCCCACTGAATCAGCAAGCGCCAAGAATCCCTTGAGGGCTGAGCACGGAGAAATGCCTTGGGTACTGGGAGAGCCCGACCATGAGCAATGGGAGGTAAAGAACCCATCGTGGCAGGAGGCTCGCCATGGTGACGCTCTAAAAAATACCACATGGACCACATCATGGATCCTGGCCTTTGGTGGAAGCTTCAGACGGTAGGCAACGGACCCAACCCGCTCAAGCACCTGGAAGGGACCAAAATAGCGTGGTGCTAGCTTGCCGCGGGATTGATCGGTAATGCCTGACGCAGCACGTTGGTGAAGACGAAGCCAGACCCAATCACCTTCCTGAAAATGAAGGTCACGATGTAGCTTGTCATGAGAGGACTTCATGTAATCTTGCGCTTGCAGAAGACGATCGCGAATTTCCAGGAGGAACTCGTCACATTGTTGAAGTTGTTTGTCCACGGCCACCACACGCGCGAGGCCTGGCTGAGCGCAGCCATAGACGACCTGGAACGGCGACGTGCGCAGAGTGGACTGGTAAGAGGTGTTGAAGCAATACTCCGCCCATGGAAGCCAGCATAACCAGTTGTGTGGTCGATCACCCGCGAGGCAGCGGAGGTAGACGCCCAACACCCGATTCGCCACCTCCGATTGACCATCGGTCTGCGGCCGGAATGCGGTGCTGAGGCGGAGCTTGACGCCGGCGAGGTGAAACAGCTCTGTCCAGATGGCGCTGGTGAACACCGGGTCACGATCGTTCACAATGGAGCAAGGAAACCCGTGGAGGTGCACGATGGTGTCGAAGAAGGCCTGCGCCACCGTGAGGGCCGTGTAGGGATGGCCCAAGGGCACAAACTGGACCATTTTGGAGATGCGGTCCACAACTATCAAAACCACTGATTTGCCGCCCACGCGAGGAAAACCCTCGACGAAATCCATGGCGATGTCGCTCCAGACTGAGGAAGGCACGTCCAGGGGTTGCAGCAGGCCGGCCGGGTGAAGATGCTCCGTCTTGTTGCGCTGACAGACGAGGCAGCCACGGATGTAGTCACGAACAAGGCGGCTTGCTTGTGGACAGTAGAACGACGCACGGAGGCGGACCAAGGTCTTCTGAACGCCTTCATGCCCAATGCCATGGGCGTGGTCCAGGAGCTGCGGCCACAAGGACGACGAGGACGGCACGAAGATATGTCCCTGGTGAAGCGCAAAACCCTCCACCTCCGTCCACGCGGGATCAGTAAGGCCGGCGCGAATCTCCTGAAGTTTCTTGGCGATCTCGGGCAGTTGCGCCGCCTCTTGACGTAGCGCATCAAAGAGTGGAAACTCCGGACGCGAGATGGCGTTGGCCCAGAGCTGGGTGGCCGCCTCTTGTTCATCACGGCGTGACAATGCGTCGGCGGCCGCATACATCTTCCCTGGCTTGTATTCCACCTGGAACGAGTAACCAAAAAGTTTGCTCACCTAGGTTAGTTGCGGAATGGTGGAGAGATGCTGATCCAGGAGGTGCTTGAGGCTGCAGTGGTCCGTGCGGACGACGAACTCCGTGATCCTGAGATACGGCCTCCAATGTCGTACCGCTTGGACAAGACCAATGAGTTCGCGTTCGTAGGCCACGAGCTTGGCATGCTAAGGGGCCACCGTCCTACTGAAGAATGCGATCGGCCCCTGGTCTTGATGAAGCACCGCGCCGAAACCCGAGCCCGACTCGTCGCAGTCCACCACGAAAGGCTGGGCAATGTCGGGCAGCTGCAGCACCGGCGCCGTGGTGAGTGCGGTCTTGAGGGCGAGGAAGGCCGCCGAGGCGGGCTCACCTCATTGGAAAGCGTCGCACTTGAGAAGAGCCATCAAAGGCGCAGCGATGACGCTATAATTGTGGATGAATTGCCTGTAGTAACCGGTCAGGCCGAGAAAACCCCGTAGGGCCTTGATTGAGCGGGGCAGCAGCCAGTCGTGGACCGCTTGAATTTTATCGAGATCCATGGCGACGACGCCGTTCTCGATGACATGACCAAGGTAGTGGATGCGACGTTCCGCGAAGGAGCATTTGGTCTTTTTCAGGGCCAGCCCATGGCGCAGCAGTGTGGAGAACACTGCGCGAACATGTTGGAGGTGCTCGGTTTCGATGCGGCTGAAGATGAGAATGTCGTCGAAGAAGATGAGCACGCAACGCTGTAGGAAGGGACCCAGGATGTCGTTCATCTGAGCTTGGGACGTGGATGGTGCATTCGTGAGGCCGAAGGGCATCACAAGAAACTCAAAGCGTCCGTGATGCGTCCGGAACGCCGTCTTGGCCACGTCGTCGACGTGCATGCGGACTTGGTGGTAGCCGCTGCGGAGGTCGAGCTTGGTGAAGTAGACCGCATGCTTGAGTTCGTCCAGGAGCTCCTCAACCACGGGAATGGGGAACTTGTCGCGAATGGTCTTGCTATTGAGGGCACGGTAGTCGACGCAAGCGAGTACGCACGAGGACCGGCGAGGAGAAAGCGGATGTGCTCGCCTGGATAATGCCTTGCTCCAGCATAGCCTTGCACTGAGCTTCAATTTCATCTTTTAGGAGTTGGGCATACGGGTATGCAAGCTAATAAATAGCGGTGGTAGCGGCCGCTGTAGCGCCCACTATAGCGGTAGCGGCCAGTTACCGCTACTGCTACGAGGTAGCGGCCTTGGAATAGCGGGTTGGAACTTAGCGGCCGCTATTGACCGCTATTTGGGGTTAGCGGCCCGCTATAGCGGTCCCCAATAGCACTTTTAGACCGCTATTGCAATTTTATGATTATATGATGATATTTATAGATGATTTATAAATGGTCACCATATAAATGTTTACGTATCTACTCTTTGAGTACACATACATGCATATTTTTACTCTTAAGTTATATTGGTATATAATTTTATTTTTTTAATAGGTTTTGAACAAGTTAAAAAGCCATATATACTTTAAAATAATAAGTGATATTTACATCCCGCTATTGGAACTTAGCGTCCGCTATAGCGCCCGCTATCTGCTATCCGCTACCCCGATACCAATCCGCTACCAACCCGCTATATGCTATTTGTTACCTTGCCGGTATGGGCGCACCACTACGGGAGCTGTGCCGGGAAGGAGGAGGATCCGGTGGTCACACGGGCGTGGCGGAGGGAGTCCCGTGGGTGTGGCGAACAGGTCCTCAAATTCCGCTAGTAGCGCCGCTAGTGGATTGGCGTTCTGGACGACGGACAAGCGAGGTGCAGGGCGGTTGGTGACGCTAATGCCTGTCCAGTGAACGACATGGTCGTGGCGCCAGAAGCACATGGCGAGGCTGCTGAGGTCCCAGAGGATGGGGCCGAGGGAGTGAAGCCAGTTGCAGCCCAAGATGTGGTCATAGCCAGCCAGTGGGATGACGAACATGGCAATGACAAAGCGCTCGGCACCGACGGTGATGGGTACGGCGCGGCAGATGCCAGAGGCAGGCACCTGATGCCCATTGGCTATGCCGACGGCGAGACCTGGGTGTGGCTTGATGTCGAGGCCGAGCCGGTGGGCGACCGTGTCGGCGATGAAGCAATGAGTGGAACCCGTATCGACCAAGGCGGGTACCGTGGTGGCTGCGAGTGTTGTGGCGAGTTGGAGGGTCTGGCCGTCTCGGATGCCGGTGACGGCGTGCACCGAGACCCGGGGTTCCTGTGCCGATTCGCCGTCGGAGATGTCGTCATGCGTGCCGACGTCTAGGATGTAGATGCCCTTGCCGGAGCAGACCTTGGCGTGCTCCTTGGAGAATTTCTCCGGACAATTGAAGCATAGGCCATCCATGCGGCGTTGGGCCATCTCCTCGTGGGATAGGTGCTTGAAGCGATCTGGTGGGGGGTGCCTTGACTAGGGCGCCTGGAGTAGGAACCAATGATGAGGACGTGATTGGCGACGGTGTGGACCTGGGCGTCGAACGAGGCGTCGCTCGAGTTGACGAGTGTGCGGCTTGGATGATCGGGTCCTCGCCGAGGAGCATGCGACGCTCGAATGTGCGTGCGAGGCCCATGGCCTCCTCGAGGGTGACAGGTCGTTGGATCTCGACGTCGGTGGAGAGAGGCTCCAAGAGGTCGACCGTGAACAGCGCGATCTGCTGTTTCTTGGAGACGTCCTCGCAGCGCGCCAGGAGCAGCAGGAACTGTGTCTGGATCGCCTGGACCGTGCTGGTGCGACGAAGGGAGGAGAGTTCCCCAGGGGATTGCTGCGCAGGGGAGGCCCAAAACGGCGATTAATCCCATCCACAAAGTCCGGCCACGAGGGAACGCCGTGGTTCTTCTCGAGGCGGTAGTACCACTGAGCCGCAGCGCCGTCGAGGTAGAATGCGGCCGTCGAAACTTGAAGATCGGTGGTGTCGTAGGCCCGGAAAAATTGCTCGCCCTTGTGGAGCCATGTGAGTGGATCCACCCCGCCATCGTATTTGGGAAAACGCAACTTGTGCCGGGGTTGTTGCGGCGGCGGTGGTGGCGGCGGGCCGCTGGACGATGAGACCTTGAGCTGGTCCGTGTCGAAGCGGCCTTTGCTGGCGAGCATCTGGGTCTGGACGTTCTTGATGGAGGCGGAGAGCATGGCGCTGTCTTGACGGAGGGCGACAGTCTCCTGGCGGAGTGCGGTGGTTTCCTGGCGGAGCGTCACGACGTCGGATTCCACCTTCTTGCTGAGGTCGCCCATCATGACGATGAGCTTATTGGACATGTCGCCGAGGATGGCTTCAAGGGCTTCCTTGGTGTTGACACCGGATTTTAACAGGTCACATTGGTGCTAAAAGTGAAGCAGAGGTACAGAATCGGAATCGGAGTCCGGGGAATGGAGCAAATCAAATCGGAATCGGAGTCCGAGAGGAAGGGCAGTTTGAGTCAGAGTAAGAGTCCGATGAGAGTTAAAATCAGAGAAGAGGATGATGACGTGGAGGAATTCTGGGAGATTACCAGGTTAAGCTTATAGAAGGACCGAAATAAAGAGTCGGTTACTTTTGTAGAGTTTGAGTCGTAAACGGTTGTCCATTGCCTCGTGAAGTCAAGATAGCTGAGACACCTGGAATGATAAATGAATTGATAAATGAAGCAGTCCATCATGCTTTTGCAAATCAAGGCAGAGTCTTAGGTAATGAGTTACATAACCAAGTGCTTTGCTCATTGCGTGATGGTGATATTCAATTTAAAGGCCCAGCATACCAACAACTTCCTCCGTTTGAAGTTGACACCTCAGCAAAGGATGTTCAGGCAAGGGCTGCAAAGAATGCATTCTCTCAGGTGTTTAATGGCTCAACATCCGATCAGCCGATCGGACAGACGCAATCAGAATCAAGGCCGATTATGCAAGGAGAGTTTCCGTCAACAGCATCATTTACTATGCCTCCCAGATCCCACCAAACAGCTCAGCAGTGTTCACCCAATCAACGCCGATTCCATCGGCATCAAAGGGAGGTGACTTTTTCAAAGGATATGATCCTAAAACTGGGTTAGGAATGCCTCCTGAATATTTTGTGACTTCTCCTAAATCAAATCAGAAGACTCAACCTGAGGAGCCAAAGATGGCCTGGGTACCGCATACTGATGGAATTAATTGGGTTTTAATTGATGAGAAGGGAATCGTACACCAAGTGTGGACTCCAAGACTAGAATCGGTAAGAGCACCTAATATGAATATGCCGAACCAGTCAGAACCACATGGTACTACAACAGCTATGGAGGTCTATCGCAATACCCAACATCAAGGCCAGGGTCAGATGTCCAACCAGAATGTATCTTCAGGACATATGATTCGTCAACCAGAGCCATCTAGGCAAAATGAATCGGCACCAATGGGATATGTAAGGCCGATTCCGCCAAGTCAAGAGGTAGAGAGAGTGCATCAACCAGTACAAGAAACGTCACAGGGAGCAAATCAAGTGGATTGGGCAGCTCAAATTGCTGAAATTATGCAGAACCAGTTTGGATTGAAGCCTAAGACTCAACATGTGATGTATAGAACTCCTTATCCACCTGCTTATGATTCGCTACCTTATCCTCATCTTTACAAGATCCCTGATTTTACTAAGTTTTCTGGTAATGATGATATCTCCACTATTGAGCATGTCAATCGATTTCTGATGCAATGTGGAGAGGTTGCTGCTACTGATGCATTAAGGGTCCGATTATTTTCAAGTTCTTTATCTGGACCGGCTTTCTCATGGTTTATGACTTTGCCAGCAAATTTAATTATCTACTGGTCTGACTTAGAAAAGCAATTTCATCAATATTTCTTTGCTGGTGTTCAAGAGAAGACTATTACTGATTTGACAAGCTTGAAGCAAAGGAATGATGAATCGGTAGCAAACTTCATACAGAGAATCAGGGAGACAAAAAAATAGATGTTATGGATTGAACTTGACAGATACTCAACTGGCACAGTTGGCTTTTGATGGTTTACTTCCTTATTTCAAGGAAAAGTATGATTCTTAGGAGTTTGAAAGCTTGAGTCATATTGTGCAAAGGATGTCAAGGCACGAGAATCGGATGTATGAGCAGAAGTGACCTTATCATAAGAAGGTAAATTACCTTGGGTATAGTTCCGATTCCGATTCCGATGAGGATAAAGAAATCGGCTTGGCAGAATGGGTAAAAAATAAGAAGCCGATTGCTTGTCCATTTGGTAAGAAAGAACCAGAAAGATTCGGTTTTGATGTTACCATGGCTGATAAGATTTTTGATCTGCTACTTAAAGAAGGGATGATCAAATTATCGGCCAATCACAGTCTTCCATCTGCAGAAGAGCTCAGGAAGATGACATATTGCAAATGGCATAATGCTACTTCTCATAATACCAATGACTGCAAGGTTTTCAAAAACCAAATCCAATCAGCAATTGAGCAAGGAAAGTTGCAATTTGAGATTCCTTCCAAGCCACTCAAGCCGATGAAGATTGATGGGCATCCTTTCCCAGTGAATATGGTAGAGCCAGTTAAGGGAAATGTTTTGCAGACAAAGCTTTTGACATCGGAATCTCCAAAACAAAAAGGAGCTGTTGATCCTAGAGTGCAAATTTCTGCTTCTGACTTAAAGGATAAAGGAAAGATGAAAAAAAATGATTATCCCAGAAATCCTCAAAGACATGTTACTTCTCAAGGGTTGATCAAGAAATATCAACGTTAGCAAGAGAGAACAAGGCGGCAGCAAGAGGAGAGGATGTATCGGCATGAGGATCATTAGAGATGTCCTTTTTTCGTTTACTGCTGGGAGGAGGGAATCAAGTTGCCATCTGCAGATGATTGCCCAGAGTGCAACGGACCCTATGGAAGGGATAGGTCATTCAAAAGGCCCCGATTTGAAGATAGGGAGCGTCGGCCGATTATTTGGGATAGAGATGAAGAGTATCGGCGTACTCCAGTTCATGAAAGAATCGGAGGCAGACAGAGTGTATATGATCGGTTGGGAAATAAGCCGATTATGAGCAGAGAATTAGAAGACATGCTAATAATTTGGTTTCTGATGAAGAACCTTTGCCAAATCGGGATCGGAATATTCATCGCGAAGCTAAAATACCTCAACCAAGGTGGTGCCCGGATGGAGTTACGAAATCACAGAAAAGGAGGTTGCAAAGGCTCCGATTTGATGAAATTCAAGAAGAAAAGTCGCGCCAGCTTTTGAGGAATAAGGTGTCATCTAAAGTATGGCGTCCTAAACAACGTGATCAAGAGGATAATGCAGCCGATGTTAACATGTTTTTCATGCTACCAATGGAATTCATGGCATCGGCTAGTGATGAAGAAGATTTTGGGATTGAAGAAGCAATGGCTCAATTGAATTTAGAACTGATGCAAGCGACTTTTGAGAAACCAGAAGAAAAAGAACGTGTTCACTTGAAGCCTTTGTTTCTGAAGGGACATGTGGATGGTAGGCCAATGACCAAGATGATGGTTGATGGGAGAGCAGCTGTTAATCTGATGCCGTATGCCGTTTTTCGCAAAATCGGCAAAAATGAAGATGATCTGATCAAAACGGATATGATGCTGAAAGATTATGAAGGGGAGATTTCTCCGGCTCGGGGGCATTATGCGTGGAGTTGACTATTGGAAGTGAGACTTTGCCTACTACTTTCTTCATAGTCAATGGCAAAGGATCATATAACCTGTTGCTGGGGAGAGATTGGATCCATGCTAATTGTTGCATTCCATCAACCATGCATCAATGTTTGGTTCAATGGATTGAGGATACAGTAGAAGTTGTCAAAGTAGATGCATCATATAGCATAGCCATTGCAGAAGCACAGCCATGGAATTATGAACAAGTGATGTGTATATCGGGAAGAGCTTTGGATACTGAATTCCTCAGAGTAGCCGATTTCGGTCTACAGCCGATCCAAGCAGTCGGCTCAGAAGAATCGTCCTGATGGATGAATTTCTTCAAGAAGATGAAGGGAAGCTTGGATATGGTTTCACGTCGGCCGATGTACTAGAAAAAATAGATTTAGCGGATGGTGATAAACCAAGGCCGACGTTTATTAGTGCAAAATTAGATCCTGAGTACAAGAGAGAATTGACCTCTTTATTAAGAGAGTTTAAAGATTGTTTTGCTTGGGAATACTATGAAATGCCTGGTTCAGACCGATCTATTGTTGAACATCGGTTGCCTATAAAGCCAGGATATCAACCATATCAGCAAGATTCTCGATGATGTGAACCTAAAATATTGCCTGACATAAAGGTCGAGATTACTAAGTTGATTGAAGCAAAATTCATTAGGTAATGCCGATATGCTGAGTGGATTCCTAATGTGGTTCCTGTATATAAGAAGAATGGGAAATTGCGTGTTTGCATTGATTTCAGGAATCTTAATAAGGCGACTCCGATGGATGGATATCCTATGCCTATTGCCGATTTATTGGTTGATGCTACAGCGGGGCACAAAGTCATAAGCTTCATGGACGGTAATGCTGGTTATAATCAATTTTTATGGCTAAAGAAGATATTCATAAAACTGCTTTTCGATATCCGGGGCATGTTGGTTTATATGAATGGCTAGTCATGACTTTTGGCTTAAAAAATGCTGGAGCTACATATCAACGTGCTATGAATTATATTTTCCATGAACTTATCGGTAAGATTGTTGAAATTTATATTGACGATGTAGTGGTTAAATCGGAAAGCTATAGACAACATTTAGCCGATTTACGCAAGACTCTGGAGTGCACAAGAAGACATGGCTTGAAGATGAATCCGATGAAGTGTGCATTTGGAGTTTCTGCTGGTCAATTTCTAGGATTTATGGTTCATGAAAGAGGAATTGAGATCAATCAAACTCGGATAGGTTCCATCAATAAGATTGTTGCTCCGGAAAATAAGACTAAACTTCAATCATTAATCGGCAAGATTAATTTCATTAGGAGATTTATTTCTAATCTCTCTGGGAGGATTAAGCCGTTTACACCTTTATTGAAATTGAAGGCCGATCAGGAGTTTGTTTGGGGAAAGGAGCAGGAAGAAGCTTTGGATCGAATTAAGAGATATTTGGTGTCTCCTCCTGTTTTGGTTCCTCCTAAGAAAAATAAGCCGTTCAAACTATATTTATCGGCTGATGATTCTTCTATCGGATCGGCCCTTATTCAAGAGTTTGAAGGAAAAGAGCGTGTTATCTACTTTGTAAGTAGAAGGCTTTTGAATGCAGAGACAAGGTATTCTCCGGTTGAAAAGTTATGCTTATGTCTATACTTTTCCTGTACCAAGCTTAGACATTATTTATTATCGGCTGAGTGCGTAGTTGTTAGTAAAGATGATGTTATAAAATACATGCTATCATTGCTGATTTTAAATGGTAGAATCGGAAAGTGGATTTTGGCCCTTTTAGAGTTTGATTTACGCTTTGAATCGTTGAAAGCAGTCAAGGGGCAAGTTTTGGCCGATTTTTTCACTCATCATTGTGGTCCAGAGATTGGATTAGTAGAATTTGCTCCATGGACTTTGTTTTTTGATGGATCTTCTTGTGGAGCTGGCTCTGGAATCGGAATTGTATTGATCTCGCCTCGGGGGGCAAGCTTTGAATTCTCTTTTCCGATTGAGAAAGAAGCCACCAATAATCAAGCAGAATATCGGGCTGTTCTTAAAGGTATCAAACTACTCAAAGAGATCAAGGCCGATGCTATTGAAATATTCGGAGATTCTCTATTGGTAGTAAAGCAATTAATGGGTGAATATGAATGCAACAATGATATTTTGAGAATATATCACGATGAATGTCTCCAGTTGATAAAAGAATTCAGGCTTGATAAGATTGAGCATATTCCCAAATGTCATAATGAAGAGGCTAACCGATTGGCTCAAGGAGCATCTGGTTATTGTCCGATCAGAGAGATTTCAAGTCTGGAGTTAGAAGATTCCGATTGGAGAAAAGGGATTTATGAATATTTGAAAGATTCATCGAAGAAAGTTGAAAGAAAGGTAAGGATTCAGGCAGTGAAGTATGTTATACTTGAAGATGATCTTTATTATCGGACGATTGATGGAGTTTTGCTCAAATGTATTGGATCGGAGGAAGCTAAGGTGTTAATGGGAGAGATCCATGAAGGGGTATGTGGAGCACATCAATCGGCCTTCAAGATGAAATGGATGATCAGAAGGAATGAATATTTTTGGCCTACAATTCTTGAAGATTGTTTTAAATACTACAAGGGATGTCAGGACTGTCAGCGATTTGGGAATGTTCAAAGGGCTCCTGCGCCTGCTATGAATCCGATTTTAAGGCCTTGGCCTTTTCGAGGATGGGGCATTGATTTAATCGGACAAATTAACCCTGCATCGAGCAAAGGACACAAGTTTGTGTTAGTGGCGACTGATTACTTTACTAAATGGGTTGAAGCAATTCCTTTGAAGATTGTGTCATCAGCTAATGTGGTGGATTTTATTAAGGAACATATTATCTATCTGTTTGGTATTCCTCAAACGATTACGACCGATCAGGGAACTATGTTTACTTCAGGGGAATTTGGAGAGTTTGCTGAAAGCATGGGAATTAAAATATTGAATTCTTCTCCTTATTACGCTCAGGCTAATGGTCAGACAGAAGCTTCCAATAAAAGCGTGATCAAGTTAATAAAAAGAAAGATTGATGAGTTTCCCAGAAGATGGCATACTGTGCTACATGAAGCATTATGGTCATATCGGATGGCTTGTCACGGTGCAATTAAAATGTCACCTTATCAATTGGTTTATGGACATGAGGCTGTATTACCTTGGGAGTTGAAAATCGGCTCTAGACGTGTTGAGTTTCAAAATAAGTTAGCAGCCGATGAATACTGAGGATTTGACTCAATATCGTTTGAAAGCCCTTGAAAATCTAGAGGCTAATAAGGAGCGTATTGCCAGATGGTATAACAAGAAGGTCAAAGTTAAGGAATTTTCTCAGGGAGAATTGGTATGGAAACTTATTTTGCCGATTGGGTCTAAAGATTCTAAATTCGGTAAATGGTCTCCGACTTGGGAAGGTCCGTATCGGATAAATCGGTGTGCTCCAGGTAATGCATATATATTGGAGACTTTAGAAGGAGAAGAGTTTCCTCGAGCTTTGAATGGAAAATACTTGAAAAAATATTATCCCAGTATTTGGGTTGATGCATGAGCCGATTTTTGGAGAATCGGAAAATATCATAGCCGATACAAAGTATCGCCTATAGCAGAAAAAATAAGTGAAAATAATACATTACATATTCAAGGATACATGGCCGATGCGTTATGCATCGCCCTTAGGGCAAAAATATAAAACATTACAGAGTGTTCAGAAAGTTCTGAATTGTCTGAATAGCTTGCATACGGGACTCATGGCGTTCATGGTTCTCCATGATCTGACTTCTAGAATCAAGAGAAATATGAATCTGGCTAATATTGGCATCAGACCTAGATATGGACTGGTTGATTGTGTGGATTTCTCCCAAAAGTCGATCTCTTCTGCTCTGCAGGTGGATGAGTCGGGATTGTTCTCTGTTCAAAGTGTCTTCAAGATTATGAATTTGGCGTTGAATCCTGGATATATCATTGCCTGGGGATCCTTGGCCGTGGATGAGGGATGACACTGAGGTAAGACCTTCAGGAAGTAAGTTCATAACCTCATATTTGTGGGTAGCCAAGAAAAGTCGATGATTTGAAGAAAGTGGAGTGCCAGATTGAAGATGAGTGATGATGAGCTCAAGTCTTTGTTGAACCTCAAAGTTGGAAGAATTAGCTTGTTTTAATCAATAATGTAATGAAGAAAGAAAACTATTATGTACCTCATTGGATGAAGATGCCATGTTTCATAATAAGAGGGGTGATATGGTTGATTCTGCGTATGGTTCTATTTATAAGCAAAAGGATCTACTTACCCGATTCAGAGCATTCAATTTTTTATATAAATGAGTGCAAGGATCAATGCATTTTTGGTCAAAAGTTGCTATTTTTCAGAAGATTCGCTGTAAAAGCTGATCGCATTTGTTAAAGGCAATAAAGATGCTACAGACTTGGCAGAGATTGGTCAAAAGATGAGTCAAAAATTCACATACACAGGATAGTTTGATGGCCTCAATAAATACATTACAAAAGATGTTACTGGTTAAAGTTTTACATCGACCCAAGGAAATCTTGGATCGCTTTGATCGCACGCAGGCGAATAGCATCTACATTAGAAATTGCTTTTCGATCTTCATCGGCCGAGCCCTCAATCGGCTTCAAGTTCTCCTTAAGAAGATCAACCTTTTATAAGGGTTTGCTTATTATGTTCGAAGGTTCTCAGAACCCCAGGAATCTGCTGCAGATCGGCTTCCACAGTTTGCAGTTCTGCATCGATCTTGGCTATGGCTTGCATGTGAGCTTCACGCCTACACTTCAAACGGATATGGTCTTTTTCAAGGTTTCCTGAGTTTGCTTCAGGTTTCCGATTTGGTTGTCTATGCCTTCAATATCCGATTGGATTTGCTCCTGGTCCTTGGAAGATTTTTCGAATTCAGCTCGATCGGATAGTCTCTTCTGGGCCTTTGTCACTTGGTAGTAGTTGAACTCTATAAAGGTAGCTGGAAAGAGAGCTTCCTCAACTGGCTCAGGTATTTGGCCTTGTAAGTGTTTGAAAACTGATCGGACGGGATCGGCGTTCTTCACAAGTTGTCCGATTTCAGTGATCAAATGACTTAAGATTTCTTCAAGATGGAGCTTGAACGGATTGGAGCTTGGAGCCGATTCTGCTGTAGAAGGACCAGCTAGTTCTGCTGCAAGAGCACTGGGGGTCAGAGAATCTTGTGCCTAAGAAAGAAAAGTAAGAATCGAATATTGTCTTCTTCTATTCTGAAAAAGAATACAAAGGGAGAAGAAATTACCTGCTTCAAATTAACCTCGTCGAATTGGGAGGGTTGAAGAGCTGGATGATCAATTGCAGTTCCGATAAAAGCGATTGCCGATCGTTCCTAAGTACAATGATTTTAGATATAAAGAATGGAGTGGATTAAATTTTGCTATAACAAAGACATAATAAACATTCTTACGATGGTTCCTTGCGCCGATTCTAGGGCTTGAGTTGTTGATCTTGGTTGAACCGTGATCGATGGAAGAATCGGCGATGAAGGTGAGATTGGAGCAGTTTCCATTTGAGCCGATTGTTCATGAGATGTGGTTGGGGGATGTGCCTGTTTACACATGAAGTTAGATCGAGAAATAATAAAGTTATAGCAAATCGGAGATGTGCTTACCTATTCCGATGCAGTTGTTGCTGTAGTATCCGATAGATTTTCTTGAATCGGATTTGTTGTGCCAGCTTCAGGAATTGTTGATGAACCACCAATACTTGAGCGTGCTTTCGATATGCGTCTGGCAGCCTCTGAAGCTGAAATTTTTCGGACAGCTTTTGGTATCTTCCTCGAAAGTGTCTTTGATAGCACCAGCTTGCGTTTCTCTCCGATTTTTTAAGGCGTGGCCTGTGATTCTGATGGTTTGATGTCCTCTTGGCTAGCCATAGACGAAGAAGTTTCTTGGGTCTTTTTCTTCGACCTTTTTGAGGAACTAGTGCTCTGTTGCATAGTTGGAGGAGTGCTCTTGGCCGATTTCTTGTTCCGACCAGTAACGACATCCGTCACTGATAGACTGGAACTCCCGATATAAGGGTTATCTGAGGGAGGAAGATACTCGATCGGACGGCCGCTGTTGCTGATAGAAGGAGGGTTGATGGCCACATCCTGCAATTGGAACAAGGGTTAGGCTTGAAGTGATTAATAATTGAAAAGACCAAAGTTAGAAATTTCTTACCTGATCATTGGTTTCGAAATCGGGATTGAGAAGCAGGCAATAATCTTGGGCAGGTTGACAGAAGAGGTGATTTCTCCATTCTTGCCACCAAGTTTTGAATGAAGCTGTGGTGAAGCTAGAGAATATTCAAGATGATAGATCTATGGTCTCTTGAGAGGGTGACAAGTTTTTCAACCTCTCGTATGCCAGGCCTGAAGGGATGATTTCCCTAAGCTTCACCAAATTGGTTATATACATAGAAATCGGCCCTTGGCCGAATCCGAGTTGACGAGCGGCTACTGCGGGGTGATAATACTCGAAGGATTGGTGTTTCTTCCCCAAGAAGACATCGGCTGGAAGTATCTGAGGAGTAATGATCTCTTTAAAGATTTTCTGACAATCACTGTCTGTTTCGATGTTGTCAAATCGGAATTGAGTTGGAAGCTCGAAGTGATCTTCAGGATCGTCATATACATACCAAGGCATGGAGTCTTCTTTGAGACCATTATAGAAACCCCTGAAATACTCGACAGTGCGAGTGGAAGGAAGCCGGTCGCCAGCAAAACTCGAGGCAGCCTCACCAAAGGACATGCAACGTCGTTCCTCAGGATCTGCTTCATTTAATTGATCAGCCGGGAATACTTTGCTGGTCACAGAGTCATTCACCAGTTTTTGCATATGCATATTCAGCCAAAGGTTGATAAACCACCAAGGGCCTCCAAGATGTCCGATTTGTTGCCTGGTTCTCAGTCGGATAGATACTTCATGAAGAAGTTTATACACTGATCCTAAGAGGTGTTTTCCGATTGGGAAGTTGTTTCCTGAAGCCAAGTGTTCGGCCAATCGGAGATAATGAATTGTTGGGCCTACTGTTTTGCCATAGAAAACAAAATGCTCCAGCCACATGTTGAGGAAAGCTGAATGCTCTCGTGCATCTACAGTTCCTGATGTCTTTGAGTATTTTTCAATATATCCTTTCCAACCTCCTATTTGCTTGGTATCAATTTTATGAGCGGCTTTAGATGAAAGCTGGAAGGTGGTGTCCGATGCCGATATATTTAAGCCTGTGAGCTTCAGTACATCGGCCAATGTGGGAGTCATCGGACCTTGACCAAAAAGGAAAGCATTCAAAGTGTCTGACAAAAAGTAGCTGGGGGCGATTAGCAGTGGTTCATTCCGATCCATATCAGCCAGAGAGAGAGTGATGCACTGGCGTAAATCATAAGTCTCCCAATCATCTCCTTTGGATCTGGCAACCCTTTGGTACCATGCTTTCCATCCAGCAGGGAGAGTTGGCCACGATCTAAAAGCATTGTTCCACTCGTGTTCTGAATCAAATGATTTGTAGGGGAGTCTTTGCGTCTCTTGGTTGATGTAGTCAGTGGGATCTGGAGAACCTACTGGGCCTAGTATGGCGAGACCCGGCTTATCTGCTACTGGGATGATAATGTTGCTACGGATGGCCTAGGAAAAATGCATTGCTAGTAAACAGATCTGGCAAAAACAGAATAGATCTTGATCTAAAGACTAGGTGAAAGCTTACCTCAGGGATTTCTGAGAGGGATGCCATGGGAGGAAGTTGCCAAAGCCTTCAAGAGTTGATCCTTGCCGAAGGTTGCTTGCGCTCGATGATCCAAGGATGGGGGCAGAGGAAGATGAAGCGGCGGCGGCTGAAGGAAGAAGATGAATGGGGAAGGCGAAAGGGTTGGCCTTATATAGGTTTCGCTAAGGGTAAAAGAGGAGAGAGAAGATGTTTTGACCTAAAATGTTTGACCTAAAGGATAAGGATCAAATAGTTTCGAGTCAGAATCAATTCTTCCGCGAAACTAGGGGGCATGTGTTGACACCGGATTTTAACAGGTCACATCGGTGCCAAAAGTGAAGCAGAGGTACAGAATCGGAATCGGAGTCCAGGGAATGGAGCAAATCAAATCTGAATCGGAGTCCGAGAGGAAGGGCAGTTGGAGTCAGAGTCAGAGTCCGATGAGAGTTAAAATCGGAGAAGAGGATGATGACGTGGAGGAATCCTGGGAGATTACCAGGTTAAGCTTATAGAAGGACCGAAATAAAGAGTCGGTTATTTTTGTAGAGTTTGAGTCGTAAACGGTTGTAAGAAAGACCTTTTCTTTTGCGTCAAGTAAGTTTATCGTATACGTTTTTAGGAGTTATAGTTATCAGGGTATAAATGTCGACCCTGCGTGGTCATAGAAGTCTGTACACACCAACATCAAACAAACCTTTACAATTTTTAGCATCTTACATACATTTGTCGGTGACTTCATCTTTCTTTTTCGCGAGTTCTTTTGGGCACGTCGAGGGTGATCAGATCTCAAGGCTTGCCTGTAAGTCCCGTATTACTGAGTAAGATCCAAGCTTTAGCATCCGGCGTATCGCTGTTGCTTCGTTTGGAATTATTCGACAGTTATCGAGTAAATATCTAAGCTTTAGTATCTGGCGTATCGTTGTTACTTCGTTTAGGTTTTATTCAACCCTTATCCAGCTTAGAATAAGCTTTGATCAGTTGTTATTTATACTTCATTACCGGACCTGCTATAGCCGTTTAGATCTATTCTAAGTGTTGCTCTGCTTAGCTTGTTAGGTTACGTTTTAGTAATCTTACTCTGCTTTGCATCGGAATCGGCTGATCTAGCCCTTTCATTATTGTAGATCGGAATCTAGTGCCGATCTGGTCTTCATCGCTAAATCGGAAACCCAGCCGATTTCGCTGTAATACTAACGTCCGCTTTTCCTTGTCAATCAACAGGTCAGATTGACTGGCACGCCCTGCATCATCAGTCACAACCGATTTCGTGTGCTGGCACATGAAGGTCTTTCCCGATTTTTGCGTCAACACTTGGTGATAGGGCGTCACCATCAGTAGCCATGGCAGGGGGAGCGATGGGGTCAGCGGTGCGCAGGGGATGATGGGGCGAAGGTGGTGGGCGGCGAGGAAAAACAGGCCGAGGAAAGTCCTATCTGATACCAAGTTGATATGGCATATATAGAACATGGACAGATTACATATGAATGTTGCAGATAGATTCTCCCCTTCACTCTGCCCTCCTAGGAGGCTCTGAGTTGTTTAGGCTATCTTTCTGCTTACCCAACTCAATTACAATTCCGTTCTTAAATATACCAAATCCTAACAAACTCTCTCCTAAAAACTAGCCATGCCAATAATCCTGGCCGGCGCACACCAACTAAACACCCCTATCAATAGCTAAGTAGTTGTGGATGGCTTGAGCTTGTGCCGGCGCCTGAATTGTTTCCCAAAGAAAGCGTCCACAACACATAAGTTGTTGTGCTCTACAGACTTTGATGGTGATTGAATTATCATAACAAAGATATGTCCACAACAAAACAAAAATGTTATTAGTTGCTACCACCATCAAGATAATTTATTTGTCAGTTGCTACTAACATCAAAAAAGTTTCTGAGTGGTGCACCACACCATGATGAAAAAGATATAATTCAGATAACTGACACCACCGCTGATGTTAACAACCTATCATTCGATGATGGAAGACATGCCGTAGCAATCGTAATTGATCGCACAAGCATATGTATGCAACAATAATTGATCCATGTTAGGTATCTAATCTAGTAACTCCATATGCGCACAAGCAAAATTATTCTTGATCTCCACATGTACGAGATCCAACTTGCATGATCTACCTAATTGCATACATATGCTGGTCCTAGTTATTTTGGATATGATGCGGCACTAAATTTGGACAAGGTGCAAGGTTGGCATGGGACAAACGCTACAGCTCTGCCAGCATATGTGTAATAACCTCTGGTGTTTAATATCTTTAGGATAATACAAAAAGGGAATTAAAGCTTAACCAAATCCTTAATGAATCTTGATAGGAAATCAACACCAAAGGACTTTTCAAAAGTCATAAGTAATTATCATAAACTAGATATGAGCCGCCAACTACTTGCACGTGTTAATAGTCATGGCAAATGCACCATGTCTTCCACATGTTCATGCTCTTTGGACAGTAATTTGTGTAAATCTAAACAGAAAAATAACTGATCAATTATTCAAAACGGTCAACTGGAATTTTCCAAAGGGAAAGGGCCTTGTGCTACACGATGTTCATGCTCTTTGGACAGTAATTTTTCATACGGTGTCTTGCTTTCCATGTTAGGTATCCTGCTTGACTTGATCCATTGTTCATGTTTAGGTTTCCCAAGTAATGGTTAATGGAACTACACGAAAGGTAGAAGGGGTAAGTACTTTAATTAACCTGTAAGTATATTTCATTGCTTTCAATCTCATGAAGTATTGGGGTTTGTAGGTAGCTTTGGCTGATGGAACTGTAACGACTCTGTCGTTACTTTGGTTAATGCACCAAATAAATCACCTTAAGTTAAAAACCTTGGTGTTCAGTTCTGAGGCTTTCCGTTCGACTCGCATCTCCGAGTTTCCGTCTTCCTCAGTCTGCCGATTCTTGTGTTTCCTGTTAGATTAATTTGATCTTAAACATAGAGCATAAAACTGACAGGATCATCTAGTCTAACATAGACCATACCTAGCACTTAGATCTAATACGGATTTGGTGAAAACTTAGGACTTACCATTCGGATTCATCCCTTTTGGTGGATGACTAACGAGATGTAGATTCCGTAGAGCCGTATAGGAAGTAGACGTAGCAGAACGCCCGGATGTTGATGTAGATGTGGGACACCGAGCTTCCACGCCTTCCAGCACCCTTAGTGATTGATAGGATTAGGGTTCTAACGAGCCCTATAGGCTAACTCGTGATTAACACGAGATTAACCCAGATTAAGGAAACCTAGGGGTTTCCCTTAGTTATATAGTGCTGTAGACATGGGGCCGGGCCCTAAGTGGGCTTGTTTGCCTTCCAATCAAAGGCAACTAATAGGGAGTAGTGTAGGATTAGGATTGGGCTTGATGGCCCAATTACACATGACCGAGGTCAATTCCAACATTCTCCCCCATGACCGAAGGTCAACGACTTATTCTTTATAATTTTGTTATATTGATCATGTGCAGGTGGATACACACATATCAATAGTCTCCCTCTTAATCGAACAATCTTAATCTTAAAACTTAAGCTTATGTTCGTCTTATGTCCACACTCAACACCATAGCAACACCTAGCGAATGAGTCATCGGCAGGGACTACAGCCATACCGGGACATCATTAACTAAAGCCTGCTATAGTATCTTGATAGAACACTTATTAACTTATTTGGGAGTTTGTTTATTCGGCCTCATCCAGAATCACATTTCAGGTTAATCATCAAATCCATACTAATTTCGCGAAAATAGGATAAGAGATAAAACCCTGAATTAGTCACATTGCTAGCTATTTTCTTAATGAATTAAAATGACTTGATCCTGGGACCCTTCTTTCATAACAATATATTTGTCAATCGGCTTGACACCATCAACTATATGTCATTACTTGAAAGGAATACTGTAATCAAATACAGCGACATTGAATTTAATCAATGCAAACATAATTATACCGGAACATATCTTATATGCCTGCCTGAATTAAAACATGCCATACAAAATCAGCATTAATAATGTTAATCTTGTTTTAGAGCTTTCTGCAGAATCGCTCATATCTGCAAGAGTGAAGGATACAAAACTTAATTGTGCACATTTATATCCACACACTCTTACAAAATCTTATCTGAGTAGTACTTAATTAAATAAGCATGTTATTTGGTGTATTAAACTTTTAACACCTTTTTCCAGTGGACCTCCCCTGGACTAAGACTAATAAAATTTTGTCAAGCATTCCGGCTTGTTATGCTAAGTCAATTTCTCATATGTCTTAGCATATAGCTTCTTCAGGAACGTCTTCCTATTTATCTTATTCTTAACTTTGTACTTATCATAATTTTGCTATATCACGCAAACAAATTAAAACAGGCATAATTGTGTATATGCATTCTCATTTTGTCACTTTAGAACTTCTCTAAATTTTAGCTCTTTAGTGACAATCCCAATACTCAGTTAGGTCCCATCTAAGTGTCATGCTCCCCCAGAACTTAGGGAAACATACACAAGATGTGTCTAAAGACATGATTAACATATTTCTCCTTTTCTTGGAATGCATACTGATTTATTTTAGCTTATGGAGAGATCATCATTCACCTTAGAGTATCAGGATAACAATTTAATCCACCTTGACTTTACAAATGAATCACAGTTGCCCATGATGCATACTTATTGTGAGTTATGAACTTGGCATCTTAGATTCTTTTGGAATCACTATCAAGACTTGTAGACCCATTATAGCCTACTGCTTTGACTCCATCAGAAAATTGCTATGGAAAGAACTATACTTATATTTAAAGTTCACATACTCTTTTATAGCCTCTTCATTATAAACTTAAAATGACTAAGGCTTTTACTTTTGTGCCCAATACTTATCTTATCTCTTAAAACATTTCATATCTCTGTTATGGTTAGACAACTAATGTCAATCCTTGACAGAGTGGGGTAAAGAATGGAGGAATACTTATGGCACGATGTATATGACGAAATCATATATTTATATCTCTTAAATCATCAATATAGGGATACTTATCCTATATCTCATCAAGATTTTATTCTCCCCCATTTCCTTACTTGTTAGTGAGCTTCCATTGAATTCTGAACAATCAGAATATTAAAAGTGTCGGCCCATAAGCTTATCTAAAATAATTTACAATGGTAGCTCTTTAACTTATTTATCTTTGGCACGACATTTTCTATACCACTGATCAACTTTCCTTGCTATCCTAGCCCACATCAGCTGTGGCCAGAAAATGAACTAGAGTAGCAAAGCTATGATTAAATGTTCATAAAACAGCGGTGGCCAAGAATCATGAACACAACCATACTTCAATCATCTCAGATTTCAATTGAACTAATCCACAAACGGCGGTGGCCAGAAATGGATAGAACAACAGAACCAGTGAAGATTATCCCATACCCAGCGGTGGCCAGCATAAAGAATAAAATTCACACTTATTTGAGACAATTGGTGTTTGTGGAGTGTTAGTCCTATCACAATGGTAATTGAATAATCATGTCTAGCATGATAAAGTTGCTCTTATTCTTAATTTAAGCCCTTGAAAACTTATGGACAATGAAATCTTATGGAGAGGATATTTGAGAATATCTCTGAGTAGTCCTCAGTTCAATTCTCAATTGACAAGAGCAACAAGAGTGTCAACTCTAAACTGATGAGACATTCAATTCTCCCCCTCGAATTTGTGGTCTAAACATGAGTATGCCACATATTCGACAAGGTCTCATCACTTCTCGACTTGTTTAACTTAAATAATGGTCAAAGACAATATATAATAATAAACAATAAACAAACTTGATGATATATTATTACTTATAGAGAACACAAATGTCAATGCTTTCTTATCACAGAGTACAAATATATTCTTTCTGAATCTAAGGTACATCATCATCTTGAAATTAAGCTAAAGCAAATGACTTAATTGTAATACGAAAACCCAGAGTCTTGCCTTTGACGAAGTCTTTAGACTATGCTCCCTTGAGCTCTCCTCCTTTAAAGTCTATGAAAAACCTGAAGGAGGTTCAAAATGTGCAATTGCACCTGAGTTGTTCCACCAAAATAGTGGGAGCAAATAAACTTAATGAAAACTTATGAGACAACTTAATTATGTAATAATCTGGGGTATTACTCTTGCATGTGGTTGACTTATTTGCAAAAGTTGCATATAACTTGAGCATGCATATAACCCTTGAGAGAGAGAGAGATATATCCCAAGCACTTTCAACCCGTGAGCTATGTTGACCATGCTCGTGTACGCTCAATACACCTTAATCATTGTAACGTGAGGTTGTTAATTCTGTGAGGATGAAATTCGCTAACTTATGTTTATACATTTCCTCAACTGAGTACAATGACTCCGTAACTGATAATTCCTTACCTCTAATCGTAGTAGGCAAAGGATTTGTCAAGGCCTCAATGATGGTTTGACCATCTTGGCCAATAAGTGGATTTCTCCCATTTATCTAACTTTGAGTTGTACTCACTTATCTTACCAACATAATTCTAAGTTCCAACCGCCAGAGCAGTTGGCTTATCCTCACTTAGCACATAATCAAGATCCGAGGTCTTGAGAATGCCTAGCACATACTTATTCCAACTAGGGAAGTTTGTGCCATTACAATGCTCAATGATGCTCAAAACTTTGTATAATCTACTAAAAATTCATAAACATGTCTCAGTAGTTGTACAATAAGATGCACATAAAGGGGCATGAATTTAACCCTACGGTGGTCTGATCAAATTCACGCGATAAGTAACAACTTGCATCACCAGTGGGGAAAACAAGCGAAACTCATCTTAAACTCATAATTAAAACGCGGTGGTCAGATTTAATTACAAGTATACTCTAAATGAACTTCTCGGTGGTTCCATTCAAATAGAGGAATCTGAATGTACTTGGTGGAAAGAGAATTTTCAGCTTAACTTGAATAATGCAAAATTTGAGCTGAACTTATGCAAAATTAATGCATATCTTATAGTATTTTGACTTGGCACTTAAACTTAGAAAACGCACTTAATATCAAAATAAAATTGCACTAAAATAATTAGCACTTAGTAGATCAAAACTTAATATTCATAGCAAAATATTTGAATAAATATTCGAAAGATACAATTCAAATATCATAAAATCTTAAACCTAAACATGGTGAGGAGAAGTAATCTATATTGGGCACTTAATGAAATAAATCCCAACCATGTTTAAAGTTGTAGGGAGAAGATTCTTAAATTCAAAATTTGCCAAAGAACTTGAATAATTAAGAACTCATAGTTCTATAATAAACTCATGAAATATGTACTTTGTACATAAGAAAATTGCCCAGAATATTAGCTCAACTAAATAGCTAAATTAATCTTAAGCTTATACCTTAAATTACTATGCTCATACAAAGCTAACTATTTCTCTAATTGAATTTAGAAAATTAAATACTAATAAAACTTAATTAGTCTCAAGATGATAGCGGAAGCTTAAAATATAGCAAAATAAAATATTGCTATGAAATTTTACTATAGAATTTGGTTTCAACTAATTTTCCAATTAATAATTGAAAAATTGTGCCAAAATAGACTTAGAAATGATATCAAATTTTACTGCAACAAGACTTAAACTTATTAAAATGTGCAGAAACATAAGCCATTAAATAATACTTATTTAATTTCTTATTACTCAGCTTAAACATGAATTAAATCTAAGCTAAAATATTAAGTAATACTTAAAGCTTAAAAACTAAGAGAAAATGTTACCCAGATCTGAAATCGGCCCGCGAACGGCCCATAAAACGCGCAGCCTGCTCTTAATGTGCCCTCGGCCCAATGCGGCCCATCAGCGCAGCCCAGCGTGCCGCCCAACAGCAGCGCGCGCATGCTCGCCTGCGCGACTCGGCGGCTCGGATCGCTCGTCGGCTCAACGCGGCTTAGCTTAGCTGCTCGGCTCGTCACTTAGCTCGGCTCCGCTTAGCTTAGCGGCTCGGCTCGTAGCATGGCTCGGCTCGCGGCTTAATGCTTATTGGTGGGCTCTAAAGCTTATTAGGCCTAAAGCCCAGGGGCGAACGGGTGGGCCGTCAATCCGGCCCATGCTCAGGACTGCGTCGATCCGAGCCATCCAACGCCAATCGGACGGCTCACCGTTGAGTGCGGCAGTTATATAAGCCGGATCGGCGTCGGGATGAAACCCTAGGTTTCATTTGCTCCCCCAGTCCCTAGCAGCAACCGCGGCGGCGGCTAGCGAAGCGAGCGCCACTGCTCCCCGCCGTCTCCGCCGCCTCTCTTCTCGCCCATCTCCGGCGAGCGAGTGGCAAGATCTAGAGGGACCAGACCTCGCGCACCTCGTTGCCGGCCAGCGAGACGCCATGGTGCTCCACCGCCACCACCTCTATCTCATTCTCCCCCAGATCCCGTGAGTGGCCGTCGAGCCGGAGCTCCACGAGCCTTCTCTGCGGCGCCACGTGCGCCAGAAGCGCGTGGCCCGACGAGGTGGTTTGTCGGTTTTCCGCAAGATCCGGCGAAAGAGAGAGTTAAGGGACCCGTCCGCACTTCCGATGCCGCCTTGCCGGAGCGTCGCGAGCTTCCTCGGCTTCGCCGCGTGTGTTTCGCGCGCGGGTTGTCGAGGTAGCTCGTCGGTGCTCAACGGCGGCGGTGCCGGTTCTCCTGGCCGAAGCTCGAGGAGGGCGGAGGCGTGCACCACACAGGTGCTCGCGCGGCCAAGGAGGCTCGCTCGTCGCGGCCATGAATGGCGCTGACGGAGCAAGCCTTCCAAGGCGTCGCCGGGACTGAAGGTGATGGTAGCGCGCGCTGATACGCACCACACGGTCACCATGACCGTTAGGTCATTAATCTGATGCTTAAGCTAGGGTTTTTCATAGATCTAGGGTTAGGGTTAGGGTTACTGTTAGGGTTTCGGATGGGGTTTTCTGAGTGTTGTTTGATCTGATTCGGGTGTTTGAACTCCCCTTCTTCTAATTGCTTGCGGGTAAAGGTTGTGATGCGTGTAAAGGGCTGATATGTTTGAGCTCAGATGCATCTTAGGTGTTGACCGTAACCCTAATCGAGTAGATCTCGAAGAACTTTAACTAACTAAAACTTGTCTTAGATCATCGAAAAACATCTCTGATTGGCATTGATCGTATCGAAAGACTTAGGGTTTACGCTAGGAGATGTAATAGAACTAGATCTAGGCGACTGATACCAATTGTTAGATTAATTTGATCTTAAACTTAGAGCATAAAACTGACAGGATCATCTAGTCTAACATAGACCATACCTAGCACTTAGATCTAATATGGATTTGGTGAAAACTTAGGACTTACCATTCAGATTCATCCCTTTTGGTGGATGACTAACGAGATGTAGATTCCGTAGAGCCGTAGAGGAAGTAGACGTAGCAGAACGCCCGGATGTTGATGTAGATGTGGGAAACCGAGCTTCCACGCCTTCCAGCACCCTTAGTGATTGATAGGATTAGGGTTCTAACGAGCCCTATAGGCTAACTCGTGATTAACACGAGATTAACCCAGATTAAGGAAACCTAGGGGTTTCCCCTTAGTTATATAGTGTTGTAGACGTGGGGCCGGGCCCTAAGTGGGCTTGTTTGCCTTCCAATCAAAGGCAACTAATAGGGAGTAGTGTAGGATTAGGATTGGGCTTGATGGCCCAATTACACATGACCGAGGTCAATTCCAACATTTCCCAGCCGATTTCCCGTCTCCAACCCCAATTCATTTCTTTCCAGAATCGGTTGACGTTCTTTTGGAGTTCTCCTTTTCCTCAACCGTTTTCCTTGAATCCTTTCGTTAGGCAAAATGTTGCAAGGCTGATATTGTCTTATGCCAATTCACCCCTACCGATTTTATCTTACCTATTTCGGCACGACTCCTGCCGATTTGATTCATGCTCCGCCGATTCCATTGATTCACACTACCGATTCCATTTTGGACATAGCGGCCTGCCCTCAAGTTATGTGAACACAGTTGAAGCCAAAAAGGAATACAACGATGCAGCCACCAGCCATTGCAATCAATAGATACTTTGGATAAGCACATCTAATCTCCTCCCTCGCCCAGGGTTCACAAAACCGTTAAGTGGATCTTGTAGATGCCTAGAGGGGGGTGAATAGGCGTACCTAATAAAACCTGAAAATTCTTTCTTCACAAGTTGTCAGTGAAACCGGATCTTCCGAGTACTACTAGGAAGATCCGATGACCGGATCTTCCGAGACTTACTCGGAAGTTCTGATGTGAAAATAACCTTTGCTCGAGATTCAAAATCTAACAAGTTATTCGCAATTTCACTTGAATAGAAAGTTCAAAGAGGTACTCTAAGAGCTATATATGATGATCAAATACAGCGGAAACCTTTAAAGAGATAGATCGGGCAATATATAGCAAATATGAGAATATATGAACTGTCGGATACCGATAGTAGGGGTACCCTAGCTTGGGCCCTAAAACTACTTGGCGACAAGGCCCACAACGACATCGGCCTGACTCTACAGCCCAGCAAAGGCCCACCATCGCGACAACTCCTCGGCACCCATCCCGCTCGAGGAGGACGACCACCCTCGAGCGAGGATTTCCGCCTCGTTCGAGGCTCAGCGGCCTCGAGGGAGACTTCCATCATCGAGCCAGCCTTTCCGTCTCGTTCGAGGCTCGGCAAGCTCGAGCTTGCGGTCCAAGCTCAAGTCGGCCTCGCCAGGAACGACGCCCAAGGCTTCGTGACCCATCAAAGTCATCATGATGCTCCTCTGCGGTCAAAAAGCAGGGAATCACTGCTCCACGCCACCGCCCACGCCCCGGAGAAGACACCGGTCAAATCCACTCGCAACAGTGGACTTCTGAGCACCATGCTACGCGACCTAACCTGCCAGCAACACTGTGCCAACCGCTCCTTTGACTTCGCCCGCCTCGGATGCGCTACCACCCTCGAAGGCGAACCTCGAAGGAACCCACAGAGGCTCGATCCAGGCGCCGTACGCAGGCTACCGCCCTCGAAGCCGTGAACCGACACATGAAGAACATCACGTCAACTGTCGCCATGCCGTCAGCCGGAGTTGGAAGGCGCGATTCCCGCTTGCATCGTGCGCGGCAGGGCAGCACAGTGCACTTAGCAACGTCAGCACCACGAACATTTGTACTCGCACCCTCCCCCCTTGGTCTATAAAAGGGGAAGGGAAGCCCATGCAAGAGGGAGGACAGCAACACTCAAGTCCACACGCACTAGCACACACACTACGTAGCCAGGCTCAGGGACTTAGGAGCTCATCTCCTTCTCCCACCTTGCTTGTAACCCCCTACTACGAGCAACACGTAAACCGGTGCTCAGCACCGCTGCTGGACGTACGGCCCCGTGGCCGGAACCAGGATAAAAACCCCCGTCTCTCCACCCCGCCATCGGGGTAACGAGTGGTTAGCACCGCAATCACTCGTTGGTGCCGGTGCGACCAAATCAGGCACCGACATGAACAGAATCAAGTAAGCAACACAAAGAGACACGAGATTTGTTCCCGGAGTTCACTCCCAAGAGAGCTACGTCTCCGTTGAGGTACCCACAAAGGGTAGAGTCTCTTTCAACTCGTTTCCTCCCTCAATCGACCACAAAGATCAAGATTGAGTCACTTACTAGATGATTCCACACAAGGAATGGGTGATACAATCCTCCAAGGCGCTCCCACAAGCTAGGTGCTGCACTTGGTGACCTCTAACCGTCTAGGAGCAAGCTCTAAGAGTAACAAACGCGAATCACAAGCCAAGGATGCTTCAAGTGCTTCTTGAGATGAACAAATGCTTCTCCTCACTCAAAGTCAACCCACAAGCCTCAAATCTCTTCTCTCAACCAATCCCCAAATGAATCTTGGCTAGGGCAAGGTTTGGAGGGGAGTGGAGAGAGCAAGAGAGAGCTAGAAGTGTGTTTTTTGTTCTGTTGTGCGAGCTGGGGTAGAAGGGGTAAGAGAGGGGGTATTTATATCCATCCCCGAAATCTAATCGTTATGTTTAGAATCAGGCAAACCGGAACTTCCGAGTACATACTCGGATCTTCCGGATTGGCTTAGGTTAGCCGTAAAATCCTAAGTATACTGCCAAACCGGAACTTCCGATTCACAAAATCGGAACTTCCGATTTTGCCAAAATCTACTCAGTACCTTTTCGGATCTTCCGATTCACAAAATCGGATCTTCCGGTTTTGCCATTTTCTACTCAGTACCATTTCAGATCTTCCGATGAAGAAAACCGGAACTTCTGGTTTTACACAGAACCGTACTGGAAGTTCCGAAGAACAGAACCGGATCTTCCGGTTTTCCCTGAAAAACTGAGTTTTGCCCCTTTTGTCTCTCAAAGTTAGTTTTCATCTCAATATAGCACTTTAGCAACCTTGATTCATCAGACACGTCCCCCTTGATAGTACGGTGTTTCCTATACTCAAAATCAAAGAATAAATATGTCATACTTGAAGATGATCTCTATTAGGACGATTGATGGAGTTTTGCTCAGGTGTGTTGGATCGGAGGAAGCTAAAATATTGATGGAAGAAATCCATGAAGGAGTATGTGGGCCACATCAATCGGCCTTCAAGATGAAATAGATGATCAGAAGGAATGGATATTTTTGGCCCACGATTCTTGAAGATTGTTTCAAATATTACAAGGGATGCCAGGATTGTCAGTGATTTGGGAATGTTCAAAGGGCTCCTGCATCTGCTATGAATCCGATTTTAAAGCCTTGGCCTTTCCGAGGATGGGGAATTTATTTAATCGGACAGATTAATCCTGCATCGAGCAAAGGACACAAGTTTGTGTTAGTGGCGACCTATTATTTCACTAAGTGGGTTGAAGCAATTCCTTTAAAGATCGTGTCGTCAGCTAATATGGTGGACTTTGTTAAAGAACATATTATCTATCGGTTTGGTATTCCTCAAACCATTACAACCGATCAGGGAATTATGTTTACTTCAGGAGAATTTAGAGAGTTTGCTGAAAGCATGGGGATTAAGATATTGAATTCTTCTCCTTATTACGCTCAGGCTAACGGTCAGGCAGAAGCATCCAACAAAAGCGTAATCAAGTTAATAAAGAGGAAGATTGATGAGTTTCCCAGAAGATGGCATATTGTGTTACATGAGGCGTTATGGTCATATCCGATGGCTTGTCACGGTGCAATTAAAATGTCGCCTTATCAATTGTATGGACATGAAGCTGTGTTGCCCTGGGAATTGAAAATCGGCTCTAAAAGTGTTGAATTTCAAAATAAGTTGACAGCCGATGAATATTCAATTATTATGAAAGATGAGTTGGAAGATTTGGCTCAATACCGTTTGAAAGCTCTTGAGAACTTAGAAGCTAATAAGGAGCGCGTTGCTAGATGGTATAACAAGAAGGTCAAAGTCAAAGAATTTTCTCAGGGAGAATTGGTATGGAAGCTAGTTTTGCCGATTGGATCTAAAGATTCTAAATTCAGTAAATGGTCTCCAAATTGGGAAGGTCCGTATAGAATAAATCGGTGCGCTCCAGGCAACGCGTATATATTGGAGACTTTAGAAGGAGAAGAATTTCCTCGAGCTTTGAATGGAAAATACTTGAAAAGGTATTATCCCAGTATTTGGGTTGATGCATGAGCCGATTTTCGAGAAGAATCGGAAAAGATCATAGCCGATACAAAGTATCGCCTTTAGCGGAAAAAATAAGTGAAAGTAGTGCATGCAAATTAGAGAATTACATATCCAAGGATACATGGCCGATGCGTTATGCATCGCCCTTAGGGAAAAATATGAAACATTACAGAGTGTTCAGAAAGTTCTGGATTGACTGAATGGCCCGCATGCGGGACTCATGGTGCTCATGGTTTTCTATGATCTGATTTCTAGAATCGATAGAAATATGAATTTGGCTGACGTTGGCTTCAGACCTGGATATAGACTGGTTGATTGTATTGATCTCTCTCCAGAGTCGATCCCTTCTGCTCTGTAGATTGATAAGACGGGCTTGTTCTCTGTTCAGGGTGTCTTCGAGGTTATGAATTTGGCGTTGAATCCTGGATATATCATTTCTTGGAGATCCTTGGCCATGGATGAAAGATGACACTGAAGTAAGACCTTCAGGAAGTAAGTTCATGATCTCATATTTGTGAGTAGCTAAGAAAAGTCGATGGTCTGCAGAAAGGGGAGCGCCAGATTGAAGCTGAGTGATGATCAGCTCCAGTGTTTGTTGAACCTGAGAGTTTGAAAGATTAGTTTGTTTTAATCAAATAGTGAGGCAAAGAAAGAGAGCTATTCTGTACCTCATTGGATGAAGATGTCATGTATGATAGTGAAAGAGATGACATGGTGAATTCTGCGTATGGTTCTATTTATAGGTGGAAGGGTTTACCTAATCGTTTCAGAGCATTCAATTTTTGATATAAATGGGTGCATGGACCAATGCATTTCGGTCAAAAGTTGCTATTTTCAGAAGATTCGCTGTAAAAGCTGATCGTATTGGTTAAAGGTAATAAAGACGCTTCAGACTTGGCAGAAATTGGTCAAAAATGAGCCAAAGATTTACACATGCAAAATAGTATAGTCACCTTAATAAATGTGTTATAAAAGATGCCACTTGCAGAGTTTTACAACGACCCAAGGAAGTCTTGGATCACTTTGATCGCGCGCAGGCGAATGGCATCTACATCGGAAATGGCTTTCCGATCTTCATCAGCCAAGCCCTCAATCGGCTTCAAGTTCTTTTTGAGGTGATCAACCTTTTGAATAAGGGCTTGCTTATTCTATTCAAAGGTTGTCAAGGTCCCAGGGATTTGCTGCAGGTCAGTTTCCACAGTTTGCAGCTCTGCGTCAATCTTGGTTATGGCTTGCATATGAGCTTCACGCCTAGACTTCAAATCGGATATGGTCTTTTCTAAGGTTTCCCGAGTTTGCTTCAGATTTCCGATCTGGTTTTCTATGCCTTCAATATCCGATTTGATTTGCTCCTGGTCCTTAGAAGATTTCTCAAATTCAGCTCGATCGGATAGTCTCTTTTGGGCCTTTGTCACCTGGAAGTAGTTAAACTCTATGAAAGCAGCTGGGAAAAGGGCTTCCTCGACTGACTCAGGTATTTGGCCTTGCAAGTGTTTGAAAACTGATCGGACAGGATCGGCGTTCTTCACAAGTTGTCCGATTTCAATGTTCAGAAGACTTAGCATTTCTTCGAGATGGAGCCTGATCGGATCGGAGTTTGGAGCTGATTCTGCTGTAGAGGGACCGGCAAGTTCTGCTGCAAGAGCACTGGGAGTCGAAGAATCTTGTGCCTAAGGAGGAAAAGTGAAAATCGGACATTGGCTTCTCCTATTTTGAAAAGGAAAACGAAGAGAGAAGGAATTACCCGCTTCTAATTGATTTCATCAAACTGGGACGGTTGAGGAGTTGGAAGGCCGATTACAGTTCCGATGGAAGCGATTGTCGTTCGTTCCTGGTACAAAAGTTCAGATGTGAAGAATGGAATGGATCAACTTTCACAAATAACAAAGACATAATAATCATTCTTACGATGGATTCTTGAGCCGATTCTGGGGCTTGGATTGTTGATCCTGGTTGAACAGAGCTCGACGGAAGAATCGGCGGTGAAGAAGAAGTTGGGGCAGTTCCCGTTTGATCCGATTGTTCATAAGTCATGATCTGGGGAGGTGCCTGTATATGCATGAAATTAGTTCGAGAAATAATAAAGGTTGCAGCAAATCAGAGATATATCTACCTGTTCCGATGCATCTGTTGCTGTGGTGTCCGATGGATTTTCTTGAATCGAAATTATTGTACCACCTTCTGGGATGGTTGATGAGCCACCGATATTTGAGCGTGTTTTTTATATACGTCTGGCAGCCTCCGAAGCTGAAATTTTTCGGACAGCTTTCGGTATCTTCCTCGAAAGTGTCTTTGATAGCAGCAATTTGCGTTTCTCTCCGACTCCTGAAGGTGTAGCTTGTAATTCCGATGGCTTGATTTCTTCTTGACCAGTCATGGAAGAAGAAGTTTCTTGAATCTTTTTCTTCGACCTTTTGGAGGAGCTAGTGCCCTGTTGCATGGTTGGAGGAGTGCCCTTGGCCGATTTCTTGTTCTGACCAGTAGCGACGTCCATCACGGATGGACTGGAATTCTCGATGTAAAGATTGTCTGGGGAAGGCATGTACTTGATCGGACGGCCGCTATTGCTGACTGAAGGAAGATTTATTGCTACATCCTGTGATCAAAGGTAAAAGGAGAAAGAGTTAAATACAAAGTGATCAGTGATTGAAAAAGATGATTAAGGTTAGAGCTCTTACCTGGTCGCTGGTCTCAAAATCAGGGTTGAGGATTAGGCAATAATCTTGAGCAGGTCGGCTGAAAAGATGATTCCTCCATTCTTGCCACCAAGTTTTGAATGAGGCCGTAGTGAAGCTTGAGAATTTCCAAATAGATAAATCTATGGTTTCCCGAGAAGGTGATAAATTTATCAGTCTATCGTATGCTATGCCTGAAGGGATTACATCTCTGGGCTTCACCATATCGGCCAGGTACAAGGAAATTGGCCCTTGGCAAAATCCGATTTGACGAGCAGCCAGTGATGGATGGTAATATTCAAATGACTGCTGCTTTTTCCCCATAAAGACGTCTGTAGGGAGTATTTGAGGGGTGAAGATCTCCTTGAAGTAATTTTGGCTCTCCTCATCTGTGTCAATGTCGTCAAATCGGAATTTAAACGGGAGTTTGAAATGATGGTCAGGATCAGCATACACATGCCAAGGCATAGATTCTTCCTTGAGACCATTATAGAACCCCCTAAAGTACTCGTTGTGCGAGTAGAAGGAAGCCGTTCTCCAGGGAAGCCTGAGGCAGCTTCGCCAAAGGACATGCATCGCCGATCTTCAGTTTCTTCGTCATTCAATTGATCGGCAGGGAATACTTTGCTAATTACATAAACATCCAGTAGCTTCTGTATGTGCATATTTAACCAGAGGTTAACAAACCACCATGGACCTCTGAGATGTCCGATTTGTTGCTTGGACCTCAATCGGATGGAAACCTTGTGAAGGAGCTTATATACCGATCCAAGAAGGTGTTTTCCCATTGGGAAATTGTTTCCTGGGGCTAGGTATTCTGCCAATCGGAGGTAGTGGATTGATGGGCCTACAGTCTTTCCACAAAAGACGAAGTGCTCCAACCATATATTCAAGAAAGCTAAAGTGTTCTCTTACATCCACAGGTCCTGATGTCTTGGAATACTTCTCTATGTATCCTTTCCAACCCCCTTTTTGCTTGGTGTCAATCTTGTGGGTGGCTTTGGAGGGAATGAGGAAAGTCTTGTCCGATTCCGATATATTAAAACCGGTGAGCATCAATACATCGGCTAAAGTAGGAGTCATCGGACCTTGACCGAAGAGGAAAGCATTCAGAGCATCGGACCAGAAATATGAAGCGGTGGCTAGCAAAGGCTCATTTCGCTCCATGTCAGCCAAAGAAAGAGCAATACATTGACGGAGGTCATAAGATTCCCATTCATCTATCTTTGATTTGGCAACCCTTTTATACCAAGTTCTCCATCCAGCGGTAAGGGTTGGCCATGACCTAAAAGCATTGCTCCAGTCATATTCTGAGTCAAACGATTTGTAGGGAAGCCGTTGCGTTTCTTGGTTGATGAAGTCAGTAGGATCTGGAGAACCTTCTGGGCCTAATATGGCGAGGGCTGGCTTATCTGCTACAGGGATGATGATGCTATCGCGGAGGGCCTAAAAGAGATGCATTACTGGAGTAAAAACAGATCTATCAAGAACGGAATAAATCTAGATCTAAGGACCGGATGAAGGCTTACCTCAGGGATATCTGAGAGGGATGCCATGGGAAGAGGTTGCCGAAGTCTTCGAGAGTTGATCCGTGCCGGAGGTTACTTGCACTCGATGATCTAAGGTTGGGGAGCAGAGGAAGACGAAGCGGCGGCGACTGTGTGGAGAAGATGAATGAGGAAGACGAAAGGGTTGGCCTTATATAGGTTTCGCTAAGGGTAAAAGGGGAAAAAGAAGATGTTTGACCTAAAGATAAGGATCAAATAGTTTCGAGTCAGAATCGGATTCTAACGCGAAACTAGGGGGACATGTGTTGACACCGGATTTTAACAGGTCACATCGGTGCCAAAGTAAAGCAGAGGTACTGAATCGGAATCGGAGTCCGGGGAAAGGAACAGGTTAAAATCGAAATCGGAGTCCGGGAGGAAGAGCAGTTTGAATCAGAGTCGGAGTCCGATGAGAACCAAAATCAGAGAAGAGGTTGATGACGTGAAGGAATCCTGGGAGGTTGCCAGGTTGAGCTTATAGAAGGACCAAAATAAAGAGTCGGTTATTTTTATAGAGTTTGAGTCGTAAACGGTTGTAAAAAAGGTCTTTTCTTTTGCGTCAAGTAAGTTTATCGTAAACGTTTAGGAGTCATAGTTATCAGAGTATAAATATCGACCATGCGTGGTCATGGAAGTCTGTACACACCAACATCAAACAAACCTTTACACTTTTTCGCATCTTACATACATTTGTCGGCGACTTCGTCTTTCTTTTTTCGCGAGTTCTTTTGGGCACGTCGAGGGTGATCAGATCTCAAGGCTTGCTTGTAAGTCCCGTATTACTGAGTAAGATCCAAGCCTTAGCAACCAGCGTATCGCTGTTGTTTTGTTTGGGATTATTCGACAGTTATCGAATAAACATCTAAGCTTTAGTATCTAGCGTATCGCTGTTGCTTCGTTTAGATTTTATTCAACCCTTATCCAGCTTAGAATAAGCTTTGATCGGCTGTTATTTATACTTCATTACCGGATCTGGTATAGCCGTTTAGATCTATTCTAAGTGTTGCTCTGTTTAGCTTGTTAGGTTACGTTTTAGTAATCTTACTCTGCTTTGCATCGGAATAGGCTGATCTAGCCGGCTCTCTATCATAGATCGGAATTCATTGCCGATCTGGTATTCATCGTCAAATCGGAAACCCAGCCGATTTCACTGTGTTATTAACGTCTGATTTTCCTTGTCAATCAACAGGTCAGATTGACTGGCACGCCCTGCATCATCGATCACAGCCGATTTCGTGTGCTAGCACGTGAAGGTCTTTCCCGATTTTTGCTTCAACAGGGCCCACTTGTCATTCTCTCTTATCCTCTTCCCCAATTCTCGTCGCCCGATGCCCAGACGCCCCGACGGGCGATGGCTCCAGCTCGCCTCAGTCGTCGCCCTTGACTGGCTGTCGCCCCACCCCCTCCCTACGCCATCTCCGTCCACCTGCGCCGCCTCCGTCACCTCCATCCGAGCTTCGCCATAGGCACCACGCCGCTCCGCCTGAGCTCCACTGCTTGCGCCATGTTGCTCTGCCGAGCCTCGCTACCGAGATCCGCCTTCACCGCTTCGCCACCGAGTTTCACCTCCACCGCTCCTTCCGAGATCCGCCGCGCCGCCTCCGAAGCAGGAGCTGAAGCTAGAAGGACGTGCTGTGGCGCCTGGGCCAAGGTGAGCCCTCCGACGCAAGCTCGACGCCGTTGCCACCATGGCCGCGCGGATCCCCTGAGACGGCGAGCGAGAGGACGGCAAGAAGCCGTAGCGCTCGAGTTGACGCCGTCGAAGTGGGTCGGATCGATTTCTCGTTTTTGGAGGGATGGACTGAACCCGCATATTGAGGGAATATTCCCTATCGGGTTCAACCCAATCCACCTACGCATCCATCCAAACGCGGGTTAACCTGGGTCCAACCCGTTCCAACCCTCTTCGACCCGCAAACCAAACACACGGTTATATATCTTGTGGAATAGGATGGTGTTGAAACCTTCAATGTTTGAGATTTGTGCAACCAACCACAACCATTGGATCCCACGAACCCTAACCTCATGTTCCCCTCTCCTGCTCTGAGAACCCGCGCCGCCGCCATTTGCACCGCGTCGAGGTCTGCCCATGCCGCCCCATGGCTCACCGTGGTCGTGTTTAGATCAAAAAGTTCTTTTGGACTTTACTATTCATCCCTCTTAGAAAATACGTTTCCCAGAAAAGTCCCTCTTTAATTCCCTTCAACTTTCCTATTCATCCCTATCACAAAACACGCTTCCCAGAAAAAGTTCTTTTCCCCACCAACAGAACACGAGCACGTGTCACCCTCGTGACCTGCCGGTGGCCGGTAGGCTGTGCCGTCGCGGCTTTGGGCACGGGTGTCGGGGCACCGCAAGCCATCAGGAGGAGTATACGAAGGAGGAAGACGAGGGGAAAATGTTGAAAAAAAATTCAACATATTTCAAAAATATTGGAACATTTTCAAAAAAGTTGAACTACATTTTTTATAAAAATGTTAGCGAATTATTTTTTTTTGAAGAAGTGTTGGATCCAACATTTTTCCGCACAAATGTTGATGCAACTCTTTCCAAAATATATTAGTTTTATTTAAAAAAATTTGTACCACTTTTTTAAAAATATTGCAACATTTTATAATTAATAATTATGAAGTGAAATGATTGGAATATAACAAATATTACATTTAGATGGGCTTTATTGGGCCGAAAGGTATTATCCACCCTCCGCGGGGCATACGAGCCCCCGTCTTGTTAACCTACCCAATCCGCTCTTCAGACACCTCGCCGCCGCCCCAACGGGACCGAGCTCCAGGACAAGCGAGTCGATTCGCCGCCGCGACAGGGCGTCATCGCCTCCGACGCAGTAGCTGTTCCCATGGCGAATGTATGGCTGACCCCCTCCCCCCTTCCCCCCCCCCCCCTCCTTCCCCCCTCTCGATTTTTTTGCATCTGTTCTCCCAGTGCGTTTTCTGAATCTATTAGAGCCTGATCGGTCGAGTTCCAATCTTTGCCCAATTAAGTTCATGTTATGCCCAAGAAATTGGACTATTGGTTTGTTCATCACCAGGAATTTTGCATGCCATTTTTTGTTAGACATAATCTTGTTGTTTATGATTACTTCATCAGTTTTAGTACTGTCTTAGAGAGTGGTCTAGCTATCGTGTACAGAGTGGGCAGACTTTGTGTGCGTATCTGGTCGAGTCGTGCGGCCGAGCGTGGAGTCCGTCGAGTACGCGTGCGTGTGCTACTTGGACTGAACTGCTAGCTGTCTGACCTAGCTAGGATATGAGCTGCCTGGTTACAATAACGATTGTTATAGACAAAAGAAAATTCTTCCAAATTGACTGCCATCTTCTTGATGTCTTGGACGATTGCTCCTACGTGCGACCTGTCCATCCCTTTTGCCCTTAGCTGTCGCACAAGATTTAAACAGTCTGAAGCAATAATCACTTTCTTCCAGTGTTGATCAAAGATGAACTTTAATGCACAACGGACAGCCAAAGCTTCTGCCAGTTCTGGTTCAGTGATCCTCTCAATACCTTGACTTGTTGCAGCCAAGAATCTTCCATTATGGTCCCGGATCACACAACCAACTCCCTTTTTCCTGAATCTGCAAATATAGCTGCATCTGCATTTGCTTTAACCCAATCTTCTGGCGGTGGAACCCATTTTTGGCTGAAAGCATTGGACTCACACCTGTTGGAAACATTTGGGCGCATTGTCAGAAAGCAAAAACATTTGGATGTAAGCTTTTGATTTTTCAGCAATTCGATGAGGGTGCATAATATTTTCCCCATTCCTAATCGCATTTCTATTTTCCCAAGCATGCCACATCATTATAGTAAAAGAAATTGCCTCCTCATCAGATGCACTCGCCAAATAATCAAACAACCATTGCTTTGGAGAAACAAAGGACTTAATTTTACGTTTAATACCACACCAGTTCTTCATTTCTCGCCAAATCTCCGTCACATATTGACATTTTACAATAGCATGAGCCACTGTCTCCACCTGTCCACAATAACAGCAAGCATCAGAGGCAGGAATGTGTCGATGTGAAAGTTGTTATCCAGTAGGCAAACTGTCATGGGCCAACCTCCACAAAACTATTTTCATCTTCTCTGGGGCATTTATCTTCCAAATGTGTTTCCAGTCGTTAGTAACTTGTGTAATATTTGAGGTTCCTCCCTTCCCATTAGTACTGAAAAACAAACGAACTTCTCAGATTTTGCAAATATGTATGCTGATTTAACAGTAAATATACCTTCTCTGTTGGGCTCCCATGACACAAAATCTTCACATGTATTATGACTTGAAGGAATTTTTAGTATTATATTATCAGTTTCCTCAGAGTAGCATGCCCGTACTAGATCCTCCTCCTATTGTTTGTTTCTCTTCATCAATTAGAAAATTCACTTTAAGATCTTTTGGGATATGAATAATTGGTTGGGCAAACTGATGAAGTACACCTGGTATCCAGCGATCTCGAGTTACAGAAATTGTACTGCCATTGCCCACTCTCCATAAAACCCCACTAACCAAAAGTTTCTTGCCATACATGAAGCTTTTCCAAGTGTATGAAGCAGTACGAGTGCTGCCTGCCTCCCAGAATGTGGAGTTAGGATAGTATCTACCTTTAAGCACCTTTGCACATAAAGAATCAGACACAGTTAGTAAGCGCCAACATTGCTTCGCTAAAAGGGCTTGATTAAATAATTCCATATCCCTAAAACCCATTCCTCCCAATGCTTTTGGTTCAGTCAACCAATCCCAAGTACACCAATGCAATTTCTTCTCTCCATTCTCGAAACCCCACCAATGATTTGATAAAGTCGATCTCATTCTGTCACAAATACCAATTGGTAGCTTATGACATATATAGGAATAGCTTGGACAACTGATTAAAGCATTACTTCCTTCCCAGCTCTAGATAACGGCTTATCACTCCATCCATGAGCTCTCTTCCACATTTTCTCTGAAAGAAAACCAAATGTGCTAATTGTTGATTTTTTAATAGACGTTGGCATGCCTAAGTTTTGGCCTTCGCGGAGGTCCCGTCAGTCAGCACGCTGCATACTGCGCAGCCTCTGCGGGACCGTGACTCAGCCCAGTGCCGAGACGATGCGTGCAGAGCTATAGAAAAGGCGTGCGGTACTGGGGGAACTGAAAAATTACTGGACCTTTCAAAAACATGTGTCGCTGCTAGCCCCATCTACCTGTGTCTGTCCGAAATAGCTGCAGGAAACTTCAGACTAGTATTACTGGATGAACGTGGTTATCCCAGTTTGGTAGTTACCATGCAGTGGATGGCTGTATAGTTCCCATTCTGTATATATATGCATTGTTGCATCTCTAAAAATGTTTGGGCTTTTGCCGTTTGTTCTTCCCATAGTAAGTTAAAATTTAGATTTTAAAAATCCAGTTGTAACATCATGCAAATAATTTGTTGAATAGTTTGCCTTTGCATCAACTGAATGGTGTAATTTTTTTGTATTAGCGTTGACTGTGTTAGTTAACTAATCGCTGCGGTGCAGGTGAATCTTATCTCGCGTGACCAAGCGGCGGCGATGGAGAAGGTCGTCGGGGCGGCGGCGGCGGATGAGCGGGTCATCAGCAAGCATCTTCATCGTTTGGAGCTACTCATCGAGAATGGCTTTGTAAGCTCATCATCTCCTCTATTCCTTTTCCCCATCTCTTCCATCATCCATGTCAGCCTCTAGGGTTCCAGGAATGGCCGGATTCCATGGCCGTCGCGCGGGCCTGCTCCAGCCTCTAGGGGGCGCGCGCGAGCTGGGCCTCCGCGGCCACCGGCGGGGAGACAGCCAACGGAGGGGGCATTTCTCGCCGGCGGCTGGGTCCCACACAATACTGTGTCTAAATTGGGATGAATCCATCCCTCTCAACCAATATACCATTCACATGCTCACACCGTCTCCGAACCACATATACATCATAAACAACAGAAGCAGTATATTTCCAAACCCGAAAGTAGGAATGGAACATTAAAAGTATATGGCCGCGCCGTTTTCGCGGCCTGCTAGCGTGGCCACGTTAGCCTGATATTCTAGCTCCGTCTGATGTGATTTTTTCAATTATGATGGCACTCCCCAAATTGCATGCGCTGGCATGCCTAGTTACATCTCTTATTGAATTGTTCTACATCTCCCTAATTTGCTTGTAAATTTTCTCCATATAGATTGAAGTTTCTCCTCCTCTTTGCCTACTAATACTAGCATTTTTATGCTGTTGCTGTTGCTTTGCAGGATTTCCTTTTTGTCGTGATAGCTCTCGAGTACATCGTTCTCGTGTTACTCGCCTTCTTGTATTACGACAATTGGGTGGCCTTGGGTGGAGCTGCTTTCCTGTTGCCCTACTTCTTATTTATGCTGCACTTAATACCAAATTTGAAGAGTGTGTACATTGAAAAATATGTCACAAACAAAAAGCTTCCTGCTGGCAAGGTGTAATGCCCAGCATTAGCAAGGGCACTTGTTAGTGAGTGCCCGATTAGTAAGGCAGCAATGCCCTTTCTTAGTTGCTTGGGCATGATGAAATAAAGACCTCCATACTGTAATCCTTTTAAATCCTGGAGTGATGTATCTTTATGTTTTTCTTAGTTTGTATATGGTGTGATAAATTATCGTGTTTTATTATTTACCTCACTATATATTGTGCTTTGCTGTGTGGTTTTGAACCATAATGAATTGAAGGTTGATAAAATTTTATGTTAATAAAATGTTTTGCCCTAATTTCTGGTGTTCCTTCTACAAATTAGATTCTCTATAACTCATGTGCCAGATGGTCAACCACCATTTTGCCTTTGAGATCTTCCTCATTTATGTTGATGTTCGTTGTAAAATGAATAGTGCATTGGGTAGTCTGAATCATGCAGAGTCTTTCCCATCCATATCCGAATGGATGTCGGACGACAGCAGTAAACTGTGACTTCGCAGCCAACTTTGTTTCTGCTGAGATGTTCTGCAGCATGCATCGAGGACCAGCTTGCCGTCTGAAATTCAGAACGTTTTTCACCTTAAGGGCATCTACTACGATGAAATGAGTTCACCTATCCAGTTGTTTTGCCTGCCTTCCAACAAGCTCATGACACAAGGAACTATGAACAGATCCAGGCAAGTGTTCTGAAACTTGGGTTTGCTTCGTGTCAACTTCACTAATCAAATCAAAGGCATCCCTTGGCTCAGTTCAGAGTTCACTGAAAGTCAATGAGGATGCTGGAAAGGTGGATATGGTGTCATGGGGAGTCACCATCTCTGTATTCCTCAATCATGGTATGTATGATGAGGTCCTTAGCCTTTTCAACTTGTTCAAAAGTGACTGCAGAGAAGTCTGATGAGTTCATCGTGGCTGCCGTTTTGAATGCCTGTGCAAACGCAGCATTAATCAGGCAGTGCAGATGTGTCCATTCACTTGTTGCCAGGACTGGACACAGCAAGCACTTTTGCATTGCAAGCGCTCTGGTTGACGTCTATTCAAAATGTCGTGATATTCTGCGGAGAGGGCTTTCTTTGTTGTTTCATCCTCGACTCAAGACACCCTACTGTACAACACAATGCTGGCCGCCTATGCCAACCATGGTCTGATACACGAGAACATCAGCCTCTACCAAGAGATCAGCCAACTTCAGTTGCTCCAACTCCAGCGATGTTTGTTGCCATATAATCTTGGGTTAGTCCAGCAGGGGAAGCTTCTGTTCAGTTCCATGCATTCTGTGCATGATGAATCCAACAAGGGCCAATTACACATGCCTGGTCGTGTATTTTTAAAAAATAGTTTTTTCATCAGATCTTTGAGGCCCAGACGACCGAGTCTCTGTATTTACCCTTGGGGCGGCACACTGGCCCCGCGGCTAGTCCACTTGTTTTCCGTCAAGACCAGAGCAGCAAATTCTGCAAAAGCAGGGGTTTTGGGCCATGAGTGAGAGCCCTGGTCCACTTCGCCCCGCTCCGTGCCGCTGCAGCCAGCCTTGGTTGGTTCCACACTTCTACGGCAGAGAGCTTCGACGCGCTGCGCGCTCCGCCCGAGGAGGAAAGCAAAGCAAGAGACGCAAGGAAAACTGCCTGCTTTCCTTATTTCCTGCACCTTAATGTGCAAGTAATCACTCCATTACCAGCCCCACCACCAAGCTCTGCCTGCGGCTGGAGGAAGACCAGAGCTCACGCGGCAGTGGAGAGTAGAGTACGAAGAGGTCTGGAGGGCAGAGCTCAGGCGGCAGCATGAAGGGCCATCAGCAGCAGCAGCATTCCTCTCCCCTGCTGCTGCCGCCCAAGCGCCGCTGCACCACCCTTGCCGCCGCCGTGCCGGCGCTCGTCGTCTGCTCCATCCTGCTCCCGCTCGTCTTCCTCCTCGGCCTCCACCGCCCCGGTGCGCACGCTTGGCCTCGAAATCGGATCTGCGAGCGATTCTTCCCTCCCCTGCTTCTCTAACCGTGCTGCTCTGCTGTTCCCTCTGCAGGCTATGGATCGGAGGAGCGCGCCGCCGTCGTCATCACCACCGTAAGCTGCGATTCTGCTCTCAAAACGTACTGCGTTCTCGGACCACTCCGTCTTCTCATTCACTTGCTTCTTCATCAGGAGTTGGCCGGTGTCGGGGCGCGTAACAAGCAGCATCTGGAGAATGGGGGCGCCATGAAGCACAAGCTGCTCAAGGTACTGCTACCATCCAGCTACCACACTCATGCTACAGTGGGAACTCATTCACACTGATTCAGTCACTGTTCTTCGGATTCCTATCTTGGCGAAAGCGAAATAACTGCAGCTCCGCACCAAATTGTGCGGAACGCGGTAAAAACATTTATGCAAGCAACAACGAGAATCAAGTTGATTTTTTCCCCAGCTATTCTCGGGGCAGCGATAAATGGAACCACTTGGCTCTGCAGATTTTAGCGCGCTCATGCGCTCCGCGTGTGCGTGCGCGTTTTGCGGACGTCTGCAGTGCTGTGACGCTTAACAACCTACCGCCTTTGTCTTCATTCAGAAGCTGCTATTCTTGTACTAAGTGGCAAACAAAAATTGTTTCTTTCATCATGCCGTTCCATGCCTGGGATAAAATGTATCCAAAACTGCTGTTGCTGTCAAGATATATGCTCTCTTGTTATATCCACTGCAATCCCATTGGATGATTCCTCTTCCATTGCTTGTCCTTTTCTTTTCTTCTCCTTTTAAAAAAACTGGCTGACCTTTTCTTTATTTGCTAATTGTCTGTATGGGCAATCCAGTGCTGAATTAAAGAGTGAACTCTGACCAAGAAAGAAATGAAATCTTACATAATTTGCAGTAACTAATTGATTTTAAATAGATGAACCAATCGTGTGTGACATGTTCAAAGCTGGTGCGCTGGTGTTGAAGCTTCTTTCTCGAACCTGCAACTAGTGCACAATTAGCTGGTTTGATGAATTACTTTGCCTCATAATATTTCTTGGCTTCACTACAACAGTCAACATGACAGATGCTTTCTTTTTAGTTGCAACTAACATCCTCTTTTATACTTTTTTGGCCAGGATGTTTCCAAAAAGAAAACGTCCAGATCAAATGGTGTTTCCCCTGGCAAACCTAGCAGAGAAAAATCAAAGAATCTTGCTGTTAAATCAAAGGCAAAGCTCAAGGGTTTTTTCTCTTTAATTGATCTAAATAATGACACCTTCAATGGTAAGCATTAGGAGACCACAAAAACAGTAGCACATAGCCACTTTTTTTTGTTTGGAAAAAAAAACAATATCCATCTTACTGTATTTAGTGGTGTTCCAGGACTGCATACGCCCAAAAAATATAAACGGAAGGACCTGTCCTGGAGATCAGGGGTAACAAACAGTCTCTTTATTTACCTGCATGTTCTTTATTATTTAAGTACTATGCAGCTCGGCTTTTCGGATTTCAATAACAGGATTAGACTCCAGGGTGGTACACACAAGAAAAACAATGTTTGCTCAGTTTATCTTGTGAGGCTTTTGTGGCAATCGCAGTACCAATAGCAGCCTATTGTAGTTAGTTAAAAGATTTGCACGATAACTTTTGTGGTTGTTGATGCAGGATGTGACTCTTGTACTCCTGTGATTATCTGTGCTTTAAATTTAAGGCCAGACACTTTGTTTACTAGGGATCCTTCATAACCGCTTTACTTTTGTATATAGGAAATTGAAATTGTTTTTTGGCGCAGGATACTGCTGTTAATGGGAAAGAGAACCATGGTCAAGAAACAGTGCACGAGGGGAATCCCAAGTCCTGTGAACATGAATATGGAAGTTACTGCATCTGGTCTACTGAGCATAGAGAAGTTATGAAAGATGCTATTGTAAAGAGGCTTAAAGATCAACTTTTTATAGCAAGAGCTCATTATCCTAGCATTGCAAAACTAAAACAGCATGAAATATTTACACGTGAACTGAAGCAAAGCATTCAAGAACATGAACGCATGTTGAGTGACACCATCACAGATAATGATCTGCCACCAATGTTAGTGTCTTCTTACATTTAAGATCTTATATGATTTTTTTTGTAAACTTTTTCCTCCTAACAAATGCTTGATAAATTGCTAGAGAAATTCATTAACATGCTTAGTTTCTTGTTTCAATTGATATTTGGTTTTCTTCAAGCAATGAAGAATGTACCATGGAGCATTATGTTGTACTTTTATAAAATACTGCATTGTATTTTTTTTTTTTGTCCTTGAATTGTTTCTAAAGGTAATGGCTGCTTGATCATTTCAGCTTTGCAAAGAAGCTAGAGAAAATGGAGCAGACAATTCAGAGAGCAAAATCTTGTGAAGTAGGATGCTCTAATGTTGAACGGAAACTTAGGCAGCTACTTGATATAACTGAAGATGAAGCTTATTTCCATACAAGACAGAGTGCATTTTTATATCATCTTGGTGTCCAGACTATGCCTAAAACTCACCATTGCTTGAACATGAGATTGACATTAGAATATTTCAAATCTAGATCAACTCACATTGAAATAGATCAGCAGAAGCTTGAAAGACCTACCCTCCAGCACTATGTAATATTTTCCAGAAACATACTTGCAGTTTCAACCACTATTAATTCAACAGTTTTGAACTCCCAGGTATACTTTTATTTTGAAATAATAGAAAAGGTTTTGAGATATCCGTCTGATTTCTAACTTCTGTACTACAACACATTTCAGGATTCTGGCAGCATTGTTTTCCATTTGTTCACTGATGCACAAAATTTTTATGCGATGAAGCATTGGTTTGACAGAAATTCATACTTGGAGGCTACTGTTCATGTAACTAACATTGAGGATCATCAGAAGATCCCAAAGGATGCAGATTCACTTGAGATGGAACAAATATGGCCTTCAGAAGAATTCCGTGTCACAATTCGTAATTATTCGGAACCTCCCCAAAGGCAGATGAGAACTGAATACATATCTGTTTTTGGCCATTCGCAATACCTGTTACCTGACCTTCTTCCTAGCTTGAATAGAGTTGTTGTTCTTGATGATGATTTGGTTGTCCAGAAAGACTTGTCATATCTGTGGAACCTTGATATGGATGGTAAAGTGATCGGTGCCATCCAGTTCTGTGGCGTTACATTGGGACAGTTGAGATCTTATATTGCTGAACATAGTTTCAACTCGGATGCATGTGTATGGCTGTCTGGTCTCAATGTCATTGAACTGGAAAAATGGAGGGACCTCCGCGTCACCAGTATGTATGATCAATCACTGCAAAAGGTCAGTAAACTCACCATTCCCCTTAGTGGTATCAAAGGATTCGCATTAAGTCATTAATGCTTATTTTTAAGATTTTTTTGTTTAGTTTTTTGTATAAGCTCTTGTACTGCCTTCCTTTTCTGGTTATTCCTCCTACGCCACCTAAAATTCTGAAGTTCCCTTTTTAAGTCACTGATGCCTCGATGGCGTTAACCCAAAGGGAACCGTGAAATTTTAGTGTCATTAAGAATTAATCCCTTTTCTCATGACCTGCTTATATGCTTTTTTTATAGTTGCAAATGGAGAGGCTGGCGTCAAAGCGACTGAAAGCGCTCCCTGTTGGTATACTTGCCTTTCAAGATCTGATATACCCTTTGGAAGAGTCTTGGGTTCAGTCTGGCCTTGGACATAACTATGGAATAAGTCAATATGATATAGAAAAGGCTGCGACTCTACACTACAATGGTGTGATGAAACCTTGGCTTGATCTGGGGATACACGATTATAAAAGCTACTGGAGGAAGTACATGGCTACAGGGGAAAAGTTCATGACAGAATGCAACATTCACTAATTAACAGTAACATGAATGGCCCCAAACGTTACCAATTTTTGGCATTTGAACTGCGAACCCCATGGACTTGCTTAAATGACAATGTTATGACAACCAGAAATCTCTCCGGGCCTGCAGATGACCGAGATACTAGCTGGTGGAAGCAATGCTCAAATTCCAAAAGGAGAAATAAGCTGAAACGCCTTCTGCAAAATCTTGCAGTTGTCAGCATCTAAGATGCCAGAACTACAACAGCGTCAAACCTGAGTTACGCTGCAGACATGCCAAGATGTGTCTGAGCCTTTTTCATTTGCTGCTTGGAATTGCAAAAGTGCAGTTTCCTCGCTGCTCATATTTTGTATAAAATCTTTTATCCTATTCTTTTGCTCATTGTCAAGAGCAATACTAAGGCAAATGGTGAATGTGGCACATCATGTAAATGGGGCAGGAAATGATGCCTGAAATAGCAAGCGGTTGCTTGTAATTATTTGCCACAAGGCCTGCTGTTGTTATTGTGAGATGCTGGTGATTTAACTGATGGTTGTTTGTTCTGCTCAATGGCATTCTTTTCTTTTCTCTTTATTTGATTTAGGATCTTTTTATTGTACAAATCTCATTAGGCTTCTCTAAATGAATGAGAAGTCAGATGGTTTTGCCTATTGCCTAGCATAGTTTGGATTTAGATCCTGAGACCAAGCACAACAAACAAAAAGAAACAATAAGAGTTGCATAACTATCGCCATGCCTGGAACAATAAGAGTTGCATAGCTCAGCATGTTAAGGTTCCTCAACACTAGTCAAAATACACAAAAGGTATATTAGCAAGGTTTGAACATTCAGCTGGGTTCACCATTCACATTTGATATGTAGCTTAAGGGTAACACTTATATGATCCATGTATTCTGTCAGGACCATATTGCTATCTGGAACTATATTTTCAGATGAAGGGCGTTTAAATAGTGCCTGTTCTACAACCTAGAGAGTGTACTGTGAAGCTTCAGGTAACAGAGGAGAAACATTCCTGTAGCGTCACAAGCCATGAAGCTTCGGATCGTGAGGGTGATGGCCTTCCAGGGGACACCTACAGTGCTTCTGCAACTCCAGGTACCTGTCCATATCAAACTTCTGTGCAGCACAAAGCTTCTTCTGCCTAGACAAAAACAGCCTATCCATGAAGTCCTGATATGTTGGGTCCCTTGAAGTTATGAGGAAATAGGCATAGCCAACAAGCAAGCCAGAAGCAGTGGTGAAGAAGGCAATCGGCTCCATGACATCCCATGAGAATTCCCAAAACGTGAGACGGAAGAAGAGCCCGACTTGGCACATGAGGAACCCTAAGCCAGACCAAAGGATACGCCTCACTTGCTTGTGTGCCAGCTTGTCAATCTCTTCCTTCTTTTGCTGGAGCTGCTTGAACTCTTCTTTCCTTGGGTCATTTTCTGGTCCGAGCGCGAGTGGCACAGATCTTCTAACCAGGTCCACCACCTAAAAAGGTCAATAATCAATCAATACTACAAGATTCAGTGAGAAAATTACACCATGACTCCTTTTGCCCGTCTTGGCACGTAAGCAAGGAAAACCATTGACTCTTACTAAATAGGCAAATATGCATTATTTTCGTGGTAAAGATAGCTAAACTGTCACTTCGCTACAGGCTGCAGCTGAAAGCCACAATAAAAATAATCTCAAATGCATGGTGTCATCCTTGTCGGTCGAACTTTAACCTTTGTTGATGTAATATCTACACTCAAAGAATAAGGTAACACCTTTATCTCAGGTGGATGCTCAGATGTTTAAAGTGCCGTGAACTGAACGACACTGACAAGATTCCGTGTTTCCATTGAGCGCATTATATGGTATTTCTTCTGACCAGGGTAGGTGAATAACAAACAACGGTTGAGGAGGACTGGAGGCTACACAACTGAATCACAAAGTAGCACACTAGCACTTACGCGAACGTACAACCATCCTACATTGAATCTGTACACATTGATCCTACGGTAGTTCAGCTAACTGCATCCGCGCGTTACTGAGAATTGCGTGTGCATCTTGACTTATGCCACCTCTTTTACTCAGTCTTCTGGTAAATGATGCTAGACCCATGTCACAGACAGTTACCTTCTTACACGTCACAAACAGGACTAAGGAAGAAATGCGGTATGAGTAGTTAGATCATCTCGAATAATAGAGGAACATTGATTGGAACAGGCAACAGGGTATTGGACTAGGAAGTTGGGAATTTGATGCGTATGAAGGGGAATTTATTGATTAAGTTCAATTTTTACTGATGGAGCAAGGATGTAAACCCAAATCAAGGTGGCCGGTAAAGGGGGACTCCTCCGAATGGTAATCCAGAATAAAACAGTCACGAGATGCAGGTGATAGCCTATAGGAACTAGGAAATGCTTCTGAGGAAATGGGTTAGAAATGTGACCTTCTCCGGGTGCAGGTAGGCCTTGTCCCTGAAGAGCAGCACGACGCCAGCGTCATCCATGGCCCGCGCGAGCGCCTCGGCCTCGGCGTGCGTCCGTGCCGCGCCGGCCTCGACGCAGGCATCGAGGAGGTCGCTGTACCCCACCACCTCGTCCTGGCCGTCCCGCAGGTGGCGCTTGAGCGCCTCGACGCCGACGAGGCGCACGAGCCGGCGCGCCTCGGCAGGGGTGACCTCGGCCTCCGCCGGGGGCGGGCGCGGCGGGGGCGGTGAGAAAGGGCGCGATTGGGGGAGGAGAGCGTAGGACGAGGCGGTGGCGGAGGGGAGCCGGGAAAGGGGCGGCGAGCGGGGGAGGAGGAGGAGGCGGGAGGCGGCGGTGCGCCACAAGGACATGGTTGTGGTGGTGGTGGCGGTGGAGTTGGAGGAGAGGACCGGCGGCGGGCGGTTGTCGGTGGATGATCGGAACTCGCAGGGATGGCGGCTACTCCGGCCGGCGTCTTTACTCTCCAGTCGCAAAATGGTGACCTTGGTGGGCTTATGGGCCGGGGATGCAGACAACATTTTTACCCCTTATATTTTGGGAACATATCCTATGGAAACCAACTTCTCGTAGAAACTATAGAAACTTCAATCTGGACCACACGATAGTTGATCCAAGGGCTCGCCTAGATCAGGTGGAAGGGGTGATTTGTAAAACTCAGGGGAGATGGGAGGGGTGATTTGCAAGACGTTCTGATCTGGTCGCACTCTTGGATCAACATCGTGTGGTCCAGATTTTAGTTTCCATAGTTTCCACGGAGAGGTTGGTTTCCATAGGATACGTTGCCTTATATTTTAGTGTATATTTTATCTCAAAAAACGTATATCCGTATATTTTACCCCCTAACTTCCCCTTCCTCTCACGCATGTATCGGTACCCTCACAAAAAAAGATAAAAACTGCATGTGTTCGTAGGAAACTGTACGCCCGTTTGAATTGGATATTACAGATTATACAAATACAGATAATGGCCATAGACGTACCTAAAAAAAGATAATGGCCGTAGATATAGAAAGATGTGGATTCTATATTAGAAATAGTTTGTCTGTCTGGATCTCCTAGATTATAGGGTGGCTAAAAGGTTGGTTATGTCTGTGATTTCAAAATAGATGGGTGGAAGTACACCATAACCTGCCTGAGATGTTTGGATGGGCTACAGATTATTATTTTTTAATGTTGTTTCAATAATGCATAGGTTGTGATAGAAACACCCCCTTAGCAATTAGGGGTGAAATGGAGATGATGGCATGATGCTCATGTGTTGTATTTTTTATAGGTATAAATCCAATTTTTCCTTTTTATAGCTCAAAATCGTACTGAGCTGGGCCACCAGTATATTCCTTTGCTGGGCCACTGTACTCCATCCAAGGAGAGTACGCTGCAGTCCGCGCGATTTTGAGCTCGGCCCACTAAGCCATCATCGTCCATCCAAGGAAAGGTGGGCTATTTCTCAAAAAAACAAAAGGAAAAGGTGGGCTTCGCTTCGAAGTCAGGGCATCCTCGGCTCCTCTTCCTCACTACACGAGACAAGAAATTGATCTGCCGCCGCTAAGCAGCATCATTGGAGGATTAACTTCCTACCCTCTCCAACCACCTCATTAACCCATCAGGACAGGACGCATGCATGCAAAAAAAAAAAACGAAAAGAAAAGAAAAGAAGAAGAATGCTTTTTGACTGCTCCAAAGGCCGTGAGGCCAACGGCTCACCTCCCTGCTGCCATCTCTGAGCCGAACGGCTCACCTCCAATTCGCAAGACATGACGTGACAGCTCGAGGCCTTCCTAGAGTTCCCAGGTGAGGCCACAACAGGAGGAGAGTCCATGTATTCGTAACTAACATTCGATGATGCATTATATTAACTTTAATAATAGGACAGACTAATGATGTTCGTTATGGATACTATTATATACTACTCATACATACGTGCACCAGATCAACTAGATATCCAGAAATGTGGATTTGAACCCACTAATCCTTCCTAAACCATTCATGTACGTGTTTGAATTAGATTCGCATGAACGAAAATGAATTTTCAGCCATCGGTATTCAGTCGGTTTCCACCATGGATCATGTTGGCAGGCAAGACAAATGATGGTATCAGATCATGTTGGATCATGTTGAGAGCGGGATTCAGATGAAGTGCTAGCTCCTCAGACTGTTTGCCAAAAGCAGCACATGATGGTACAGGATGCAACCATCTCTATCAGATGAGAATTTGAGATCAACCAAACCACTGCAGAGCGCAGACTGCAACGTGTGGGTGGGTAGCTCTTCCCCGAATGGGTTTAGCGCGTCCAACAACCACGCCACGACTATCATCATCATTCCCCAAAACCAGCTAGCCTTTTTTGCAGGCTGAGCAACATGGGTTAGGGAAATCAGGACGAGACACTTTCCAACCTGCTGAGCCGCTACATCCCCTACAAGAGAGCATAGAGACAAGAGTCTGCTGTGAGAAAAGGACTGCTCATTGCTGGGCCCCTGGGACAGCAAAAGAAAAAAGTGTTTGTGTAGTAGGAGGAGAAGCAAGAGGCCCATGCCCCCCATCACGGGCATCATGCCATGGCAATTGCCAATGGCAGGAGAGGCAGGCAGGCAGCAACTTCACTTCTCTCTCCACGACTGTGCTTTGCCTTGCCTCAAATCCACTCCATAATGAGCAAGGAACATGTTATCACCAGAGGACAACCATCCTGCAAAGGGCATGAGATGTGGGGTCGACGACGGCTTTGATGATGAAGCCTAGCTTGAAGCTGATGGTTTGGTTTCCTACAGGATTGGCTGATAACCCAGTTTGGAAATGTGACTAGGAAATGCACACTGCAACAAACAACATTTTCTTCCTGCCCCACTTTCATTCTCAGCAATTTTAAAATAAACGAAGCATAACAAAACAACAGTTTTGAGTGAGCTGGCATTCTAAGAATGAAGCAAAAAAGGAATTAGCACAACTGGTGAAGTGGGATTTCCTGACGGGGACCTTTTAATTATTTAGGAGATGAGACCCGGATCAAATCTCAGTCATCATGCAGAAGCCAATTAATTAGTCAAGATGTCAAGGGAGCAGGAATTGACAAGCTAATGACCTCATGGTGGCAAAGGTTGAAAACGATATTAAAAAGTAAAACATGCACATCCACACAAGCAGGGGTGAAAGTTCAGTAAAGATGACCTTGACTGATGCAGCACCATGAGATAAGATATCAGCAGACAATATGAGGTAATAAACCTGTAGGCAAAGAATCAGTAGGAACTATTAAGCATGACTTAGGAGTGATTAAACATGACTTTAGGGTGGAACCAGATTGGCGAAAATGGTCGACAGCTGAACAAATCTACCATGAAACTAAGCTTACATCAGTAACTATCACTGTGAAGGGATCTACTAGCAATTAGTGATGAGAAATGTTTTCATTTTTCCTAATCTCACAATTGACCAAATTGAACAGCTAGCTAAACAGGCAAAAGATCTGGGCAAGAACCTCAAGTAAGCTCTACTAGTAACGGTGATGCTTCAGCTCAGTAAAATTGCTCAGTCTCTGATTTAACGGCATGGGGTCTGAATTGGGCGCCAAGCAGATGCAGTCAGCAGGCAAAGATCCTTCCATCCCAGCTTCAGCGCGCCATTCTCCTCAACGAGCGTGTACCCATCGGAGGGGAACATGCCGAGCAGCAACGACGCCTGCGCCGCCGCGCTGCCGGCAAGCGACGCCGCGCGGAACCCCGACTGTGCGAGCTTCTCCCGCCAGCTCCCGAACTTGACGTCGCCGGTGCGCGCCGGCCCGCCGACGGCGAGCACGTTGCGGATCTCCCTGGACAGCAGCTGCTGCTCCACGACGTGGCGCTCCGGGCTGTCCTCGCCGTAGCTGGCGTCGAGCGAGTCGAAGAGCGCCGAGTAGTAGTGGATGGCCTCCACGAAGCGCGCCAGGAAGGAGCCAGAGTGGCTGAGGTCCTGTTCCACCATTGTCACCACCTTGGGGGCCAGCCTGCAAATTAATCCATGGTCCACGGAGGGAGACAGCATCAGTACGACCATTTGGTGACCATTACATTCTGCATTTCTGCTGGCAGGTCAAGATTCAACCAGCAACACTAAGCATATTAATGAAGCATCAAATCAAATAAAGGACAATGCAGTTTATCTAATGGTTCCCCAAAAGTACAGAGGACAGATTTGTAACAGTCGATCGACTAGAGTAGAAGAGATTAGGGAAAGCTAACACTTTGAGAAGCCTTTTGAGGTTAGCTTCCTGATCTATTAAGAAACGATGATGGTTAGTAGAAGCTGACAGTTATTCCATTTCGGTAATCATGATTCTGGCACTTGGAACTAGAAAGTTGGAGCCTTTTGGCATGGAAAGATGGTCATGATGATAGAAACTTTGAGCTCCCGCGCGCCTAGTGATCCACCTCCACTAACTAAAGACAGTTGAAGCAGGATCTTTTGTGGTTCCTTCTTGGATCACCAAAGACCATGGAAGAGGGAGATCGATCGTCTCAAAAGCATTCTAGTAAAGATGCAACGACCTTTTGATCCTAGAAAGTTGGTCATCATGACTAGTAAACTTTTTGAGCTCCAAAACGCAGTTTTGTACTCTTGAACGGAATAGAATCGGTGTTGTATGCTTGTACCGGATGTACTTTACTACGAATCTACGACTGAGTGCCTGATCACAATGTGACATTGTTTAAGTACTAGTAAAGTGTGTTTGCCTTCCTGAAAAGTAGTCATGATGGCCGAAGGAAGCATGGACAACAAACGAGGATTTGACATGGAAGCAACAGCAAGGGAAGAAAGAAGACCTTTGGATTAGGCAGAGCGTGTTGGAGTCGTTGCCGGTGACATCGTAGAGCGAGTGGTGGAGCCAATGGACGGCGACGGCCTCCCGCCGCGTGACGCCCAGCTTCTCCGGGTCAACGTTGCCGGCCTTGTCGGCGACGGCGCAGAACTCGAAGGGCAGCCCGAGCGTGTCGGCGAAGTCGGAGAGGCGCTTCCCCGTAGCCTGGAGCGCGTCCATGGATGTCCCCAGGCCGGTGAGCTTGACCCTTGGCGGACCGCCGGGGCGGGAGGCGAGGATGTGGAAGAGGCCCGGCCATTGGAGCCCCTGCATGATGTCGAGGTCGATGATGTGGACCCTCTCCTCCCTCTCGAACGCCTCCTGGATGGCCTGGTTCGCCGTGAAGTGCGAGAACTTGACGAACGGGCTGATGCCGTTGAACACCTGGAACGCCGCCGCCACGCGCCCGTGCTGGAGCCTCGCCGCCGCCGGGGACGACGCCGGAAGCGGCGCGTAGAGGCCGAGGCACGAGCTGACGAGGCGCGCCGACATGGCCTCCGCGAAGTAGGCCGCCACGCGCTGCGTGGAGGTGCCGAATGGCGTGGCCAGCTCGGCGATCTCGAGGAGGGTCTGGTGCGCGTCGTCGAGGTTGTCGGCGTTCACCGACTCGGCGCACTGGAGGAGCAGCGTCAGCAGGTGGAGACCCTCCTCGTCCCGCTGCTTCCGCCGCTGCTCTTGTTTCCTTTCCTTCGCGGCCGCTGCAGCAGCGGCGGCGGCGGCTGCTGCTGCGGCGGCGGTCTCCTCCGCCGTCGGCTCCTTTGGTGGCGACGGCGGCGACGGATTCGACTGCTGCTGAGGCTCGTGCTGCTGGTGGCGCTTGTCTGTTGATGTGAGTTGGGGAGGGGGAGGAAGCGGAGGAGCAGGAGAGTGCAGGAGAGGAGGAGCAGGGTGAGGAGGCATGGCGGGGTCGGCGGCGTTGAGGAGGGAGCGGAGGCGGAGCTCGAGGAGGGAGCCGAGGGCGGGGTTGCAGGGGTGGATGATCTCGCGGACGTTGTGGATGAGCTGCGCGATGGACACGCCGGCGCCGCCGCTGCTGCCAATGATGTCGCGGATGATGCCGTCGACCCACGCCGTCGTCGACGGGTCGCCCGCCGCCGGTAAGGGCGCGTGGGGGACATCCACCTCCGCCGCCGCGTGGTGGTGCTGTTGCTGCTGCTGGAACGCCGGCAGGTGCAGCTGGGTGGGCAGCGCCGGTAGCTGCGCGCTTGCGGTCGGCGGCGCCGGCAACTGCGCGGCGGCGGCGGCGGCGGCGGCGGCGCCGGCCGTGACGTCGGAGAGGTCGCCTGTGACGTGGCGGCGCGGCGGCGGGAGGTCCATGTCGGGCGGCGGCGGGCGCTTGCGGACCATGGCGGCGGCGGATTCTTGGTGCTGGGGTCCTAGGTGGTGGAGGTAGGGATGGAGGAGGTGGTGGTGGTCTTGGGGGGAGGGGGAGGGGAGGGAGGGGAGCGGCGGCAATAAGCAGTGGGAGGAGGCATTCGGGGCGGCGGAGGAGGACGAGGGGAAGAGGAGGAGGGAGGAGGAGCCCATCTACAAACGCCAAGAGGAAGACGCCGCGCGCATGGCGATCCGGCCAGCACGGCGTGGGAAGAGAGGAGAGCAGAGCAGACGATTTTTATGTGTACGTTTTGGCGGCGCCCGTGCTGTGCTGAGGTGAGAAGATCGAGTGGAGTAGGAGGAGACGAGTAGATTGGGATGGTAAGGGGAGCGGAGTAAAGAGGAAGACGCCGGTGGGAGACGAACAAGAGCGTAAGCCCAAGAGCATGGTTTGGTTAGCAAGAGACGCTAATTTATGGATCCGCGGCACTAGAGTAGTTGTGGTAGGATTTGCTTCTCCTCGGGCTCCGTGCTGTATGACCAGAGTTCTTTTATTATTAAGGCCTGTCTCAATTGGAAGTTTTACGTGAGTTTCATGGACATTAAATACACTGTCACATCATCAGTTTTTGCTGACATGGCAGGGTAATTAAGATGGTGAGTTTCATGGGATGTGAGGCGCCTGTGGCACAGTTACCTAGTTTCCAGTCTGAGTAACTGTATCCATAAAACCCCACTGAAAATGGTCTAAAAACATACTTAACATTTTAACAATGTACTGTAGTACTTTTTTGAACAACAGTTTATTGTATAGTGCTTGGTTTCATTAGTTCTGTCTGGCTTTTTCTTTGTATTTTGTTGCCTTTGTGCTGTTATCCTTGCATATATGCTGGTTATTCAGAAGTGGAAATTTTCCTTTGCAGGGACTGTATCATCTTTGTGTGGAACCTAAAAACAGTATAAACATTTTTCTTTCATCAAATTAAGGGAAGGTGAAGTTTATCACTATTTTGTATGTAATACGCCAATGAATTATCATCACAAGGTACTAGGAATATAAAACAATTTTCGAGGCATCTTCACTTAAGATTATTTGTGTTCAAACAAAAACACATTTTGAAAGTAGATAAAAATATAAAAATAGGCATGGATAAAAGGTCAAGTGGTCTTTATATTAGCTCCACAACTTTTTTTTAGAGTAGTCGTGTCAAGTTTTCCGAAACTTGATGTGAACCAACCACTCTTGGAGTGACTACAATAATTGTCCATAACATTTTCCTTCCTTATAGCAACTCAACTTGCGTCCTCTTGATATACATTCTACAATCTCAGTTTGTTCGGTGCCCGCATTTTGTAAACGAGGTTTACCATTCTTTTCTGAAAGCTTATTTCAATAAATCTCACTAAAACTTATTTGAAATAATTTTATAAAAGACTATTTTTTAAGTTATTTTTAAAGCTTTACGTTGAAGAAGCTTTCATATCAAAACATATATAGATAAAAAAATATTTCAAAAAATACGAAGCTAACAGTGGAAAAAAGTAATAAAAGGACAATGTTTGATCGAATGATAAGCCATAGCACACCAACTTGGAAAAAAAACTTATATTCTCTTCTTAGCCCTCAAAATTGAGTGGCTGGCTTGCCGACCCTTAAACTTTGTTTCATCAAGTGGGGTGGGAGTTGGGCTGCTTGGTGAGATGACTCCACAGATTGAAGTAAACTATAATCCTAGGGGCTAAATAAGACAACCACCAAGTAGAACTTCTTGGTTCTATTGAGCTTCGACCTTGCCCCCTCCCCAAAAAAAAAACTGCCGGTCTTGGTAATTGGCCTAAAACTACATATACGATATGTTGAGATAGATGAATATAGTTTGCATGTTCCTAATTTATTGGCACAGTAAGCACCCTGGTTGGATAATTACCACAGGTCACCAAGAAATACGACAAAGGAGAGATAAGTTAGGAATGAAGATTGTTACCAGGACTCTATGACCCCAAATATAAGTCTACGGTATATCAACGCCTAAATTAGATATATAAACATCTTGACTAGCAACATCTATATAAACAAAACACCCAATGAGAAAAAGGGTAATATACTATGAAAAGTATGTTTTTTGGCAAGCCCATTAACATCAACATTTTCTTGTCACAGTCTATATGATGTTTAGAAATCATGGTAGTAAAGAAAAACCAAAAGATTGGTTTATGTTCAGAGATTGGAGGGAACAGCTATTTTGAAGTTCCCAAGCCACACATACTATCATTAGTAATTTTCATTTTTACATAGTATTGCTTTTTTGTTCTCGAGATAGGTGTTTGGACCAGTATGTACTTGGTCGAGAAGTTGCTGAGCAGTTGTCGTTACTCGTTACCAGAAAGGTTTTGTGACCTCAGCCTTGGATAGGAATCCTAGATTTGCACGCAGCGACGCTAGTGTAACCAGGAGGTCGAAACGTTGTTGTCTCTACGGGTCTTTTTAGCAAGTGTCTCTCGATCGTGTTGAGCTTTGTCCATGCATTTTTCTTTTGACCATGGCATGCCAGCTTCGATCGCGCTCTGTGGTCGGCGTGAGGTGAGCCACGAAAGCTAGCTACGCATACACATGACGATCGAATAGGATGAGAATAAAGAGAGTGCTGTGGTGGTGTCTCAATCGATCGTTTGTATGGCTTTGTTTGTCACCATTTCGCTGTCAGCGCGATGGCCAAGCAAGTCTATCGATCGTGTCATCGTCCGCATGGAATACGTACGGGAGTGGGCAGCGTGCATGCCGTCCGTTGCCGTTGCGAGCTAGGGGTAACCGACGGCCTGTTTCTTTCGGCTTTTTAATTTTGCTGTAGTCTTGCCAATGCATCTCAGGGATCTGATCTCCAAACATATTTCTTTCCTGGTGCAAATGTTCGGGTCTGCTTCTCACCCGGCCAATCTGTTTCATGGAAAAGTAAATGCTTAAATTACTGCATTTTTTTTTGTTAAGAAAACTCCATGCAATGGTGCTCGTTGCTGAATGTCGTCCGAAGATATATTCCCCGCTTTACGATGTTAATTGGAACTAGCATCTCAAACTTGAAAATCTGGTTTAATTCAAGTTTCAAGTATGTTTTAGTTAAAATCTGGTTTAATTGAAAAGTCCATAGCCCCATAGTTGTCTCGAAAGTTCAAACTGGAAAACATTAAAAACCGTACTCTCCAAAGTAAGCACACGTGCTGGCAATGCTAGATCTGTCGTCTACTCGTCTTTGGGGACGATGGACTTGAACATGCATGCAGAATCATCGTGCTGAATCGGATCGGATTGCTGAAATGGTTACAGTTCGTTGGGCATGAAGTGCAGTCGATCGCACGCACTCCTGCTGGTGCCTGCCTGCTTCAGTGTCATGTGCCACTCCTACGCTAGCTCCTTCAAATTAATCACACCCTCAACGACATTATAGTAACAGGCTCTTACATTTAGGTGTAGTATCGCTGCTGGAGTTTAGTTTGCAAATCCATTGGACCTTGCTTAGTAGTAGAGGCCAAATGGTTTCGCGAAAAAAGGCTGGGGCTGGGTGCATCGTGGATTGGACCCCGGCCGGCCGGCTTTCCGGTGGTGTCTTGACTTGCATGTGTGGCCTCGTTTCTGCTTCGGATTGGAAAAGTTTCTCGCCTTTTCTTGCCACTTCGGACGCCTATAGCTTTTCGTTCCTACTTTTGTTCGATCTCGCTGCAATATAATTCGTGATATGCATCGCGTCCTGCGCATGCTTTCCATTTCCATTTCCACGCACGGGCGGGCATTGCCCATTGGAGCCGAAGCCGAGTGCATCGAAGCAGATTCCATTGCGTTGCTTGGGGTCGCCGCCAGCTCTCTCCGTCCCGATTCCAATCCAACGATGACCCGCGGCATGCACTTTGCATTAGTATATTTTTTTGGGGTCTTGATCCTTTCCCAATTCCTTTCAATCGATACTCCATACTACTCCCTGTATGGGAGTCAAATGCTACTGCGGTCTGCGGCTATCCAATACTACTACTACTATATGCTTGTTACCAGTTGGTATTTGCATGCAGGTTACAACAATTTCTATTACCGTACGTATGTATCAACAAATCAACAATGTAGTATGCTCACTGTATATGTGATCGAGTGCCTAATAATTTCATTTTGAGGGTAAAACATGCGTGCAACAAAACATGGATCACGCTGGGTGCTACAGTACAGTAATGGACAAGCGAGCAATGGAGGTACAGTAGTCCCTAGTACCACTACCAACCAGGCAACCAGAGCAAATACGCCATTGCCATTGCCTGAGCAAAGCTGCTCCCCTCTGCGCCATTACTCTACTCTGGCTGCAGCCGCTAGCTGCTGCGACTGAGAGCACGAGAGACGAGCTCAGACAAGCTGCAATCTCACTCACTGTTCACTCGGATTCATCGGTGGGTGCCGTCCACTGATCTTGTGCACTCTGCCATGGTCTCCTTTCCTTTGCCCCAGAGGCCGGCTTGTACAGCCAGTAGGCTATACCCGGCCTGTCCTGCTTCATCGATACTACTCCTCAGTTCCTTTGTAATCTTGTCCATAATTTGTCATTTACATTATTGGTGGACCCATGCATGTATATCATCTGAGCTGTCCGTCCAATTGTGCATGCACTAGACCGACGGTCTGCACATCTCACAGGGGAACAGTGCTGCGCGGCCTGGAATTGTACCAAATGCTAACCGTGCGCGTGATTGAATTTATCCCAGCAACGCAATCAAGACCTTTCTGTTGCTCAACTGTACGCTATGCAGCATGCCTCTGTTCTTCCACAATCAAGAATAATTCAGGACTGTGCAATATATTGCTAACACATGGCGTAGTATTCACTGCCGGTCTACTGCGTCGCCCTCTTCATTTTCAGAATTCAGATGGCTTGCAGCTCCGCTCTGAGTTCTGAACGAAAATGCCATTAAATCACTTCACCAAACGTATGCTATGGACATTCATGCATATCGCTAGAGGGCTAATCTAGAACATATGTTTAGATTGTGAAACTTCATTATTCATTTACACTGTTCATTCCATCGAAAACCGTAATTCATATCACAAACTTTGACACCATAAAGTTATGCTAAGAGAGAGATAGAGAGAGTTTGAAATTTTTATTTCATAATTGACCAATACAAACAAGGCTGAGTAAATAAGATGAAAATTACATATGTTCATTATTTATATAATGACATGTATGTGATTAGATGTAGTTTTATACTAGTTCTAGAAAATTTATGTGTCTGGTTTTGCTTACCAAGCTTCTTTATAGTAAAGGCTTCAAATAATCATAAGTGTCACAACAAAGTAGTGTTGGACTTTAATTATATTTTTTTCACACCACATCATACAAAAGTCTACTAATAGTCCACTCATAATATATAATGGCATGGTTATAGACATCGAATAAATAATTAATAACCAATCCACCTCATTCTCTCACAAAATTTCTTCGAAAATTGCATAAGCTAACTCCAGGCCACCAAGTCGCTTCTATCTCTTCAGCTCATCAACGTGGCGTGCGAAAGCTTGCAGCATTTTATTCTAGTTGCTCTAATAGGCTTTTGTACCACGTCGCCAAAACAAAACTTAAATTAAAACGGATCGGGCATGTTTTACTTAGAGAAATTTATTTCCTCTAAAGCTGAACTTTTTTTTTCTTTTTTGGAAACTACTATACCTGTTCACATTACGATTTCTAACCAACTAGAGTTGTAGTGAGGGTCGGTGTTTAGACTACCCTCTGGAGACGCTGTAGACTAGTTGGATACCAAGCTGGAAAGAAACGACGAGCGTTCAGGTCAACACAAACAATGCTTCAGCAGCCACTAGCGGCAGCCTTTTTGGTGAGCATTTGACTTGTTGCATGAGAGGCACGTCGCTCGAGGGCCAAGGATCCTATGGCAGCCCGGAATCCCAAAGCCGTCCATGTATACGCTTGGAACGTGCCATGAAAAAAGTGACTCGAATTTCAAGGTAACTCAGCGCTTTGCACTTTTCCTGTCACAGTAGTCCTACTGAGCTGCAGCTGTATGATTCGATCGGATGGGGTGCGACATTGACACGTTTAGCCTGACATTGTGAATAATAACTACTCCTCCTACACTGTTAGCAGTATTACAAATCAGGGGCGAAGCTAGCTATTGATGGACCCTGGTGCACAGCTCAAACAACAAAGATATTACAGTAGAAATAGATGGTGGATTATAGTTCAGCTAAAGGCAATTTTTCCTTTACCCTGGTTCCCAAAATGAACGTGGCGTCACCCTGATTACAATGTACAATTCTATAAAAAAAAGTAGTAAAACTTTCTTAAAACGGGCCAACATTTAATTTAATCAAAATACAAATTCTTATTGCCTAAAATTTATAAAATAAACTTATATTCCGAACTTTTAATATGACATTGGTTTTGTGGCAGTAATGATATGTTGTAAGAGAAATGTAAGTAATGCTCTATAAAATTTAACATCCCATTTACTCTAATACGCCTAATGAAAGGAATGGAGGCTTTAGTATAAATAATGTTTTCAGATATTAAAAGTCAAATACATATAATCTGCGAAACACTAATAAGTGTTTGTATGAAATGCTATAAACGACAAGGGGATTTAGTATATAAACTTCAACCTATGTTATAAACGAGTAGGGTTTGATATATTGATGGAATGATGGTGCATGGTTAAAAAAATCGGCAAAGAATTTGTTTGCATAGGGATCAATGTATATATGCGGCATAGATTTTAACCTTTGCTCTGAACTGACCGTTTTTTTAGCGTAAGAACTTGACCGTTTTGGTTTGGACTTTTCCAGTGCCTTCTCCGCTTCTCCATGGCTACCCGATCGCCCTATGAACAAGTGTGTGACTACTGTCTGTATTTTCTAGATGTCATATAGCTAACAGTTCTTGTGTTTTCTTGGTGGCTATATACTGCTCGCAGAATTTTGAACAAGAATGGACAATGCAAGCAGGAGGCAGCGGGAACCAAATGATCGATGCAGTGGCGGAAAAGGAATGAACGGTGAACACAATACAAAAGGGAAAAGTAAAAGGGCATGCAAATGCGATGCAGCAAACAGTATGATCAGCTGCCGCAACTGCAAGCATGCATGCTAGCTACGGGAACAAGCCAGCTTGCAGTGACGATCACGGGTATTTGTTTGTTGGCATGCATCTCATTTGTGCCCGACATATTGCACTGTTTACTAGCATGCATGATCACCAGTGAAAATTCTGAATGCTAGTATAGTGGTATACAGTCCCAGGGCGGCCGGGTCATTTGGCATTCTTCCCAGGTACAGGCAGGGATGAAATAACAACAATGCAACTTGTTTTGTTGCTGCAGCCGCTGGACATTGTTTGTTGCTTCCATCGATCGATCGTCGTCCCTTTCCTCCCCTCCTCCCGGCCCACAATATATCGTCGTTCATATGAATTCTTGCAGCATTTGCAGATCGATGCTCCAG
>JACEFO010002657.1:0-24237 GCA_015342445.1 Digitaria exilis
ACCTCTGTGTCATGAAATGGCAAGCTCAACTTAAGAGAGTTTCCACATAACGGTACTTCAAACATATTGCAGTTGAACAACCTTGCATGCGATCAATTGTTGTAAGCCAATTAAATGACGCGAGCATTAAAAATCCTTAAAAGGAAATTGTCAAAGAGAAGGTGAAAAGAGAAGTAAAGTGTTTCCAGCTAGATGGGCAGGAGTGATGTGGTTTGGACATCGCCTCGTGGTGCCCCAAGAACACGGACCTCTGGAGGAGATTATGGATAAGCCCATCTCTCCAAATTATTCTATCATCCCGTAGCACCACAAATGTAAACAAGATTTGAAACAAAATTTTTGGTGGACTAGGATGAAGCGAGAAATTGCCACGTATGTGTCGGAATGTGACACGTGCCACGCGGGTTAAGGCTAGCCACTTGAAGGTAGCAGGCAGCTTCACCTCTACCTATTCCCTCATGGACAGTGGGAAGATATAAGTGGGTTTCATTGTTGGACTTCCCAGAACCCCTCAGGGGCATGACTCCATTTGGGTAATTGTGGATCGCCTTACCAAGACCGGCACATTTATTCCGGTCAATACCATTTATACGCTAAGAGGTACGCGGAGATTTATATTGAAGGGATCGTTTGTCTCATGGGGTACCCAAGACGATATTTCAGATCATGGTGCTCAGTTCGTAGCACTGCTTTTGGGTACAATTGCAACTGTCCTAGACACGAAACTGATCCGTAGTTCAGCATATCACCCTCAGACCAGATGGGCAGACGGAAAGAGTAAATCACAAATACTGGAGATATGCTTTCGAGCTGTGCTATTCCATTATGGGAAGAATTGGGAGAAATTGTTATCCTTGCCGAATTCTCCTATACACAAGCTACCAAGCGAGTCTTAAGATGGCACTTTCGAACCTTGTATGGTAGAAGATGTCGACCCGTTGTGTTGGTCCCAAGCAGGCGAGAGGTATACCCTATGGCCCTGACTTGTGAAGGAGAGCGGAAGAAAAGGTTAAGATCATCTGCGAAACTTGAGAACGCGCCCAGTCACGACAAAAGAGGCTACTTTGATCAACGGCGGAAAGCACACTTCAGTCGACAGTTGGTGATCATGTGTATCTCAAGGTCTCACCGACCAGGGTTGTGCAAAGATTTTGGGTTAAAAAGGAAAATCGCACTCGCTACATCGGCCGCATATGAAATTACTCAACAATGTGGACCGGTAGCCTACCGTGTGAAGCTTCCCAGAGACACCTCTCAGCCGTACACGATGTATTCCATGTTTTCCCAACTCAAGAGGTGTCTTCGTGTTCCGACCGAAAGTTGTTGAACAAGAGGAACTCTCGGTTGAACCGGATCTCTCTTATGATGAGCATCCCGTTAAGATCCTCCGATGAGAAAGACGAGACAAACACAAAGGAAAGGAGTGAAAATGTACAAAATTCAGTGGAGTCATTCACTCCGAAGATGAAGCCCGTGGAGAACCGAGGACTATCTTAAGAAGAATTACCCCCGACCTTCTTTCGTAAGCCAAGGTATTTCTTTCCCACTTTGTTCCTAAGTTTAATCGAGATCTCGGGACGAGATTCCTTTTAAAGGGGGTAGGCTGTGACATCTCAGATGTCAAAAGGATTAAAAGTACACTTAAAACCAATGTAACAGGGAATTATGGGTTTGAAATTCAAAAATCCATCAAATATTCATAATGAAATTCAAAACAAGGGTTGTTTGACACCCCAACTGAAATCTCAAAATTTTGTACTAAACTTGAAAATCTCCAAAATAAAAGTTGTTAGTCATCACAAATAAGGCCTAGTCACTGTTTGGAACTTTTGAACTTTTGCAGTTTAGTCCCTCAAAAACTCGAAATACAGTTGCTGGGCACCTTTTTGAATTTGGGTTGTTGAGCCCGAAAAATTTGAAATTTCAGGTTCACCCCAAAAAGAAAGTTGTGTCCCACCTCTCAAACTCCAAACTTTTATTTTCACACTTTTTCATGTTTAGTTCAAATATTTGGAGAAAATTCAAATGTAGCAGTGGAGCTCCCCGGGGCTGCCAGCTCGGCCCTGGCGTGCTCTGCGCCTGGCCGGAGCTCGGCCGCCACGTGGGCCGGCGAGCGGCGGAGGCCGCGCCGAGCTGGCTGAGCCGCGGCGTCGGGAGGCCGTTGTCCTCACGTGCTTGTCCAACCCCTCCCGAGCTGTCACCTCGCCGTCGTTCACCCGCCTCGCCTCGCGCCGCGGAGTGCCATCATTGCGGTCGGGCGCCGCCGTGGCCGCGCGCCATGCGCGCGCGTCGCACAGTGCCTCCCCGTGGTAGATTCTGTCCCGCTCCGCGCCAAGAAGCCCTGTAGAAGATCCCCACTACTCCACGCGACGATCTTCGACTCCCTATCCCGTGCGCGCGCTCTGCCCGAGCTCGCCGCGCCATCAATGGCGACCACGACGGCCCGTGCACGCGCACACACGCCTCCGAGGCACCCCAGTGCTCGCTAGCGCACCCAAACGCTTCCCCGAGCACCGCACACTCTTCCCCCTCAGTCCACACTTAAGCCATTCCCTCTCACCGCACTCGCTCCCGTCGTCTTCCACCTCGGGACGCCCTGAGCCGAGCTCGAGCTTCCCCGCCGCAACCTCGAATCGACTGCGAATCCCTCCACCCCTTTCCAATCCCCCGCGCGTGCAGGTCGCTCACTCACCCCGCTAGCTGCTCGAGCAATCCCCAGCTCGAATCAAGCCTCCCTCGCCGCGAATCGAAACTTTTCCCCACCGCTCGGCCATTAACACCGCAAACACCCCCTCCACGTCGAGCCCTATACCCCGGCCATCCCCGTCGCAGACGAACCCCACGACGAGCTCCACCATCGTCCCGTGAAGCTCACGAGCCTTTCCGCGCACCGCCTCGACCACCGTAGACCGCCAGCGACGTCGCCGGAGCTAACCGCGCCGCCGCTCAACGTCGACGAGCCGCGCCGCTTCATCTCCGACCGCGAGACCTACCTCAACCGACTCGCGGTGAGCTCCTCTCCATTTCCCCCAACATCCCCCGAGCCAGTTCGCCGTCGTTCCGCCGGCCGTAACAACGCCGACGAGCCCAAGGACTCGTCTGTGTTCCCCTTTTAGTTCTAGGGTCCTCTGCGCAAAAAACCAGGGACTTGTTCGTAAGGTTTTGAAAGTTCTAGGGTCCCCAGCGTAAAAAGATTCTTAAACCTAGATCTAATATTCCCGAATCTTGTAAAATCCGTTAAAACTCGTACAAAAATCAGAAAAATGCACAAAAAATACTCCCTGGATTCGTGAGATTGTAAACTCCAATCTCCTTTCAGCATGTATATACTTTTGGTGAACCGTTTTTTATTTAAAATTCAAACTGTAAAATTTGAAACTTGTGCACCATTTCAAATCCAGAGCTCCGCTAGGGTTGATCTTTGGATATGTTGTTTGTAGTTACTTTGGACACCTTGTGTGCAAAGGGGACCTAAAAATATTGAATGTAGGTTCAGTTATGAATTAAAATGTGTTTCCTGTCTTTTGTAGTCCAGAAATTGTTAAAATAATCCATGCAGTAAAAGATCACCATTTTTCTCCAGAGGACTAAAAACTCGTTAGCCACATCTATTAAAATGCCAAACTTAATTTTTGCTCTGTTTAGACTAGCAAATAAATATTTATGTGTTTTAGGATAGAAATTTATTGAGGACTATCCAAGGGTTATTTTGAGCCACCACTTGGCCAGAGCCCTCCTTGCACTCATGACTAGCTTTGGTAGGAAAATTTCCTGAATTGGATGTATTTTCAATTTTATATGAATTTATTTCATTTCTGCAGGCAGCAGTTTGTTATATTTTTAATAAATTTTGTGTAGCTCAGATTTAGCAAAATTTTGGAGTGAGCTTAGCTCTTATACTCCAGTAGCTGTCATAAAGTTTGTAGATAAAAAGGATGAACAGAAAGTGAGAAACAAAAATGAGAAGGAATCTATGTGGAAATTGATTTATATAAAAGAATAAACCTTTTTGTTAATTAGTTAGAATAAAATAAGGAGAATCTAAAATTTCAGAACAGCACCCTAATTTGCAAATAATAAATAGAATTCTTTTATATATGTACACACATCACCATCAAAGATGAATAAAAATTTTCCACACCCTCTACTCTATTTTTGTGAAGAAAATAGTGGTACTTAAGCATGTCTAGGTGAATATGGCCTTCAAGGCCTTAATCTTGGAATCAATAGGCAGCCATTAAGTTATGCATCTCATGTAGAAGGCGCTATTCCGGACGGCAACTACCACCTCATCCCCGCTGACGAGGAAGGAATCCCGGAGGGAGGTGCCGGCGAAGGATCGACCAACCCGGAGGCTAACCCCCAGCTAGAGCAAGAAGGCAAGCCCCGGAGCATAACCTAACCTTTACAATTTATGCATCTATGAATTCCCTATGCTTGTGCATTTACGTTTCAAGGAGTTGATTGAATACCTTAGCTGCACATTTCTAGTACCTATGACTTGCAACACTAGTATGAAAGGATCGATAGGGAATTGCGAGACATAGGAGTTGCTTGTCTTTACTTATGTTGGAATCATAAGGATTGACGGGCGGGGTGATAGATGTAGATCTCCCGTCCGTGTATGACAATTGATTTAAGGTCGAAACGTGTGGTTGAGTGTGTCAAGTTTTTGAACGTACCACATGCATGCCGATATATGGGAGTCGGTAAGCCCGGTACCAGATTGAAGCAGCTAGGGCCGATAGCCATCTCTCCTTGGAAACTTTGTTTCCCCTACCGTACACTTGTGGATATATGCGTGAGACTGTGAGTGAAGCAGTAAACCTTTATCCTAAGGAAGTGGACCCGGTTCCGAATTGTGGATCGATGGGAAAGGTTGGGAAGTGGTTGTACCTTTTATAGCAAGCACTATCCGTGTGTGTTGGTTTCCCCTGGCCAGGTAGCAAAATTCGGTTCGAACTGTCCGCTTCTCGCGGTTAATGAGACTGCTTGACCGCCTTGCTGCATTGAGTAACAAGTGGAACTATGAGATTGATGAACTTGTTCTATGAAATAAATTGTATTGCACCACTTGTATGGTTAGAGAGGATGCTAATCTAGAATGGTTAAATCTACTAGAATATGATGCTAAAACATGAAAGCAAGGACCTACTCTTAGTTGCTTTTTGGCAAACAGACCCACCGGCCAAAAGCCTCTCATGTCTAGATGTCGGTGATGTAGTTTTCACTCGACGGGTAAGCCTTGCTGAGTATTAGTATACTCAGCCTTGCTTGTGGTATTGTTTACAGGTACAATGTTGGATGTGGCAGTCGATGCGTTGACTTGGCCTACCCAGGTTCCCCCTGGATGGCACATCGAATGGGTTCCGTCCTCTGCCGAGGATCGGGAGGAGTAGCACCGTGGCAGGCTTCAGCATGGTGTTACTTGTATCGTCGTTAGTTTGTTTTCCGCTGCAATGAACTACTTTTATTCCGCTGCAAGACTTTGATACTCTGATTTAAATTTCGAACTTGGTTTGTAATAACTTTATGTTACCTATTTGTGTATGTTAAATTTGTGGTATGTTGTAATCTCTGGAACTCACCTTCGTGTGGGCGTGCTGTTGTTTCGATCGGGAAAAGTACGTGGCTAAATCGGGTTTAATCCGACGGCGCTCCAGCTTATTCCGGATTAAGTGCCTGACTACTCGATCAGTGGTCCTAGGGTACTTAACTTGGAATAATTTCGGAGTGGTCCGCCACAGAAGGCACCCCGGAGAACGGTGCCGGCCAAGGAACAATCGACTCGGAGGCTAACCCACAGCTAGAGCAAGAAGGCAAGCCCCGGAGCATAACCTAACCTTTAAAGTTTATGGCATCTATGAATTCCCTATGCTTGTGCATTTACGTTTCAAGGAGTTGATTGAATACCTTAGCTGCACATTTCTAGTACCTAATGACTTGCAACACTAGTATGAAAGGATCGATAGGGCATTGCTTTAGGTCCGTTACAAGTCGAGTGATTTCCTGTCACTCGCGAGACATAGGAGTTGCTTGTCTTTACTTATGTTGGAATCATAAGGATTGACGGGCGGGATGATAGATGTAGATCTCCCGTCCGTGTATGATAATTGATTTCAGGTCGAAACGTGTGGTTGAGTGTGTCAAGCTTTTGAACGTACCACATGCATGCCGATATATGGGAATCGGTAAGGCCCCGGGGTACCAGATTGAAGCAGCTAGGGCCGATAGCCATCTCTCCTTGGAAACTTTGTTTCCCCTGCCGTACACTTGTGGATATATGCGTGAGACTGTGAGTGAAGCAGTAAACCTCTATCCTAAGGAAGGAGGATTCGGATTCGAATTGTGGATCGATGGGAAAGGTTGGGAAGTGGTTGTACCTTTTATAGCAAGCATTATCCATGTGTGTTGGGTTTCCCCTGGCCAGGTGGCAAAATTCGGTTCGAACTGTCCGCTTCTCGCGGTTAATGAGACTGCTTGACCACCTTGCTGCATTGAGTAACAAGTGGAACTATGAGATTGATGAACTTGTTGTATGAATCAAATTGTATTGCACCACTTGTATGCTTAGATAGTATGCTAATCTAGAATGGCTAAATCTACTAGAATATGATGCTAAAACTATGAAAGCAAGGACCTACTTTTAGTCGCTTTTTGGCAAACAAACCCACCAGCCAAAAGCCTCTCATGTCTAGATGTCGGTGATGTAGTTTTCACCCGACGGGTAAGCCTTGCTGAGTATTAGTATACTTAGTCTTGCTTGTGGCTTTTATTTACAGGTACAGTGTTGGATGTGGCAGTCGATGCCATGACTTGGGCTACCCAGGTTCCCCCTGGATGGCACATCGAGTGGGTTCCGTCCTCTGCCGAGGAACGGGAGGAGTAGCACCGTGGCAGACTTAATCATGGTGTTACGTTGTATCGTCGTTAGTTTATCTTTCCGCTGCAATGAACTATTTATTTCCGCTGCTTGAACTTGATACTCTGATTTAAATTTCAAACTTGGTATGTAATAACTTCGATATTCTATGTATGTATGTTAATTGGTGGAATGTTGTAATCTCTGGAACTCACCTTCGTGTGGGCGTGCTGTTGTTTCAATCGAGAAAAGTACGTGGTTAAATCGGGTTTAATCCGACGACGCTCCAGCTTATTCCGGATTAAGTGCCTGACTACTCGATTAGTGGTCCCGGGGTACTTAACTTGGAATAATTTCGGAGTGGTCCGCCACACCAGCTAGCTTCTACAGTGGCACTTGTAGCTACCCTCAACACGGAACTGGATGCTGCATCAGAAGAAAACTTCATGCTAAGGAGGGAGCTCTCTGCCTTACAAGAGAAGAATGAAGCATTGCAGCATCTCATGGGAGGACCCGCACCACGCAGTCCAGAGTTCGGTGCACAGTCGCCACCACGCAGAAGGACTCAATACAGCACCCTGGCTAGCCGCACCACCATCGACCTCTAGAGCCTCCCATAAATTTATAATAGAGATCGAGTAGCACACGCTTTTGAGTCAAAACTGGTCTAATAGTGTTGAGTATTGTGTGAACCATGTCTTTGGATGCTTGAATGAATTGTCATTATGCTTATGAGTGATTTGGATCTTTTGTAATGATTGTGATGAGCGTAGATGAAAATCTGCTATCATCTAGTATTGGATTAAGGTATAAGGATTTATGAATAAATAGTTGGGTTCTCTATCCCTTGTGCACACCATCTACCTTTCCTCTGTTATCTGGGTTCCTTATCTTGTCAGTTCAGTGGACCTTTGTCTGTTTATCAGGACTAGCTCTGAGTTTTTGTGAGGAGTATGGCAGGGACCATAAGGGGAGTAGACTTGTAGCGCATCCAATAGTTCTGAGTTCCATTGGAAAGGATCCAATCTGATCTCGGGAATGGGCTAGTTGATGAAGTACGATGCAGTCATACAGTGTTTCAAGAAGGCAGTTCAGTTAGTGGCTCCATCAGGGGAAAAGATTGAGTATCAGGCAACCAAATCCACAGAGCCTGGTCAGGTCAATCAGGCTGAAGGCACAGAGTTGAAGGACATTCGAGTGGTGAACGAGTATCCAGATGTGTTCTCAGATGAATTGCTAGGTATGCCTCCGGAACGTGAAGTTGAATTTGTTTGAACTTATGCCTGGCACAGCACCCATAGCTAAAAGACCATATAGAATGAGGGGTAAAAGAATTAGAGAAACTGAAAGATGAATTAAGAGCCTTGTTAGCTAAAGGGTATATTCGTCCTAGCTCTTCACCTTGGGGAGCCCCAGTGCTGTTTGTTGATAACAAAGATGGGACACAGAGAATATGCATAGATTACCGAGCTCTCAATGAGGTCACCATCAAGAACAAATACCCACTGCCAAGGATCGATGATCTCTTTGACCAATTGAGGGGAGCTTGTGTGTTCTCCAAGATCGATCTCAGATCGGGCTATCATCAGATGAGAATTCGGGTCACAGACATCCACAAGACAGCTTTCACTACCCGGTATGGCTTGTACGAGTTCACAGTTATGTCTTTTGGATTGACTAATGCACCGGCCTACTTCATGTATTTGATGAACAGTGTGTTCATGGATTATCTCGACAAGTTCGTTGTGGCGTTTATTGATGATATTCTTGTTTTCTCCAAGAATGAGGAGGAACACGAAGAACATTTGAGGTTAGTGATGCAGAGACTCCGGGAGCATCAGTTGTATGCCAAGTTGAGCAAATGTGAATTCTGGCTGAAGGAGGTGTCATTCTTGGGCCATGTGTTGTCAAATGGAGGAGTAGCGGTTGATCTGAAGAAGGTCAGGGATGTTGTCAACTGGATTCCACTGGAGAATGTCAGTGAGATCAGGAGTTTTCTCGGAATGGCAGGCTACTATCGGCGTTTTATTGAGGGATTCTCCAAGATTGCCAAGCCCTTGACATCATTGCTAGAGAAGAATGCCAAGTTCGTGTGGACACCGCCGTGCCAAGCGAGTTTTGAGGAGTTGAAGAAGAGGCTGACCACTGCACCAGTATTGGTACTGCCAGATGTTACTAAGAGCTTCTCAGTGTATTGTGATGCGTCTCGTCAAGGATTGGGATGTGTACTCATGCAGGAGGGCAGAGTTGTGGCATATGCATCCAGACAGTTGAGGAGATATGAGCTGAATTATCCGACACATGATTTGGAATTGGCAGCCGTGGTACACGCGTTGAAGATCTGGAGGCATTATTTGATTGGGCACAAGTGCGACATCTATACAGACCACAAGAGCCTTAAGTATGTGTTCACGCAATCCGAGTTGAATATGAGGCAACATCGTTGGCTTGAGAAAATCAATGACTTTGAGCTGGAGATTCATTACCATCCAGGGAAGGCTAACTTGGTGGCCGATGCTTTGAGTAGAAAGAGTTATGCGAATGTGCTGATGAGACAGGATTTGCCGGAAGAGCTTAGCTGGGAATTCGAACGCTTGAGCTTGGGTATGGTAGCCAACGTGACTGAGCTAGAAGTGGAGCCAACTCTTGAACAGGAGATCCGAAAAGGTCAATTGGAGGATGAGGAAATCAAGGAATTGATAAATAAAGTTGGGACAGATAAAGCGCCAGGATTCCGATTGGATGATCAAGGAACAGTGTGGTATGGTAACAGAATAGTGGTGCCAGATCAGCAGCATATCAAGGATGTTATCTTATGGGAAGCGCACGAGTCAGCATATTCCATTCACCCAGGAAGTACCAAAATGTACTTGGAGCTCAAGGAAAAATTTTGGTGGTATGGTTTGAAGCCCGATGTTGCAGCACACGTAGCTCTTTGCGATGTATGCCAGAGAGTCAAGGCCGAACATCAAAGACTGGCAGGTTTGCTTCAGCCTATGAAGATACCAGAGTGGAAATGGGAAGAAGTGGGTATGGACTTTATAACAGGACTGCCCCGCACACAGAGAGGTTATGACTCTATATGGGTGATAGTGGACGGATTGACGAAGGTGGCTCATTTTATTCCGGTAAAGACTACATATTCCGGTGCCAAACTTGCAGAGTTGTATATGGAGCGGATTGTATGTTTGCATGGTGTACCGAAGAAGATAGTGTCAGACCGAGGCAGTCAGTTTACGTCACACTTTTGGTGCAAGTTACATGAGTCCATGGATACTAAGCTTCACTTCAGTTCCGCATACCATCCGCAGACAGACGGTCAGACTGAGAGGACAAATCAGATACTGGAGGATATGTTGAGGGCATGTGCATTACAGTATGGGAATAGTTGGGAGAAGAGTTTGTGTTATGCAGAGTTCTCGTACAACAACAGCTACCAACAGAGTCTCAAGATGTCACCATTTGAGGCGTTGTACGGAAGGAAGTGCAGGACACCGTTGTTTTGGAATCAGACCGGAGAAGGTAAAGTATTTGGACCTGAGGTCTTGAAGTAGACAGAAGAACAAGTGCAGGTTATCAGGCAGAATTTGGGAACAGCCCAGACACGGCAGAAAAGTTATGCAGATGTAAGGCGACGAGATCTCGGCTTCGAGATTGGCGACTTAGTCTATCTCAAGGTGTCACCAATGAGAGATGTGAAGAGATTCAATGTTAAAGGCAAGCTAGCACCTTGCTACATTGGACCTTTCAAGATCTTGGAACGGAGAGGTGAAGTGGCTTATCAGCTAGAGTTACCAAAGAGATTGACAGGAGTGCATGATGTGTTCCATGTGTCCCAGCTGAAGAAGTGTTTACGGGTGCCAGAGGAACAGATTCTGTTGGAGGAGTTGAATGTGCAGGAGGACCTTACCTATGAGGAGTATCCGGTCAAGATCTTAGAGGAGTCCGAGAGGGTCACCAGGAACAAAGTGATACGTATGTGCAAGGTTCAGTGGAATCGTCATACAGAGGATGAGGCAACCTGGGAACGGGAGGATGATCTCAAGGCAGAATATCCACATCTCTTCCAATCCACGTCCGAATCTTGGGGACGAGATTAATCTTAAGGGGGGTAGGTTTGTAACACCCTAAAAATGCCCTATTTAGAATTTAGTAATTAATTGGCTTTTTATATTCAAGTGCTCATAAATAATGTAGGAAAAAATTTTTTTTGGAGAATTAAAAACAAATATTGAGTATAGAAACTTTATTGTTGCATTCACGCTGGTGCATCTATTCTTGATTCTTGAATTCAAATTTGAATTTGAATTTGAATTCAAATGAGAGTTTGAATAAAAGAAAAACCTTTTCTTTTTCTCTCTCTTTTTCCTTCTCCTTTTCAGCCCAGCCGGCCCACTCCTCCTCTCTTTTCTTTCTTTCCCGTGGTCCGGCTCCACTGCGCGGCCCAGATCAGCCGGCCCACCTCCACAGCCGCTAGCCCAGCCCGCGCCCTTCTCCCCTTTTTTTTCTCTCTCTGCCAAGTGGGCCCGACCTGTCGGCCTCCTCCACCGCCAGCAGCGCCGCGCCTCCTCACTCCGCTGGCTGACGTGCGGGGCCCACACGTCCGCGCCGTCTCCCACCTCGCGCCGCTGACAGACCGAGCCCGGGTCGAGCTCGAGTCCGCGCCGCCGCGCCGCTGTGCCGCGCCCGGACTCCTTGGCTTGGCACGCACACCAAGGGGGTCTCCACCGCCCCTATAAAACCGCCACCAACCCCCCTCTCGAGCCGCAGCCCAAACCCTAGCCGCTGCCGCCATTAACCTAGCCCCGAGCACCGCCGTCGTCTTGAGCCCGTCTCGCCGCCGCATTGCCGCCAACGTCGAGCCGCGGAGCATCGGGGTAAGCAGAGGAACACGCCGAGCCCAAAGCCCCTCTTCCTCTCCCACTCCTCCACACGCGCGACTTCACCGGAGGTGTCAAGCCGTCGCCGCTAGCCGCAGGCCGCGTAGACCGTCAGAGCCTCGAGCATGACCCCCAAATCGAGTTCTCCATCTTCCTCTCTCTCTTTTGAGCTAGCCGCGTCGAGATTTGGAGCCCCTAGTGTGACATCTCTGATGTCAAAAGAATTAAAAAGTGCAATTAAAATCAATGCAACAGGGAATTGGGTTGAAATTCAAAAATTCGTCGAAAATTCAATTATAATTCAAAAACAAGGGTTGTTTGGACACCCAACTGAAATCTCAAGACTTGGGTGCTGAACTTAAAAATCTCGGACCAAAGGAGTAGTTGTCATCACCTACAGCCCTTCGCGACAACCTCGCCACGGCGTTCGTTCCGCTCGATGACCCTCGAGCGGGGATGTCCGTCACGATCGAGCTTAGCCGTATATCCGTCCCGATCGAGCTATGTCCGTGACGATCGAGCCATGTCCGTGACGATCGAGCTATGTCCGTCACGATCGAGCCTAGCCAGTAGTTTCCGTGACGATCGAGGCCGCAGCCAAGCTCGAGGGGGCACTTACCCTCGAGCGACGTTCCGTCACGCTCGACGTTCCGCAGCCAAGCTCGAGGACTCACCCTCGAGCGACGTTCCGGCACGCTCGAGGCTCCGCAGCCAAGCTCGAGCACTTACCCTCGAGCGACGTTCCGTCACGCTCGAGGCTTCGCAGCCAAGCTCGAGGGGGCACTTACCCTCGAGCGACGTTCCGTCACGCTCGAGGCTTCGCAGCCAAGCTCGAGGGGGGCACTCACCCTCGAGTGGCGTTTCCGACCATTCGAGGCTCGGCAAGCTCGAGCTTGCGTTCAAGCTCGAAGCGCCGTAGCGCCTGGTCGAAGTGCCTGGTCCAAGCTCGAAAGTTGTGTCCCACACCTCAGACCCCAACTTTTAATTTTACCCGTTTCGAAGTTCAGTTCGAATTTTTGGAGAAAATTCGAATTTGGAAATCGGAGCTCCACGGGCATGCTACAGTGCCCCTGGCGCGCGCTGCGCTGGCCGGAGCTCGGCCGCCACGTGGCCGGCGAACGGCGCAGGCGGCGCTGAGCTGGCCAAGCCGCGGCGGACGCTGGCGCTTGTCGCCTAGCTCTTGTCCGGCCACTCCCGAGCCATCACTTCGCCGCTGTCGCCTCGCCTCGCGCCGCGGAGCGCCATCTTACGGTCGCGCGCCGCCGTGGCCGCACGCGCGCTCGCGCCGCGCCGAGCGCACTGCAGGCGGTAGAGTCCATTCGCGCCGCGCCAAAGCCTCTGCTGAGGATCTCCACTTCTTCACGCGATGATCTTTGACGCCCAACCGCGCGTGTGCGCTCTGTTCGAGCTCGCGCGCCATCAATGGCGACCGCGACAGCCACCCACGCGCTCGCACGCTCCCGAGGCCGCACAGTGCCTCCCTTGCGTGCTCAATCACTCCACCGCGCACTCACACCCCTCCTCTCACTCGCTCACTTGGCCATTTCCACTTCCCCGCGCTCGCTCGGTCTTCTTCCTCCTCGCGACGCGCAAGCCGAACCCAAGCTCTTCGCGAAATTCCTCGTCCACGCTCCACCATTCCCAAATCCATCCCGCACGGAGCTAGTCCACTCCACCAGCTCCAAAACACCCAACTTTCCCCAAGACATTGACCCTTCTCCGGCGAGAATTCGTGAATTCCCCCAAATCGCGATTTTCGGCCGCCGGAGCACCCGCACGTCGAGACCCTACTCCGAGCCGTCCCCGAGGTCAACCGAGCACGCCATTGGCTTCCTCGAGCTCCACTGGTGCTCTAGGACCCCTCGAACCTCGGCGAACGACCCCGAGCTCACCGGCGTAGAAGCCGCGGCGGCCGCGCCGCCACCACCTCGTCGCCGGCGAAACTCCGACCATCCCCGGCCTCCCAACCGTCCCCAAACGACTCGTGGTGAGCCCAGGAAGCTTTTCCCCCACTTCCCCGAGCCTAGTTCGCCGCCGTTTGGCCGGCGCAACTCCGGCGAGGTCCCAGGGACCCAAGTTCATCGTCTACCTTTGTTTAGGGGTCTCTGCGCAAAAGTCCAGGGACTCGTTCGCGAAGTTTTGAAAGATCTAGGGTTCTCTGCGTAAACAGATTCTTAAGTCTAGGTTTGATTTTTCCCGAAACTTGTAAAATCGATTAAAAATCGTACAAAAATCAGAAAAATGCACAAAAATACTCCCTGGATTCGTGAGAGTCTAAATTACAATCTCTATTAGACATGTTTGTACTTTTGACGAACTGTTTTTGAATTAAAATTCAAACAAGGAAAATCTAAAGTTATGCACCATTTCAAATCCAGAGCTGCGCTAGGGTTGAGCTTTGGATATGTTGTGTATAGTGGCTTTGGACAGCTTGTGTCCAAAGAAGACCCAAAAATATGATGTTTAGCTCCTTTTATGAATTAAAATAGGTTTTCTGTCTTTTTGCAGTGCAGAAATCATTAAAAATAATATGTGCAGTGAAAAATCACCATTTTGCTCCTGAGAGCTTAAAACTTGTTAGAACACATGTTAAAAATGAAAAACTGAATTTTTGCTCTGTTTAGGATGGCAAATAATTAAATATGTGTTTTTGGTTAGAAAATCATTGAGGATCACCCAAGGGTTATTTTGAGCCACCACTTGGCCAGAGCCCTCCTCATACTTATGCTTAACTTTGGTAGGGAGATCTCCTGAAATGGTTGAATTTTCAATTTTATATGAATTAAATTCATTTCTGCTGGCAGCAACTTGTTAGATTTTTAATAAATTATGTGTAGCTCGAAATTAGCTAAATTTTGGAGTGAGCTTAGCTCTTATACTCCAGCAGCTGTCATAAAGTTTATAGCTAAAAATGATGAACAGAAATGGAGAAACAAAAATGAGAAGGAATCTAGTTGGAAATTGATTTATATAAAAGAATAAACCTTTTGGGTTAATTAGTTGAAATAAAATGGCTAGAACCTGAAATTCCAGAACAGCACCCAACTTTGTGAAGAAATAAATATAATTCTTTTATATATGTACACAATCACCATCGCATTCAAATAAAACTTTTACCATACACCTACACCTTGTTTTGTGAGGAAAATAGAAATGCTTAAGCATGTCTAGGTGAATATGGCCTTCAAGGCCTTAGTCTTAGCATCTATAGGCAGCCGCCTTAAAATATGCATCTCATGTAGACGGCGCCATCCCGGACGGCAACTACACCCTCATTCCCGCAGACGAGGAGCAAGTCCCGGAGCACGGTGCCAGCGAAGAAGTGACCAACCCGGAGGCTAACTCTCAGTCCGAGCAAGAAGGCAAGCCCCGGAGCATGACCTAACCTTTACCAAAATATGCACTTTGAATTCTCTATGTTTGTGCATTTACGTTCAAGGAGTTGATTGAATACCTTAGCTGCACATTTCCTAGTACCCATGACTTGCAATACTAGTTTGAAAGGGATCGATAGTGCATTGCTATAGGTCCGTTACAAGTCGAGTGATTTCCTGTCACTCGCGAGACATAGGGATTGCTTGTCTTTACTTATGTTGGAATCATAAGGATTGACGGGCGGGATGATAGATGTAGATCTCCCGTCCGTGTATGATAATTGGTTAAGGTCGAAATGTGTGGTAGAGTGTGTCAAGTTTTTGAACGTACCACATGCATACCGGTATATGGGAGCCGGTAAGCCCGGTACCAGATTGAAGCAGCTAGGGCCGATAGCCATCTCTCCTTGGAAACTTGTTTCCCCTGCCGTACACTTGTGGATATATGCGTGATGCTGTGAGTGAAGCAGTAAACCTTTATCCTAAGGAAATGGACCCGGTTCCGAATTGTGGATCGATGGGAAAGGTTGGGAAATGCTTGTACCTTTTATAGCAGGCAGAGTATCCGTGTGTGTTGGGTTTTCCCTGGCCAGGTAGCACAAATTCGGTTCGAACTGTCCGCTTCTCGCGGCTAATGAGACTGCTTGACCGCCTTGCTACATCGAGTAATAAGTGGAATTATGAGATCATGAACTCGTTCTATGAATAACTTGTATTGCACCACTTGTATGCTTAGAGAGGATGCTAATTTAGAATGGTTAAATTTACTAGAATATGAAGCTAAAACTTGAAAGCAAGGATCTACTTTAGTTGCTTTTTGGCAAACAAACCCACCAGCCAAAAGCCTCTCATTGTCTAGATGTCGGTGATGTAGATTTCACCCGACGGGTAAGCCTTGCTGAGTATTAGTATACTCAGCCTTGCTTGTGACAATATTTTACAGGTATACCTTTGGATGTGGATGCTTTGTCTTGGCCCGTCCAGGTTCCACCTGGCTGGCACATCGAATGGGTCCCGTCCTCTGGCGAGGATCGGGAGGAGTAGCTTCGTGGCAGGCTTCAGCACGGAGTTATCTGTACCGTCGTTAGATTATTTACTTCCGCTGCAATGAGCTTCTAACTTCAGTTGTTATGAACTTTCAAATTCCGCTGCAAGACTTGTACTCTGATTTATTTCAATTCGGTTTGTAATAACTATGTTACCTATGTGCGTGATTTAATTTGTGGAATGTTGTAATCTCTGGAACCCGCCTTCGTGTGGGCGTGCTGTTGTTTCGATCGGGAAAAGTACGTGGTTTAATCGGGTTTAATCCGACGGCGCTCCAGCTTATTCCGGATTAAGTGCTTGACTACGTGATTAGTGGTCCAAAGGTACTTAACTTGGAATAATTTCGGAGTGGTCCGCCACAGAACCGGACCTTACGGAGAGACATTAGAACAAAGCACGAAGCACATGCTCTAATTCCCTAGATCAAACCTTATAGAGACACTAGAACAAAGCACACAGCACATGCTCTAGTTCCCCGAACCATGTTGCTAAAAAGCATCTTTTAACCATCTTTGAAGTGAACCATTAGTTCAATATTAACATAAAAATAAATGTTGGTTGCAGCGCGTAGCATAGACTAACCATAATGCATAAAACCCCCTTGGCGACCACGCGGCAGTGAGACGGCGGATTGGTGGCGGTGGCGGCTCGGCTAGGGTTAGCGACGGCGCTCGGAGCTTGGAGGCGGTCTAGGTCTAGGGATTGCGGAGAGGGGGTAGCGTCGACTTATATAGGGGCGGTGGAGATCCCCTTGGCGTGCACGCCAAGCCGATGAAGTCCGGGCGTGACACGATGGCGCGGCGGCGGTGGAGGAGTCCCAGTCGCGCACGACGCGAGGTAGACGGCGGATCTGACGGGTGGGCCCAAGTCGTCAGCGGCTACGGCGGAGGAGGAGCGTGCCGACAGGTGGGGCCGGGATGTCGGTCGCTGCGGAGGAAGAGAGGGCGCTGCGCTGTGGTGGGCTGGGCTGCTTGCTGGGCCGCGCGAAGGAGGAAAGAAGGGTTGGGCCGCGGGAACAAGAAAAGGAAGAAAAAGATGAGGAGTGGGCCGGCTGGGCTGAAAAGAGAGAGAGAAAAAGAAAAGGTTTTTCTTTTATTCAAACACTCATTTGAATTCAAATTCAAATTTGAATTCAACAATCAAAAATAAATGCACCAGCATGAATGCAACAATAATGTTTCTATACCCTATATTTGCTTTTAATTATTCAAAAATTTTATTTTCCTACAGTAATTATGAGCACTTCAATATAAAAAGCCAATTAATTACTAATTTTTAAATAGGGCGTTTTTAGGGTGTTACATGGAGGTCACGGGCCAGCAGGACATTGATGACGATCTCCCAGCAATGGCAATGGAGGCGACGTAGGGAGGAAGAAGATGGAGGCGGCTAGGGTTAGGCGTGTCAGGGAGTTGGGGGTTAAATGGAGGAGCTCGAGCAGGGTAGAAGGGCCTTTTCTCATGGGCTCGGGAGGAGCAAGGCCAGGGCGGCCACTGGCGGCAGGAACACTGCTGGCTCTGCCCAACCCACGCAGGAGAGAGAAGAGGGAGGAGGGAGAAGGCTCTGACATGTCGGCCCTACATGTAAGAGAGAGAAAAAGAGGAAAAAGAGAAAATTCAAATTAAGAGTTTGGCTCAAAAAGAAATAGTTCCCAAAGTTCAAAAATGAAGAGGAAATACATTTTGGAAAGCTTAGATCACAACGGTTATTCTAGAAGTTCAAAAATGTACAAACTCATTGTGTCTTGATCTCAATTTAAATTCAAAAAGGTTTGAATTTGAATTTGACACCAATTTTTAGCCATAGAATATGAACTCCAAAAATATGGGAAAAATATTGTAAATTCAGAAAGTTACATAAGAAAATTTGAACTTTCTTCACAAGTCATAATTTTAATACAATTTCAATTTCAACCATTTTAAATGCTTACAAAGCTTTTTGGAACAAGGTGGTAAAGGGAAAGGTGCTTTATTTTGCCAGCTAATCCATCTTCATGAAGACCAAAACTCACGTTTTAAATAACTTCCTCATTCTGTAGTGTTAGCCCAAGTTTTCCCCCTTTCTCGATAGGTTGGTAAAATCATAACTTCGTTTCCATTGCTTTGCCTTATCTTCGCTTCATTAACTTAATTATGGTTTAATTAAGTGTTCAACATCAGAGATGTTATAGTGAGCCCTGAGACAATCAAACTTGACTCGAAGGTCATGCACCAGGTCGTCCGCCTTCCTGGATTTCACAACAATGTCGTCAACATATACTTTTACGATATGACCTATATGATCTCCAAAAACGTGGAGCATGCGATGCTGACATTTCGAAGGCCGAAGGGCATTGTAACGTAGCAGAACATGCCGAAAGGTGTCATAAAAGAGGTTGCAAGCTCGTCAGACTCTTGCATCTTAATCTGGTGGTAACTGGAATACGCATCAAGGAAGCATAAGAGTTCACATCCCGTAGTAGAATCTACAATTTGATCTATGCGTTTCAAAGGAAAAGGAACTTTTGGACATGCTTTATTTAAACCAGTGTAATCTATACACATCCTCTATTTCTCATTCTTTTTTCTTAACTAACAAAGGATTAGCTAGCCACTCGGGATGGAATACCTCCTTGATGAATCCAGCCTCCAGAAGTTTGTGCACCTCCTCACAGATCACCCACCACTTTTCTTCGTCGAAGCACTATAGGCATTTCTTTACCAGCTCGGAGTGGGGCAGAAAGTCAAGGGAGTGATCGGCAACCTCCCTCAGAATGCCAGGCATATCCGAGGGGCTGCACGCAAAGATGTCGGCGTAGGCGCGGAGAAAGTCAAAGAGCACCACTTCCTATTTGTTGTCAAGGGTCAAACTAAGTCTCAATGTCTTGCCATCGTTGTTGCTGTGGTCGAGGGGTACAACCTTGGTATCCTCGGTAGGCTCGAACCCGGCGTCACGCGCCTTGGCTTCAATGGCTTCGTTTGCCATCATCTCCAGATCTGCTACCAAGGCCTCGTCAAGCGTGAGGGACTCAGTGAGCTCGATGCATTCCATGTCACACTCGTAGCATGCTCGAACGTCGGACTAACAGTGATTTCTCCATTGGCCCCCGGTATCTTCAGCTTGAGGTAGGTGCAGTTGGGGACAACCATGAACTTGGCGTAACATGGACACCCCAGGATGGCGTGGTACGACCCATTGAATCCCACCACCTCGAAAGTGAGCACCTCCTTGCGGTAGTTTGCCAACGTACCGAAGCAGACGGGCAGGTCGATCTGACCGAGGGCTTGGACCCGCTTTCCTAGTGCGACACCATGGAATGGGGACTTGTTCGGGCATAGCTCCTTCGTGTTGATCCCCATGAGCTCTAGAGAGGGGGCATACATGATATTGAGTATGTTGCCCCTGTCCATGAGTACCTTTGAGAAGCGAGTGTTGCCGATGACGGGTTCGACGACAAGCGGGATGTGGTCGAGGTGGTTTTCACGGCTGAAGGAGATTATCTCCACCGACCAGTCGAGGTACGAGGGGGTGGCCTTCTAGACTGAGAGGACCTCACAAAGCTCACGCCTACGCTACTGAGGGGTCATGTTGGCTGCGGGCCACTCAAGGATGAAGAATACATGCTCCACCTGAGGGTAACCCTCGTCGTCCTTGCCACCCTCGTCCTTCTTCGCATCATCGTCCTTTCGTAGGATGCAATTGTGAGTCACCACACTCTTGTGGTAAGGGCACGACTTTTTGAGAAGGTCATCGAACACGCTGCCACTTTGAGGGGGGGCCTCGAGGCCCCTTACGGTTGGGGTCAACTGTGAGGGCTTCATCGGAGTCATCGTCTTCCTCCGATGCGTGTTGGCGTTGTCGAGGCTTCTTGCCCTTCTTGCCACGCTTCAACTTCTTCGAGGGGTTCTTAGGCTTGCTGCCCTCCACGTGTGCTTCCTCAGCGCGCTTCCCCTTCTTGTCGTTGAAGATCGCACCAATCGTTTCCTCTCCTAAAGCGAAGTTCGTGGCGATGTCGAACAGTTGGTTCTTGCTGCACGGGGGGGCTCCGTCCCAACTCGTGCAGTAGGTCCCGGCAGGTCGTGCCTTCGAGGAAGGCGTGAATGACCTCGGATTCTCTGTCGCTTGGGAGCTCGGTGCAGCGCTTGGAGAAGCGGCAGATGAAATCCCTCAGGGACTTGCCAGGGTTCTGGTGCAACCCCGGAGATCCCACGAGTTCCCCTGGTGCACGTAAGTGCCCTGGAAGTTGCCTACAAAGGTCTTAACCAGGTCTTCCCAGTCAAAGATTTGTCTTGCGGGCAGGTATTCGAGCCATGTCCACGCAGAGTCTGTAAGGTGGAGCGGCAAGTTGCGGATGATCATGGCGTTGTCCGTCGTGCCACCTATTTGACACGCGAGACGGTAATTGTTCAGCCACACCCTGGGGTTTGTTTCCCCAGAGTACTTGGCGATGGTGGAGGACTGCCAGAAGCATGGAGGAATCGGAGCGGTGCTGATCTCCCACCTGAATGTAACACCCTGATTTCCAAGAAACCCGAATGCTTCCATATGTGTGCCTAGGATGTCCACAGAACACAAATAGATTACAAATATGGATCCTCTTGCTGTTGCTCGGACTCTGAGGACTTAGGCTCTCGCTCCTCGGGATCCTTCTCTTCGGACTCCTGCTATAGCTCTTCTTCAGCCTGGTACCTCAGAAGCTCTTCTTCCTCGCGCTTATCTTCCCAATCCTAGTCGGCATCAAGGTTGCGTGTCACCAATGGGTACTCAGCGATGCGGGGTGGAAGGTAGCCACATGTGCTCTTGCGGAGTGTCTGTTTCGTGCGAGCCATATATAGCATCAAGATGAAGGAGAACATGAAGTCAAAGGTTAGAAACTTTTTCACAATAGACAGAGGTAGGATAGAACATCATTTTCAACCAAAAACTTGACTCCAAGGTAGAAGATAATAAAAGAGCAAGGATTAAGCAAAATCTAATCGACCGTTCTATCTAGGCTGTGATCCTATAGTCAGCACGGCTCTGATACCAACTTTGCAACACCCAGATTCCCAAGAAACCCGAATGCTTCCATATGTGTGCCTAGGATATTCACAGAACACATATAGATTACAAATATGGATCATAGAGAACACAATGCTCGAATAAAATAGTTTACATCAGAGTTTTACACAAGACATAGTCTTAAGCAAATAACACAGCGAAATTCTTAATATTATTAAACGTTTCTCGAATAAGTAGAGCCTCAAGTCCACAGGGACACCGACTGGTTGAACACAGCTAGAAGTATGGCAGATCCTCTGGAAACTCAGCAAGTGACTGATCATTCAATGCTCCATCTAATACCCATCCGAGATTTTGTTGAATAGTTGCAAGTGTAAGTAAACCATCTTACATAACAAGTATAACAAGGGTTATGCAAGAACAAAAGGCTTGTCACAGCTATACTGCATTACCACTTTTAGTTGTTTCATTTTATTATCATCCAAATTACAACACATGAGTACAAACCCGATTATCAACCCAATAGTAATACACAAGTATTTATAGAATATGTCAAGACCAACCTCTACATCATCTTCTAATCAAAAGGGATCCAGGCCACTTGTATCCATGAGCACGGCTATCATGATAGATTTAACACTCTGCAGAGGTTTGCCCTTTACCCGACGGTCACATAAATCCAAAAGAACTTATGTTACGAGGACTTTCACAAAACACCCTAACAAGCACAATAGCCATTTTGGTTCAACATAGGCAGCATAACCCAAGGCATCGAGATTGACGCACGCTCAGGGCGCAACATGAGGGGGGCAATGGTGTCCACAGCGAGAGCGCAATCATCGCAATGTGTGAAGCTGCCATACATCGGGCGCTTACATCACGTGACCTTGCCTAACGAGACATAGCCAACAGATCAAATCCGTCCTCGATGGATCAAACTATACTATCACGAATGTTCCCCACATACGCCTTTCGGTAACCACTGGCAAGCTAAAGACATACATGCTAATTATCCAAGACCAGAGTGTAACACCCAGATTTCCAAGAAATCCGAATGCTTCCATATGTGTGCCCAGGATGTCCACAGAACACATATAGATTACAAATATTGAATCACAGAGAACACAATGCTCGAATAAAATAGTTTATATCAGAATTTAACACAAGACATAGTCTTAAACAAATAACACAGCGGAAGTCTTAATACTAATAAACGCTCCATAACTAGTAGAGCCTCAAATCCACAGGGACACCGACTGGTTGAACACAGCTTAGAAGTACGGCAGATCCTCCGGAAACTCAGCAAGCGACTGGTCATTCATTGCTCCATCTGTTACCCATCCGGGATTTTGTTGAATAGTTGCAAGTGTAAGTAAACCATCTTACTTAACAAGTATAACACGGGTTATGCAAGGACAAAAGGCTTGACACGGTTATACTGCATTAGCACTTTTAGTTGATTCATTTTATTATCATCCAACTTACTACGAATGAGTAGATCCCAAGTATAATCCCCTTTAACAAGGTATAAGTGATTATAGAACAAACCAACATCAACCACTAATATCATCTTCTAATCAAAAAGGATCCAGGCCGCTCGTGTCCGTGAGCACGGCTATCATGATAGATCAACACTCTGCAGAGGTTTTGCCCTTTACCCGCCGGTCACATAAATCCAAAAGAACTTATGTTACGAGGACTTTCACAAAACACCCTAACAAGCACAGTAGCCGTTTTGGTTCAACATAGGCAGCATAACCCGAGGCATCGAGATTGACGTACGCTCAGGGCGCAACGTGAGGGGGTCAATGGCGTCCAGAGCGAGAGCGCATTCATCGCAACGTGTGAAGCTGCCGTACATCGGGCGCTTACATCACGGGACTTTGCCTAACGGGGCATAGCCAACGGATAAAACCGTCCTCGATGGATCAAACTATACTCTCACAAATGCACCCCACATACGCCTTTCGGTAACCACTGGCGAGCTAGAGACGTACAAGTTAATTATCCAAGACCAGAGCCATTATTGTTCCAACGGCGGCGAACAGGTTCCTGGGTTGCCGCTTTAAGAACCGGACCTTATGGAGAGACATTAGAACAAAGCACAAAGCACATGCTCTAATTCCCTAGATCAAACCTTATAGAGACACTAGAACAAAGCACACAGCACATGCTCTAGTTCCCCGAACCATGTTGCTAAAAAGCATCTTTTAATCATCATTAAAGTGAACCATTAGTTCAATATTAACATTAAAAATAAATGTTGGTTGCAGCGCGTAGCATAGACTAACCATAATGCATAAAACCCTGGGTAACAAGGAATAAGGTAAAGACTAGGAACATCCTTAGTGGCTAACAGTATTAGACACATGCATATGATTGATGTGATTAATCGTGTATAGGTAACAAGGATGGTCCGTGTTATACTTGCCTTCCTCAGAGAACGGTTGCTGCACCTGATCTTCGAGAACGGGATCGTCGGCGAACTCGAACAACTCGGCAACTACTCACATCGATCACCACACAAGCATCCACACATACATGCAAACAAGATTATTTAATTAGAACAATACACCAAACATGAACAAAAGATGAAAAGAAGGCTTTAGAGTTTCTCTACGCTTCACTACGAACACATGAGCGCGAGAATCACTCAAATCGGAGTTAAAACGGAGAAACTACGCTAAAAACGGGCTCTAGGGGCTTGCTGGTAAAGGTTTTAGGCTTCCAGGGGTGTTTTTGAAAGAAACCAGGGACCTAAAACGTAATTTTGAATATAAACACAAGGGCTGCGGCGTAAAAACAACTTCTAGGACGGCGGGCATGATTTTTCAAAAGGACAGGGGCTAAACCAAAAGAAAAAGGATTCAGTTGTAATTACTTTTGAATAGAGGTGGACCGCGGGTTGATTTTTGAAAAACAGGGGGGCTCTTTTGCAAAATCGCCACGGCAACGGCTGGATGCTGACGTCGGCTGACGTCGACGTCTACTGTGCCGTGGACCGGCCGTAGACCGCGGTCCACGGGTCCATGGTGGACCGGGCTCGGTTCAGATCTGGGCCGTTGGATGGGAATCGGACGGCTGGGGTTAGATC